>OW388290.1:62209052-62751552 GCA_936450465.1 Gibbula magus | reverse complement strand
CTGTTTCATTATTAAATATAGAACAGAGATATTTTGGAAAACAACTTCTCCGTGGATACTCTTTTGAATCCAGCATGGTATGAGTTTAGAATCGACAGAATCATATAATACCTTACGGATAGATCAGTACAACCAGTATGGGGTTTTTCTCAGGTTTTCTCTGGTCGTATGGAAACTTAGCTCTTTTGCCTGACACAATTACGCTGTATTATTAATTAACTATCAATGTTATGACACGTATACGGCATTTACGGCCTAGACCATATGATTCGACAACTGGGCCAATACGGGGAAACTGGGCCAATACGGGAAAACTGGGCCAATACGAGACAAACTGGGCCAATATGAGTCTGAGCATGCGCAGTTGCACATTTGGTGAAACCCCGAAGCTGTCGCTTCACAACTTTAACCCGTGGTATTTATTCACCATTCTTGTTTATAATTATTATTTCAATATAAATGAGATGTCTAGTGTTGCGCAAATAGAATGAAAAGAAGTTAAATAATAAAATTGTCATTAATTAAGTATTTCCGTATTGGCCGAGTTACAGGTCCGAGGTCCGTTGTATTCGCCCTCGACTTCGTCTCGGGCCAATACAACGGACCTCGGACCTGTAACTCGGCCAATACGGAAATACTTAATTAATAACATTATAGTATACATGGTTTCAGGATGAATGTTTATAGATATTAAAAAAAAAAATCAGACACTTCTAAAGCACAGTTTGAAGATGAACTACATGTCAACCTGGTATGTCCAACATATACAAACTTGCGAATTAAATATCTTCCATCATATTGCCATCACCATCCATGTATTTACAAACTGATTTACCTTTTAACTATATTGATTATGATAACCTATTCAAACTTTGTATTTTCTTAGATAAGGTATTTAAACTAAGAACCAAAATGAATGCATTGTATTAAACTTAAACGTATATATTGTCAGTGGCGCAGCAACGTTCTTGTTATATTTTACACATGTTGTACTGTTGGCCACGTGGCCATTTATACGGAATAAATGATTAAGCTCTTCGTTATAATATTTACGAAGAATAGTGTTATGTGGTGTGTAGAACACGTTGATTCTTTCAAGTACTAATATATTGTTTTCCTAATACATGTTTTTGTGTCTCAACATAACAATGTTTTTCAAGTAATTTCCCTACTGCTATCTTTTCTAATATATGTTTACATATTGAGAGTTGGGTAACTTTGATATAAATGTGTTGTATAAGTTTGTAAATATTCACCCTTTGATGTTCACCTTTATATTTGTACATTATGACTCCTAATATAATGATGATGTTTCTGGTGGCGATGATGATGTTAGATAATGTGTAAATATCATTTATGACACCAAAGGAAAAACAACAAGAAAGATATGTCTGCACTTATTTTTTTGCCAAATGATTTTATTTGCCAGAATTGGACTTAGAGATTCCGTGTATTTATTTTCTCAACAACGATTAAGTACTTTTGTATGCAATCTTATCAACATAGTGGAATCATGAGAGATTTGAGGAGTAACCCAACTTGTTATGCTCTGGTATTTATGAACTGTGATATTTATATGTTGTCATTTATGAAATTTGATATTTATTAACATAATATTATATCCATGCACTGTGGTATTTGTATGAACTTTGATATTTATGTGCTGTGATATATTTTTGTGATATTTATGAAATTCATTTACTAAGCTTCAAGCATAAACTGTGATATTTATATCCATATCGATTTGATAATTTTATCCTCCTTTCAATACAAGCAAATTACAAAAACAAAAACATTTGTGTCTGTCATGTTTTATTGGTCCATAATGTTAATCCACAGGAACCTGTTATCGAAACATAGGTAAAACGTAAGTTTTGGAAGAATAAACAAATCATTGTAATTTACATGATTGTTGACCGTTAGATGACCGTTAGATGATCGTTAGATGACCGTTTACCTACTGTTTGATAACGGGGTCCTGTATGTATAACATCGGCTTTGGTGTCAGTATTCGGTCCTGAAAGATTAAGTAATCAGGAAACGAACTAAGCGAATTAGCATGTTTCAAATGTAATTTGATCAGTAATAGTACACAACAGTAGATATCGACTTAATCTCTACGTGAAATTCCTCAAAGATGTTTGCACGAATGCATTTTCGCATTATTGTGGATTATTCTTAAGAGCCTATTGGTCATTGGCCGTCCCAGTCATGTTTTGATTTAGTTTCAGTAATACGTGCCTAAAACGAGTACATTTTCAACAAGAATGGTGCATATCTTATAATATCACAAATTATTTTTTTTCATGTAGGAGCCGGGATTCGAACATGCAACTCTTCGCTTCTTAACTCGCGCTTTGATCCATAGGTTACGAAGGGCTGATCGAATGATAGGGTCGTTGGTCAGTGAGAACCCTGCGTTCTCCACTTGGCTGGTACACCATGAAGAGCACGGGGACAACGTGGGTGGTGTTCTTATAACTAGCAAAGTTTCTGCTCTGCTTTGCGCTGCGTTGCACGTGCATGGAAGAATCCTTTTCACGAAGGCCGTAGCCATGTGTCCATACCCGATGAATGAACATCACAATTTGCAAAATAACTAATATTTTTGCCACATAAATTACACAACAATCCAATCAACTTTCGTATTAGAAAATTTACCTTTACTGTCAAAAATACCCTTATTGAATGATAAACAAAATGATTGTGATTAAAGGAGCACTCCGGCAAATTTAGTTAGTGCACGTTTAGAGCATCTTTTTGACCATTTCTGTACTGGGAGTGTTATCAATTGAACAATATTAAAATATTAATTAGTTTTCCTAAATTTTCTTGCATCTAATTACAGGAACAAATACAAAGCGAAGGTTTCTCTTGATTAGTTAAAATAAAAGTAGACGGCAGTCAAGTTATCGTCTACAACAAAGGCATTGACAAATCTGAAGAAACAACTTCTCAAGCCAAAGCTCGCGCCAGTCTCAATCACTGGCTAAATTAACCCTTGCAGCATTGTCTTCACTTTTCCGTGCTAAGATAGCGGGGCGTTGCACCTGAAATGCACAGTGGGATCTGATAAACTAGCACTGAAAATTATAGGTAATTCTGCAAGACTTAATTTAGTCAGTGATGGAGAATAACGCTCGATATGCCTTACTAGCGAAGTTTCAGAAAAAATGGTCTTCCTAAAAGCTGGCAGAGATGTGCGAATTTTGATGACTGTTTATTTGACAAGAAGTGAAAGACAGCAACATAAACTAATGCCAGAGTAACTTTCCATTCCTTAAGAAAATACATATGAACTATTTTAAGGAATTGAGAATTACTCGCACATCTAATTAAATTAAAAACACATTATTGCTAAACTTCAGAACTATTTGACATTTAGACAGTACACAACTAAAACATTGTTACATTTGGCATAAACGCATTTTTGCACTCTCAAACCAACTTCCCAATGCAAGGCGTTACTCTTGCCAGTCTCCATTCCTGGCTGATTTAGGCCTTGCAGTATTTCCTTTAAAAATCAGTTTTTAGAAATCCAGGCCCGCTATGCATTTCTGGTGCAGCGATTCACTTTCTTGACACAACAAAGCGAGGGAAATCCCGCAAGGGATAAATCAGTCAGTAATGCAGACTGGCAAGAGTTATGCCTTGCGTTTGGAAGTTGCTCTAAAACATCCTTTTCTACATTTAATCCTCTATAATAAGAACATCTATTAAATCACCATAGGGAGAGCTTATTTATAAACTTGTCGATAAATATAACCTCGTCTGACGGAAAAGTCCGTCTGTATGAGATAATATGTAGGCCTACGTGGGATACTGTGGAGGAAAACAATAATTGATTATTTCAAAAACTGACATGATCTGGAAAAAATATCTTTCAAACTAGAGTTTCCGTTGTTTGATTGAAATATGGTTAATTCATTGTATTATTTTCAATAGGATCTTCAAAATTGATATTTGCACATGGGTGATATCACTTTGCGAAATCGGCGCCGATACGAATAAATTTTGATTACGAAAATACGTCAAAGTCTTTTTTCTACTTCCGGGAAGATAACTCTAATTTTGTTTATAAACTGCAATCATGGCACGGTTCACGTTATATGAACTGATAAGATTTGGCCACATATGGAGCTAGAAATGAAACTCGTGTTACCAATCTGACATTTAAAAAATTGCCTCTTTACAAATATAATTTTGAAAACGTTTTGGGATAACAATGACATTATTGCAATGTGTTTCTAAAAATTGGTTTCTCATCGGAATAGGGTACATTCGCCATATTCCGACCCCCCAAGAACTCCTCACAGCACAGCACTGCACCAAAGCGGTGTTGTCAACCCTGCAAGGAGCGAAGGTCACAACAACCAATCGTCTTGTCGTTTACAGCTTGATTTAGGTTATAATTCGTCATTTGTGAGCGTTAGAAGTGTGTTTGTGAGACTACTGAGCAGAGAATTATTCCGACCCCTCTACCGAATATTGCGACCACGTGGAGTGACTAATTCCGACCCCGACTGCATATCTCCGACCACTATGTGTATAATTCCGACCCCCAAAGAGTGTTTTAAAAAATGGTGTGAAACGTAACAAGGAATGGCACGGGCTATCGAAATGTACAAAGTATTTTGTAGTTTACAAACACTGGATGAAAAACGTGTTTTCTTTTAACTTAATATTAGTCAAGACAACCATCGTGCGCAAACAACATGGAATTGACTGAATGGAGATGTACATCGATAAAGTGAAAGTAGACCCCTCTGTTACAATCGGAGGCATTGGGGTATGGAAATTTAAACATAATCAAACAATCATGTAACTGTGAAAAGCTGACATAATATTAGCCTACACGACCCAGGTCAGATATTACAAGCCAGTGTTTATTGTCAAATGTTGATCTGACGATGATGTGGCAAATATTGATTGTACCTTACCGACTTTCTCATCATAACATTTAAACCCAATATTACACCTTTGGCAAAACCCCATTCTCCTGTTTACAAATTCACCAGGGATGGATGGTTTGAGATAAAATTTTCCAGTATGAGAGACATCACTATCCATGAGTTTTGAAATTAAAATGGCTGAGTGTCGCTTCAGATATGCGACTTTTCGTGGACCATCAAACAATGCCACCGCATTGGGATCATGCATATTGTTCTCCTCTCTCCGTGCCATGTACACGCATCCAACGCGTAGTTGTGAGGAGCCATAGTGGGACATCCCAACAGCAAAGACCGGCTTTATAATTACGTTTTTCATTCTGAAAGGATAAGCTCAGATTTTAACTAGAAGTCAATTGATTTTATTAACGTGAAAGTTCAGTTCATAAATACGACCTGGATCATGTAAAAACTCATTTAACGTAGACATGTACATACTTTAATGTAGCAAAACTAATGAATACTTCAAAGTTCATTATATTTCAACTCACTTCAATGCCCTGAGATAAGCATCAAAAGAAATTATGTAAAGCATTCTCAATTAGATAATATGGACATCAATTATAGTAGAAGTAGAATGTTCTTGTAATTTTGCTGCACTAAAAACGTACAAATCTATGATAAATTCGGTCACAGATTTCGACGCGTGAGCAAGCTATGATATGATTTTTACAATTTGAGCTGCTTCTTAACTTTGATGTTCGGCTGCTTTTGAGCACGCTTTTTCTGGCGATCGTCTTTTTCCTTTTGTAGTTGCTCTTTGAGCCGCTTCGCTTCCCGTTTATCCTCCATAACTTGCTCACTCGTCAAAATTCTGTGACCTGTGATGGAACGTCGTTTGGATTTACAGGTGGACTGTGTGGCGTCAACCTTTGGAATCGAGAAGACTTGGTCTAGCTCAGCATTCCAATTTATAAGTTTGGAACCGCCATTCGAAAGAGTGCTCAATATTGAAGTGGCAGAGAACACTTCCATGGCTGGTGGAGATGAAACAGGGGGCGATTGGGGCATTGGAAGGTCTACTTGGTCTTGGAGAAGGGAGAGTGCCAGACTGGTCAAATCAGTTTCTTCTGCTTCAGCGTTTAACTCTGCTAATGTTTGTTGAGCAGAGATTGAAGCTGAAGTAGAGGGAACTGATTGACCATCTGCAGGGGATACTGGATCAGGATACTGTGTATCAAGGCTCGTCAAAGATGTTTGGGATGGCGAATGAGATTGAGCAGTTGCAGGCGTCTCATTGGGCTTATCGAAGGGAAGGCTTGGTGTGAAAAGGGAATCAGACACAGCTTTTGGATCAAAAGGGTGGATCCCTGTTGATCGGAAACCTGCGGTGATGTTTGCAGGGGTGAAGGATTGTTCCCAGGCAGTTCTAAATATACGAGGCCACGTGGTTTTGTTGATGGTGTTGGATGGATGGGAGGCTAGAAATTCAGAGCATGATCTGTTATATGCTTTTGAGAATGGGCCGAAAACCGATTTATCCAGGGGCTGCAGTGCGTGTGTGGTGTGTGGGGGGAGAGCTAGTATCGTGATGCCTTCTTGAACAGCATTCTCCAACAAACCTATGACTTCATGGGAGCTGTGGGAGTCTAATATTAGAAGTTGCGGCCTCTCCGGGCCACAGTTTGGAAGGAAAACATTCCTAAACCATTCTTGTCCAAGGATATCATTCATCCATGCCTTCTCTTGATAGGACCAGAAGGTCCCTTCTGGTCCATCTAGAGTGGCAAAGGAGTGAAGTGATCTCTGCGTTTTGCCCTTCACAACGCACATGGGAGGTATAGAACACCCACCTGCGTTGACGCAGGCCAAAACTGTGATGCTCTCTCTCGAGTTAGAAACTCTGCTAGTAAGACTTCGTCTGCCCTTCCCCGCAAGTACTTTGGAGGGGGTATGTTCGAACTGTTTCCCCGTTTCGTCCAAATTCCAAATTTGATGGGGCCTTTTGGCCAGACCTAGGTCTGTAAGTATGTGCCCTAACTCTACAAAATATTTTTCAACTACGACAGAGTTGAGCATTCTTGCCCTTGAAGTTGTTAACTTCTCAGGGCATCTCAAGACCAGATCTGGGTGGCGTTTCTTCAATCCAGCGAACCAGTCGTTACTTGGTATTCCATTTTTGAACAGCCTTTCGTCTGAAAGACGAGACACCTTAAGGAGCAGCTGCCTCTTGCTGAGACCGAAGCCTTTATCAGCAGCATGGATAACCTTCTGCACCAGCTGTTCCTCAACTTTCGGCGCCAAGACGGTTGGACGACCAGGTCGACTCCCTGGGGAGTATCGGCCCAACACGTGGTCCACAAGCGTTGTTTTGGGAACGCCAAACTCCTTAGCTGCACGTTTATAGCCTAAAGTTTTTGATCGCACGGCACTCACGGCCTTTTCCAGCTGTTCCGGAGTGTAGTTTTTGTTTTTCGGCATCTTAAATAAAATTAGGTGCAAAAACTATTGATAAATCGCAACAATTGATAAAATTATTTAATTTGAAATAATGCCCATTGTGGTTTTACGTATGTTTTATACTGCATATGTATACTGGTTGTTTATTTGTTTAAAGGTGGAGTCAGTATCTTTTTTAAGTTACACATGCAAAACGTTATAGCTATTTACTTTGTACTGTTGATACACTGTACACCACTTGACTGTCCACTTTATCGTGAAAAACATTAAAGATCTTCTTCATAAAAGTAGGGAGTGGTGTATCCCACGTTTTACTCTTTTTTGCGGAAACCGATAAGTTAACAATCCATTACACTCTGTAGATCATATAAAACATGTCAAAACTACTTAAACATATATTTTTAAAAACATTATATAAATATGGTTTACTTTAAAATGTTGTTTTATTTGTGTTTACACGACCTTAAACTGCATGTGTGCACTCATGCTTTTAACTTAAATGTCGCTTTGTATATTATTACATTCAATTTATGTTTCTTGTATTACAAAGTAATAGCAATATTGTTTAATCGTCTCACTGAGCTTCATTCGAGTGACATTTGTTCATTTAAAATGTCATGTGTACATCTTTATATATGTCTTTCCTTTTAATGTACATATCATATTGTAATAAACAATCTGTCTGAAAACGTGTTTAATATTCATTTGGAAAATATGAATGTGTCATACATTTGAGGATGAATATGTGTAATGTGTAATTTATATCAGCAGATAAAGTATTTTGGAACGTATCAAAGTCCAACAAAACGTCAAGAAAACACCGAATCCACCAATATTTTACTTCAGCGTTGGACGCATTTATAAAGATATATTTCTTCTTCTCTGTTAACCTTCAGGGGTCTGAATAATACATATGTACACAAAACATTGGTTTAATTCCGACCACTTTTAATTAGTAAAAAATATCCGCTAAATAGAACGCAATTACATAAAATATATGTGAATTATGACCATATAGTGGATTTCGAACATATCATTGTTCACTACATTTAATTTGGTTTGTGATGGTATACCTCAGTAATAGATTGTGCTTGATGTGTTCTCTGACAGCGATGTTCAATGACAGCGATAGCAGACGCCCGGAAGCAGAGGGCGCGCATTGCACCACGTGTGTCTCAGCAGTCACTCGGTTGTAACGATCGAGTCGATTGGTTTTTAAAAATAGATAACCCTTCCATTTATTTCCGGGGTCGACGTACTTGAAACACATCTGTGAGATGATTTGATTGGAATGAATTGAAAGGGGTCGGATTTACCCGTGGGGTCGGAATATTGCTAACCTACCCTAGTGCTTGCCATAATTTTAGCTTCATTAGCACCATCTCTTGGAGCTACAAAAGGTATTGTTATTTTGTTGATATTAGTCATAATTGTTATGTTTGCATATCGATTTTTTTTTATATGAATTGGTTGTGGTCCTTTAATATTGTGGAACTTTAATTTATTGTCACTTCGTGCATATAACACCAATGTTTATCAAATATGGGCTTGGCAGGGGTCCACCCTAAAATCTTTAAACGACTTCTCTAACATCATTTGATATAGAAAACTGAAATTTTTAGAATAACATATTTACAACATGTAGACATGTAGTTTGTTCATTTAGTAAAAATCTCCACTCTAATATCGATATGGCAGGGTGTTTACTCAAACTACTTGCAGGTAAATTGTTTGCCACTGCCATTTTTAATGCTGTGAGTTTCATTCTTCTGCTCTGAAAAATACAGATGTTAAAGCAATTATAAAATTCTTGATTTTTCCCTTACCAAAGCTGACAGGTCACACCAGGCATGTTTGCTTCAAGCCTTGTATTGGGAGAGACAGCAGAAACTATTACATAATGTAACAGCTAGTGGTTCAGAGTCTTGCTTGCAGGGTGGGGGATAGATATTATGCAGAGATTTGGGTTTTACCAAAATCCAAATGTGATCACAGTAGCAGGAGCATGTTTTTTTCGCTTAAATAAGTCGATGAAATGTATTTGAAAAATAATTTCACCAATCGTAAAACACCCTTCTCTCTTCGGAAAATCAAGTTAAAAATGAGTGTACATGGCTAAGTAAAGCCATGGGAATCTTTTTTGTCATTCGAAATAATAAAATGCAGGGGCGGATACAGCTTTTTGGGAAACAGGGGGTGCACTTTTCCAGACCACGAAAATGCCTTCAGTGGGGGGGCTACGCACCCCTGCACCCCCCTCTAGATCCGCCCCTGAAATGTGTTCACAATAAAATGGCCGCCATGCAATTTTTAAACGTTATTACTACTGCGGATAATTTGTTTGTGTAATAAGATGTTTTACACTCTAAAGTAAATTTAAATGGCACAAACTTTCATTATAAATAGGACATTTGCAAAAGACATGCTACTGCCCCTTTAAAATATCATGCATTGCAACACCCTCCACCAACTAACACAACTACTTCTGCAAGGCATAACTCAAGCCAGTCTCTATCAGTGACAACTTTAAATCTTGATGCATTTCATCAGCTATTCTGTGACAATGTAGCAGCATGTTGCATCTGGACTTGGTTGGGTAATCTGAAATCTCTGGCACAGAAAAGACAATGAGATGCAGCAAGGCTGAAATTAGTCAGTGATGGAGACTTGCGTTAGTTGTAACTGATGGGAAAAGTTGCCAATCTGGCTAGTGCATGCACTTATAAGGATGGTTTAAAAGGAGGGTTCTATCAGTTTATTTTTTGTGGAAACAAAATTCAAGAGGATATTCCTGTTTACACATATATGCTATTAATACATGATTAAAACACAGTAAAATTGAAATATATTTATGATGTTAATATTTTGATGACTTTACATTTCACAAAGTGATAAAGATAAGCTCACATTTGTTGAAAAATTAAAACAATGAGAATTGAAGCCATTCATCGACACTGTGAGTGGGGAAAACTACGCTACGGTCCTTATAGCATAGTGTTTGTAAGATTTGTTTATATGTTATGTGTTACTATTTGAATATTCTATCAGCGTTTATGTTTTATTATTACAAAAATTTAAAATTGGGTTAAATATAGCAAGAAATGCCAAGAAACCAAGATGGCGGATACTGCAGATAAATCGGTGATAGAACTGTCCCTTTAAAGCTTCACACCACCAAGCCCCATACTTCCATCACCTTATTCCAAGCCATTTCATTGGTTCATGTTTCCATAAAAAGAATCAAGGGCAATTGATTTGAGTACATTCATGCCAAGAAAAGAATCTGCAAAGATCTAGACTTACTGCAGGACACTAGTTTTTGGGAAGTTGTTAAAGAGGGGGTTCTATTGGGGGTATTTGTGGAAACGAATTAGAGGGGGCATTCACGTTTACACATATATGTTATTTATACATGCTTATTGCACAATCCAGGTGAAACATATTACTGATGGTAAATTAATAGGTTTATGGCTTTATATTTACACTTTTTTTTAAAGACAAGAGTACATTCATTCATAAATAAGAACAAAGAGAAGTGAAGTCTTTCATCGGCATTTCGAGAGTGAAAAGCCTTGCTACGGCAAGCAAGGAATTGCTGATTGGTTTTATGACAAATTATATGTTACTTTGAAAAATTCTATAAATATATATGCTATGTTATTTAAAAAAATTAAATTTAGTGAAAATACAGCAATTTGTCATCTCACATAATGCAAAAAACCAAAATGGCGGCCAGTCGGCGATAGAACCCTCTCTTTAAAAGTACAAATATATTTTCTGTTGCAGGAATATTACACCCTGAAATTACCGTAAAGTATATTGGAGTCTTCATCATATTTTTAAGTAGCGGGACATCTTTAAAATCTGAGGTATGTACATTTGTATTTTCGATGTTAGAATAGTCACTTTAAGAACATCTCTTACAGTAATTGAATCTCATGGTGAGTGATCCATAAAGTGAAATTCCACTTGACTAAGCTATTACAATCTCATTGAAATCAGATTGAACGTAAAATATGTACCGTGTTGCCATCTTAAAGGTACATATTGTGTTGTTGGGCGTTACATATTCCAAACGTTATAAATGGTGTTACTTTATCAAGAAGTACTGACTGTTATCAAAAGGTACCATTTTGATGATAGTCATCTTAGTATATTGACAATATGAAGGTAAAAATAGTGGTTCTGATCGAAAACCGGACAATGCATCGCGATTGACGCGAATAATTTTGGAATCTTATTTATTTCAGAGAAAATGACAAATTTGAGTTGATAATGTTCAATAGGTCATATAACTACTATGCATGTAAATGGGACGTGCAGTTTCGGTTTCTACACATGCATAATGATGTTACTCGATTTTAATTGGAAACTAGTAATTATGATATATTTGGCATTTAGGGATGAATATGCAAACACATATATGGTGAGTCGGATCGTATTAAAGCCAAATAAAATTTTATGAAAAACAATGGATGCACTTTTAACTTAGTAATCCTCTGCAGGGATCATGTCTTGTCGCCTTTCACCCTAGCCAAAGAACGATCTTCAACTTCCCTAGTTGGCAGAAATCTCGCCAGTCTCCAACACTAGCTAAATTAAGCATTGCAGCATTTCCTTCACTTTTCCATGCTAAGATAGCGAAGAGCTGCACCTGAAATACATACCGTATATTACCGGGTATAAGTCGAGAATTTGATACCAAAAATTAGGGGGTCAAGGAGGGGGGTCGACTTATACACGGGGTCTATGTTTCAGCCCAAAAAATCTAGAGGCCAGGTAAGTATCTGCCAGCCCAGCAAGTCGAACGGACGATGTTTACACCGGAAACAATTCACAAACATCGATGTCCAGTCAATATTAAAATCATTGAATAAAAAACATATGCTTTATTGTTGTCTTTTTAAAATACAAATATAGAGTGATATATGAATAAAAAATAACAGTTCAATCACGAAAGTTCATTAAAGTTTATATTATAATCTTCACTATTACCTGACAAACATCGATCGATATCTAGCCTTGATGTAAGTCGAGTGACCCAATAAGGTCACGTGGACCAATGAGATTCTACATAGAAGCCGGTGACATGCGAGATAGATACTCATGAACAAATAATCAAGTGTTTACGCAGTGAGAAGTGCAAATTACTGGTACGAGTAGACGTATAATTTCTGAGATGTTCTAACATAATAGCATATATTCAAAAATATTTAGAGAAATGTTAATTGCCGATTGTCATTGTATTGTTACTGAGATGTTCACCATTCATTTTGTATAATAGTGTATATTCAATATACTTGTTAATAGACGTACGTGTGATTAAGGTTGTGAATAGATTTGTTAATTGCCAGTCAGGGCAGTGATTCATTAGCGCATCCGGTAATTATCTAAGCTTTGATGTTTAATTAACATTAATTGATAGTAATTAACAGTAATTAAAGCCTGTCACTTCTCATCTCAAAAGTAAAAGCAATGTCTTTTTACGTCTTTTTCTACTAGGTAACAATTTAACTATTCACCGGTTATCTAATAAAGTTTTGTCAACATGTTGGTCGTAGTTTATTCGGCTTGATGAGAAGAAAATGTAATTTGATTGAAACAAATAATAACAGACACCGTGAGTCACAAGTTGTATTTTTTTATTGGTTGTTTACAACGTCTGAAAAATAAATTATCATTTAATAATATTTAGGGCAAAACAATTGATAAGTCGATCGACATCACTGCTTACCAATCGCCGCTGTGTTGACTCTTGTGCATGTCGACTTGTCACTCGGTGTCAGTCAGCAAGTGGTAAAAGGGGGGTCGACTTATACATGAGATATAGGGTTTTGACCAGTATTTGGGCAGTTGAGAAAGGGGGTCGACTTATACGCGGGGTCGACTTATACCCGGTAATATACGGTAGTAGGATCTGATTCGCTAGAATGGAAAAGTGAACATAATGCTGCAAGTCTTAATTTAGCCGTTGATGACCTAAGTCTCGTTTTTAGCTCATCTGGCCTGAAAGGCCCGATGAGCTTATGGCATGACATGGTGTCCGGCGTCCGTCCGTCCGTCTATCTGTAAACTTTTCGCATTTTCATCTTCTTCTCAAGAACCACTTGGTCTACGGAGCTGAAATTTTGTGTGCAGACTCCTTGGCTAATGGGGATTCTAATTTGTAGATTTTGTGACGCCTGTAACCCCAAATGGGGCCACAGGGGTCACATCCTTAAAAACCTATTTTCATCTTCTTCTCCAGTTCCAAAAGGTCTAGAGAGCTGAAAAGTTGTGTGCAGACTCCTTGGCCAATGGGGATTCTAAATTGTAGATTTCTTGACCCCGTAACCCCAAATGGGGTCACAGGGGTCACATTAAAAAAAAACCTATTTTCATCTTCTTCTCCAGTTCCAAAAGGTCTAGAGAGCTTAAACGTTGTGTGCAATCTCCATGGCCAATGGGGATTCTAAATTGTAGATTTTTTGACCCCATGACCCCAAGTGGGGTCACAGGGGTCATATCCTTAAAAAAACTATTTTCATCTTCTTCTCCAGTTCCAAGAGAATGAGCTGAAAAGTTGTGTGGAGACTCCTTAGCCAATGGGGATTCAAATGTGTAGATTTTGTGACCCTGTGACCCCAAACTAGGTCACAGGTCATGACCCAAAAACCTATTTTCATCTTTATCTCAAGTATGTAAAGCTCTAGAAGGGTGAAATGTTGTGTAGAGACTCTTTGGTCAAAGGTGATTCTTAATTGTAGGATTGGTGACCCTGTGACTCCAAATGTGGGTCACAGGGGTCATGATCTAAAAACCTATTTTTTGCTTAACAATGTATTACTTGAGATAACTTAGATATTCAACTTTAGATAATAAATCAATGAAATCCTAATGAGCTACATAGCCCATGGCTCTATTTTATTATTTGAAGCTTGCTTTGTGCTTAGTGGTTGCTTAGAGCAGGTCTTTCAACCGGAGGTCCCAGGTTCGATTCCCACTGGAAGGGATCTCACAATCACTTCTATAACATTTTGTATAAACTTTTATTTCAGCAACTGACGGAGGCTCTTTGTCAAGTAAACATCCATGTGTTTGTGCAGTGTTTCACCTTCATAGTGTTTCCACTGGTCATACAGCTGGTGGTTGCAGTCCTGGAGGAGAGTCCTGTTGAGAAGATGCTGCTCAATGGGTAAGTCAGAACTAGGGCTACGCTTGATTTGTTTAAGCCACGTGTCCGGTGTCATTTTTTATATCATACAGATATTTTTTTGAAATTATTTTAAAACATGTGTTAATATTTTTTTATATGTGCAATGCATTGTTTAAAAGAACCAGTAATTTTAAAAAATAAATCAGTCAACTTTCTAATTGTCAAAAGCAAATTCGCAATGTCGCAAGGATAAAATTTGTCTGCCATAATACGCTGCCTTCGCTGGTTATTTCAAACCGGAGGATCCGCAGTATGCCAGTTTCCAATCAAGAGATTCGTCAGTTATGCCGCTACCGGCGGCATACGCCTGGCAGTGCGCTGGGTCCCGAATCAAGCATAGCCTAGGAGTTGGATAGGTAACCCGGAGAACCAGATACCCAATATCCTCCCACAGAGGTTACTCCCTTCTGATTTCCGATCCTAACCTCTGTTCAAGATGGCCTGAATTTCTAGGCTCCAGAAAAATTTCCTAGTGAGGGAAAGGGAACCTCATACTGCTTCTAAACCAATGAAAACTCATCTTTCGGCGGTCATATCGACCAAGATCTGGGCATTTGACTCTTAAAGGTGCATCCATTGTGTTTCTTAAAAATTTATTTGCCTTTAATACATGCAAACATAAAATAGCTGTTGATATCAGTTGAAATATTTTCACTCAACTTGCATATTCAACCCCAATCGCCAAATATATAATAATTACTAGTTTCCAATTAAAATCGAGCGACATCATTATACTTGTGCAGAAACAGAAACTACACGTTCCATTTACATGCACATTAGTTATAAGACCTATTAAACATTATCAAGTTAAAGTTTTCTTATAGTCTGTTGTAAATAAGTTTCCAAAATAACCTTTGACTAACTGACGCGCGCCATTCGCAGTGCATTGTCTGGTTTTCGATCAGAAATCGATGCTTTTACCTTTATATCGTCGGTATACTGACCGGATTAAGATCAAAATGACAATTTTCAGTAATAGTCGGTACTTCTATAACGTTCAGCATATGTCACCCCAAACAACACAATGGATGTACCTTTAAGGGTCTTGCTAATTAGCATATAGCAGGGAAGAGAATGACTATTGGTAGGTGAGTAGGACCTGGCTATAGATGGGTACCCACTGCAGTACCCAGACCTGCTGTGATAATGTGACTGAATAAAAACAGCTTGGCTGTCAAACTAATCATTTTTAGTGACCAATTTACAAACATTTTTGGACTTAGTTCTTTTGAACGGGATGGTTTCAGGTTTTTTTTCAATTTTATTTTTCCTGTTTCCATGGTAACAATTTTAACTTTGTAGTTTTGAAGGGTACTGTTTGTTTCCGGTATGTTAATTTGTCTCTTCATATCAAGTAGGTATCCAGCTTGACATGTGATGTTTTTATTGTTCAGTTTGACGATCGTGAGCTGTATGCCTCCCCCTGTCTCATCAGCGGTGATACTCACCAAGGCAGTCGGAGGCAATGAGGTGAGTGCTTCATGAATTGTCCTTTGAAGTTAAAAGCTAGACTAGAAATTTATAAAATGGCAGGGTGGGGTTCACATAGCTACTCTGAGCCCTCAAACCACCAATGAAATATGCAAATAAGAAGAAAAGAAAGAGAGGGATTATTTTCAACAGGTATATCCTATAGTGGAAAACCGAGGAATAGTGTTTTCTCCAAATTATAAACCGGTCAAATATCAAAATTCATATTTTATATTTTTCCATTCCCAAATCCTGCGTTGTAAAAAATATGTTTTATGCCCCCGAATCGGAGATTCCGGGGGTATATTGTTTTTCACCTGTCCGTCTGTCTCTCCGTCTGTCCGTCCGTCTGTCCGTCTGTGTGTTTGTCCACAAAAACTTTTACCTTGGCCATAACTTTGGATTGCTCAGAGCTAGGGCTTTCATACTTGGCATGTGCATACCTTGTGATGAGACCTTTCAGATAAGGTCATCATATTTGACCTTGTGACCTTGACCGTGCCGCAGTGGACATCTTCAGAAAACTTTTACCTTGGCCATAACTTTGGTATATCCGGGGGCATCCGTGTTTAACAAACACATCTTGTTTTAAACATGTTTTTTGTTTCCAGGCTGCTGCTGTGTTCAATTCAGCTCTTGGAAGCTTTTTGGTATGTAAAAATATAAAACAATCTTAATTGATTTTAAAATATCTAAATGTGATGACTATATTGAAGGAATTGGAACAAGCAAATTGTCAAACTTTCCTTTCTGAAGTACATTTTCCCTGCTTTATTGGTTAAACAAGAAATGTAATAAATTTCAAGTTTAAAATTCAAAGTCATTTACATGCAGACATAATAAGATTTCCTTTTTGCTACAGGGAATTTTGGTGACTCCCCTTTTGGTGTTGAGAACAGTAGGTATATCTATTTGATAAGTATTATAAAGTATATTTATGAATTTAATTTACAGACTTTTGGGTTTTAAATTTAATATGAACAGCTTTGAGACTATAACATTTATAGAGATACTTTATAATATACATACCGGTAATGTAAGTATTACATCTACACTCAGCTTAAGAATCTATTCATTGCTACATTGAACAAACAGGCTGATTTGGTAAATATATATATCGTCGAGTACTTGGTTTTCGGACGGCTCACATTCGGGTAGGTTGTCATGATATTTGTAGCCATGTGACATCATCAATACAAAGGAGAGGTCTCCGCTAACGGTCAGAATAACATGTTTCATGTGAAACTTCCTAAGATTTGTAATATCATACAAACTTCACTCTTAAGCTTAACATCTATCTCTATTCTGAACTACTTTTTGCATGTTATGAAACATTCGACAATTTGATAATTTGAACAAGTCATACCGGCTACCAAAAAAATTTCTACGTTGTCCTTGCGTTTTTGTAATATTCTGGGTCAACGGAAGTTACATAAATAGCTTGGGATATCACTTTTTGTTATCGACCAATCAGATGTCCGAAAACGGCATACACTCGCTGACTGTCAAAATTCTGGATGTACTCGCTAAATGAGACAAGATAGTCATCAAAACATTTTCCCCGGCGAATTGTCTCCAATTTATTTAAGATAAAGCTCATGGAAAAATAGATGATACCTATTTATTAATTTTCAAACATTTTTATTGTCAACATTGATTTGCGTCTTAAGCATCCGAAAACCAATCACTCGAGGTTAAATTAAATCTGTTTCTTAATTGAGTTACCTAATGACTATCAGATTTTGTAATCTATGTATGGAATGTGCTTGTGGGTATAAATGATGTCATCGCATATATGTTCCTGTATCAAGGTTTGACGAAGACAATTATTCAGATAAGGCTTTGGCTTGTTTTCCTGTCCTCCTTCATGTATGATTAATGTGTATAAATATGTTTAAAACAACTTATCTAAAATGGTTTGGGAGAATTTGTATATACTTTTCACAAAACTCATGCTTCTATTTTCAGTTGATTTTGTAAGACATTTTACTAATATCTCTACATACCCAAACTGTATTTGACATCAAATTTTAAAATCTGATATTGAATATGAATATAAAAGATGCAGTAGTTTTTTAATTTAAAGGGGCAGTAGCACGTTTTTTGCCAAATTTATTTTTTCAAATTTCTCATTTATAGTGATTTAATGTCATTTAAATTAACTTTAGAGGGTAAAACATCTTATTACACAAACCAATTATCCGTAGTGGTAAAAACTATGTTGCGTATAAAGCAAAAATTGCATGGCGGCCATTTTATTGTGAACACAATTTATTACTTGTATTTAAAAAATGATTCCCATGGCTTTACCGAACTATGTACACTCATATTTAACTTTATTTTCCTAAGAGAGAAGGATGTTTTACTATTGGTGAAATTATTTTTCAAATACATTTCATCAACTTATTTGAGCGAAAAAATGTGCTACTGCCCCTTTAAGTGTAAAAGACATCCATGTACAACGTAAAAACTGTAACATTGACGTTTCCTTTTCAGGTTGGTTCTTCAGTTCATGTACCGTTACATTCTATATTTATACAAATGTCGCTCACCGTTGTGTTGCCGCTAATCATCGGCCAGATAATCAGATATAAGTGGGCAAGAAAACTTGCAAGAAGAAATATATCCTTTGGAACTATAAGCAGGTAGGTTGTTGTTTCTACAAAGGAACTACAGCACTGTGCCAAAGGTGTTACAAGAATCGCTGTTTTCCCATAAGATCCCATGTTATTTTAGTGTAGCATAAACAATTTTCATGATCGTGACAGTGAACAGAAACTTACAAATTTCAAAACCATTGTAATCTAACATTTTGAGATTATGTTTATAATTTTCAAATTCATTAATTTTGAGCCTGGTTTTGGAAAAAGGCAAAATAATGACTGGTTTTTTTTTTTTACAGTAATGTCACTTCTCCATTGCAACCATTGTGTAAGCAGACCTAAAATGCTGAAAAAATTTACATACCTCAGTAATCATTTAACTCTTTTGTTTAATAAAGTTTTTCCAAAATCAGAATTTTCTTTATGTGTTGCGGAGTAGATTTCCTGTTTCCATGTCAGTTTTCAGTAAAATGTTTTGAAAATTGAGATTTTTGAAGCCCCCAGAATCTACCCCCTCCTCCCAGAATCTACCCCACTTTTCAGTTTACTTTCACTGACATTAATCTTACTGCACTATGTGTGAATATTTTGCAAGTGTTTTTGCAACATCATTTAACATTTAAAAATTCATTAGTAATTTTTTAATAACCATTAAAAAATACCTCAATGCTTGAAACAAGTAGATTTGAAATGTCTGATGTAATACTGAAATTATTCATAAAAATCAAGTTTTAATTCTTCATTTTAGAAAATAAAATATATCATCTGATTTTAAGTTTCTACCCATATCAAATATTATTAATTAACTATCAATGTTATGGCCAACTTCCAAACGCAAGGCATAACTCTTGCCAGTCTGCATTACTGGCTGATTTAACCCTTGCGGTATTTCCCTGTGTCGAGGCAGTGAATCGCTGCACTGGAAATGCATAGCGGGCCTGGATTTCTAAACACAGATTTCTTAAGGAAATACTGCAAGGCCTAAATCAGCCAGTAATGGAGACTGGCAAGAGTTATGCCTTGCATTGGGAAGTTGTGTTATGGCATGTATACGGCATTTACGGCCTAGACCATATGGTTCGACAACTGGGCCAATAAGGGGAAACTAGGCCAATACGGGAAAAACTGGGCCAATACGAGACAAACTGGGCCAATATGAGTCTGAGCATGCGCAGTTGCACATTTGGCAAAAGCCCGAAGCTATCGCTTCACAACTTTGACCCGTGCCATTTGTTCACAAATCTTGTTTATAATTATTATTTCAATATAAATGAGATGTCTAGTGTTGTGCAAATAGAATGAAAAGAAGTTGAAAATTAATAAAATTGTCATTAATTAAGTATTTCTGTCTCGGGCCAATACAACGAACCTCGGACCTGTAACTGGGCCAATACGGAAATACTTAATTAATAACATTATAATATGATGACTGTATTTGAAATTTGATATTTTCAGGAGAAAATATGTTAATTTGATGATTTTGATTTTTTTTGCAGTTCAGTTCTCCTCCTCATCATATATACAACATTCTGTGATACGTTCTCTCAGAAGAACATCTCTATAGATGGCATGAGTCTGATCTCTATAATACTTCTAGGTGGGCATTGATTTGATATATGGACAACCATTTTGTCAGGGGAGGTAACTCATGCAAGATGTAACATTTAACATAAATGGCCTTTTCATAAATTTTAAAACTAGTAATCATAAAACATAGATAGTTCAACTTCAATTATCCACTAAAAAGTATTTGTTATACTACAACTGTCTTTTCAGTAGAAATTTGGATTTCGTTTTAAAGTCATGAATCAGATTTTTAATGGGTCTTAAATTAGGATTTCTTATATGTAAGATATTGTTGACTCATTCTGTAGTGTATGTCTAGAAATTTCATTATGTGTCTTAACAGACAGCAGAAGTTCGTGCTTGACTCACTTTAATAACATCACAATTGATATTTGTCTTGTTTTCAGTTGTAGTTCTGCAAGGTGGGTTGATGTTGCTAGTGTTTGCCATGTCGACTCAGCCCTGGATGAGGTTCGAACCCGCGGACACCATCGCTCTCATATTCTGTTGTACACACAAGTCTCTAACACTAGGTAAAAAAAACATAAATAAACATTTCAAAGTAAATGCCAAGAGACAGTTGGAATCTTCTTCCCAAATGTCAACTTGCCCCACAACTTGTCTCATGGCATAACTCAGGCCCGTCTCTTTCGCCAGCTTATTTAAGCCTTGCTGCATTTCTGTGATTTCTGATTGCACTACCAAGTCCAGGGGGCTGTTCCACTAATCAATCTTAGCCCTGAGATCAATTGTACCCATCTTCTATCATTGGCTAAGATTGATCTTTGGCCTAAGATTGCTTAGTGGAAGGGCACTCTGGTGCTTTGTATCTACAGGTCCTAGAATATTCCCAGATTATTCCCTTTGTTTACGAGTTGTGGTTCCTGTAAATTGGCCACTAAAATCGAGCTTCCTTTCACACATCTTCGGTTACCCATGGTTTTATATATGCTCCGTTACTCTCCACTATATCACCCATTGGAAACCTTATCAGGGGAATCTCATTATCTGTTCTCAAATTACCCGCCCTTGGCCAGCGTGACGAAGTCAGTAATCAACGAAAATGCTCAATGGGATAAGACAGAAATGGCCAAGGGAGATAACCGGTGATGGATGGCTCACAAAATGACCGCGCATGCTTTGCAACAAAGTGATATGAATTGTCATTGGCTCGCAGGTCCAAGCTGCGTAGCAGTTTGATTGGCTCACGCCAACCTTTCACAAAGCACTAAGTAAGTGACTAAGGTTACCTTTGTGCAATGTTAAAGAACTGGACCTTAGTAAAGGTTGCTTTGTGAAAGGAGGCTCAGAGGAATACAGTCTGCAAAATTTTGCATCTGCAGGGATACAAACTGGCTCTGTAGATTCTCATCACAAGGTCTGATGACACTCTGTAAAAGCTCCGTTCTGTACCAGTTCAGTGCAGAGTGCTGGCCAATTACATAATAGTTTTTAAACGATTGTCGTTTTGAATACAATTGGAATCATTGTGTTGTGTAAACCGATGAAAATAGGCTGTCTGGAGCTACTTGCCCCTAGCCTCTTGCACTGTAAGCTTTTGTTGGAGGACGTTGATTGGCTAACTGAATTGCGTTAGAACATATGTAAAGTGTATGAAGTCCCATGAAGTGTGAAGTTGTGGTTCCTTTAAATTGGCCACTCAGATGTTATCATCCAGTCCAATTAAATTTGACTTTGTTTTGGGCCTCCTTTCACAAAACGCTAGGTAGGTCACTAAGATTACCTTTGTGCAATGTTAAAGAATGGGCATTAAGGTTAATCTTAGTAAAGGTTGGTATTTGGAAGAAGGTTCAGAGGAACACAGTCTGCAAAATTTTGCATCTACAGGGATACAAACTGGTTCTATAGATTCCTCGCCACAAGGTCTGATGACATCCTGTATAGGATCCGTTCTGTACCAGTTTAGTGCAGACAAAACTCAGTCATTAGCTGGCCAATCACATAATAGTTTTTAAATGATTGTCATTTTGAATACATTTGGAATCATTCATAATCAAATCGAATCAAATCATAATACACTGACTTGTAAACATTGCTCATCGATCATGGCCGTCGTCTGCTCGCTCTCGCGTACACGTCAACACTCTGTGTGTATGACGTCATGAATATTACTAAATGACCTTTAACCTTTGGCCTTACACATGAATACTACAACACGACAATATGGGTCATTATCAGACTGGAGAAGAAAAAATTAGTTTGAATCCCAGTAGATGCATTATTTTGTTACTTTTCTTCCTCAGAAAACGATCAATTTCTATCAGTGACTTCGTCAGGAGGGGATCCATCTTTGTGTGTGTTCTACGGATATACAACTTCTTTATTGCAAATGGTGCTTGATAACGGTGTTAGAATCTACACTGAAACTTTGCACTCCTAAAAAATTTTTTATATCCATAGAACACGTTCTTCTTTATCGAGAGACAATTATTACCACACTGAGATGTAAAATATCCCCTCTGATTTTGTTGATCATCCATATGAAGAGATATACAATTAAATGCCATCTGACTTATTCCAGGCATTCCCATGATTAAAGTGATATTTGGGGAAACAGACGGTACCATCACAATCCCCTTGTTGGTCTACCACCCAGTCCAGATCCTGTTAGGCGGTGTTCTAGCGCCAAGTCTACGAGGCTGGCTTCTTGTAACTGAACGAAAAAGGTATGTATGTGTAATGGCCGGAATTATTGTCCCAAGAAGTGCCAATTTCCTCTGTCCCTCAATACTAATTAGAATACTCTAAGGAAGGTAACTGTTGTGGTCAGTAATTAGCCTGGTCTGTAGCTAGGTTCCAACTTAGGTAACCAGGGTTTCCATACAAGTTCCTTCAACTGACCAATGGCTAGAGATCATGTGACCATTCCAGAACTTAGGAGGGAGATTGAAAACAAAAAGTCTTCCTTATTGAATTTGGGCAGCCAAGGGAAACACATCCACTGTACCTAACTCTCCTTTGTTATAGGTACCCCCTTGGCTGTGCAGACAAGATTTGCACCATCATCATCATGTTTCTTATCTGAATACACTATCATGAAACTACTTCTTGAGTTGTGTCATCTTTGACTGGAGTACTTGAGCCTACAAGCTTGCCCATACCTTTTTTTCAGTGAGACGAGATTGACTAATTAATAGGCGATTTCACCAAGCCTTACATATGTATCATCATCTTCATTCAGTAGAAGAACCCAGTTTGAACAAAGTTTGTAAACAAACAAAGCATAAGAAGATGCCCAAACTCCAGGTGAAGATTTTTTCAAGGATGACATAATTGAAAACAGTGGCGGATCCAGGAATTTCGAAAGGGGGGTGGGGGGGGGGGGGGTGTCCACCAATGGTAGAAAGGGGGGGGGGGAGGAGGGTCATTTGGGGTCCCAATACCCAGCCATTGCCCGATGGGCTTATGGCATTGCTTTTTCGCCTTTTTGAGTTCTTCTCCAGAACCGCTGGCTCTAGGAAGCTCATGTTCTGTACAGACTCCTTTGCCAATGGGGATTCTAAATTGTAAATTTGGTGACCATGTAACCCGAGATATGGGTCACAGTGGTAATGACCTAAAAAAACAATTTTCATTATCTTCTCTGTTTCATGAAGTACTTGAGCTTTATTATACCTTTGTTAAATACTTCTGGAAAATTCAGATTCTGAATCAAATTAGTTTATCTTTAAGCCTGTTGAGCTACAGAGCCAATAGCTGTATTTTTTAGGTCAATCATATAGGCCTCCGACTATGCAAGAAACTGTTTTATATAAATAAATTTAGAATTTGACAGAAACTATGTTCTTTTGCAGGTGGATTTATCCCAGCAGAAAACGGATTGCCAAATTCCTGAATGTTTGAAAGAAAAGAGTGTGAAAATCCACGATTCCATCTTGTTTTACATTTCCAATCAACTAATCATCCTCACTCAACATTCCTGATCAGTTCAACAAAACATGTTATTTTACCTTTCTAATCAAATCAAAAGTGTTATGTTGCATTCTTAATAAATCATCAATTCAATAAATTGTGTTCTTGCCTTTGAAGCTCTAGTTTGTTTCTCCATTTCTCATAAAGAGTTGATTGAAATAGAGAATCTCACCCATGTGAAATCGATCACCATGAGGTGCAAGTCTCAGATATTTTACTTTTATAAACGAGTGAACATATCTGAAACACAAAACTGCCAATTAATTTCTTCAGCAGTGATCTCAGTGAGGTCATAATATTGTGACATCCTCAGCATTATAACACCATAGCATTGTTGCTATAGTGTTCTCAGTTATGTCAAAGCCTATGATGTCATTAACTGATGATATAATAGAATTATGACGATTTGATTGTAGCAATAGCTACAATGTTGATATTGCTTGATCTCATACAAGTAATATCTACCGTGGGAGCCAGTTTTAGATGATAATATACAATTATAGACTGTGATGAGGTCAATACCTGTTTTTATGGACCCAAGAAAACGATATTGACCAAGGACGAGGATTACTGGAGTTAGAATGTCACCCATGAGTTCAGATTTCCCAGAAGACACCACGCTATCACTCATGACCCCTGGGTGACTCGTCAATCAGGAAAGGTGTGAATAGTTCCTCGAAAATGTGATTTTTCATAATCTATCGCACCTCTGTAGCTGTTTTGAATTTTCGAAATTTGGACAAAAAGGTTCCTAAGCACTGGTGGTTGCTTTCTCTGAAGTGATCTTTGTAAGTGTGTGTGGTGTTCTAGTCCTGTATCTTAGTCAGGGCACTTGGTCAACAGAAGACATGATACGGTAGTACCTGGAATGTGAATGATTTATTCGCCAAGGTAAATCGTCACATCAGGGCTAGATCACTCTGCTTGTCAACCATTAGCATACCGCTAATAATAATTATAATACCGGTACATAACAATCTTGAGTGGTTTCTTGTGATGGTGCCTGACACTGAGGATGTGAGTGTGTACTACTGCAGATAATGAGAGCCGATAAGAGTAATCCAACATCCATGTTACCTATTTCCTCTAATAGGGGCCCAGGCCTTATTAATATGTAAGGGATCTTAACCCCAGGGGCTTATTGGAAGCCTGGCTCCTATTTTAGGCCCAGCCCTTATTAAATTTTTAGTTTTGACCAATATACGTTATGTCCTCTGATAACTGACTATAACCTCTTAGAATAACACAAACTCCTCGCCATTTGAACGAATTTAGCGTAGTAGTTTAACTCTCTTAGTGCCTGGGAACATGTTTGGGAAATGTATCTAGTAGGGGGTGATCATTGCTGCGATATAAACCCGGTCCCTATTAAAGGTATATAAAGATGAATAAGAGCCGGACGTCGAATAAGGGCCAGGACCCAACTTTTCGAAGCTGCTAAGAGAGTTGTATGTCAATGTTAATGTATGGCACTTAGAACTATCTTAGCACTAAGAGAGCTTCGAAAATATGGGCCCAGGCCCTTATTGGACGTACCTTTAACCCACTGCTGCTATAAGAGGCCCACCATTGCTACATCGAAATGTCGCAATATTTGAACAAAGAATTTGTAAATCCATCGAATTCAATTCGATGTTTTCAAGGTTGGTCACGTTTTAAAATACAGAGGACATCGATGAATGTTTGACAACTTTTCTGATTAAAAGTTGTCCATTAATGATTCTCTTTTTCTGTCAGGGAGGTTTCATTTTCTTCCCACAGAGTTTTCTCCCTTCAGATTTTTGATCGTAGACTTTGTTCCAGATGACGAACTTGAGGTGCCGGGGGTGAGGTGATTTGGGGTTTAACTCCGCTTTCAAGAGTATTTCACTTATATCGCAGCTACTAGTATTATGGCAGGGAGAAAGCCTGTGACGAAATGTGGTGAAACCGGGGAGCATTGGCTGGAACAAGCGAACCATGGGTTGTACTACACTGATATTCAGTGTAGCATTGCATCCAAACCTTACTGCCTGTAGAACAGTTCTCTACTGAAGACGAAGTTGCTGTGCACCTGGCGGGATTTGAACCCCGGACCTCTTGATCCGAAGTGGAACGCGCTAACCATTGCGCTATCCCGTCCCCTCCTCACATTTGAAAGCCAACTATTATTTTTTATGCACAACTCGTTTCATCATTTACTTAAGCACATCTGATTTTTTGTTTCTTCAGAGGAGACTTGACCGCTTTTAACGAAGCAGAGGCGATCGTCCATATGCCAACCTAAGTGTAGTGTGGAGGCGAGTTAGGCTGTTATTCTATGTTTACGTAGTGTTGCACTCTGCGTAATTTGTGACGAAATTGTCAGTTTCCATGTGTGTGTGACTGCCTACTGACATATATAGTGCAACTTAGCCAAGGATTTCATGCGCTTAGTATTTTTTTTTTCTTAATTAAAACTTTGCACTGAAATAGTAAACGTTGATTCCATGTACAGTCAGACCTCAATAATCCAAATGATTCTGTTTCTCATCAAAAACGTTCGGATACTGAAATGAACCAAACAAGATGGAGTTGATTCCCTTTGATTTTAGCATTGCACCCAAACCTTACTGCGTGCAGAACAGTTCTTTACTGCAGACAAAGTTACCGTGCCCTTGGCAGGATTCGAACCCCGGACCTCTTGATCCGAAGCCGAACACGCTAACCTCTGTGCTATCCCGCTCCTGAGGTTCCGGGTCCTGTCCACCTGTGACCGGGTGTAAAGTGTAGGACAAAACACGATACAGAGGTTTTGCTTGGGATTGAAGAGGTAAGAAATCTTTGAGGAAGTAATACCGAAAGCAAAGCTTGATGTCTTACTTCCCCAAAGCTTCTTACCAAGGGTTTTCAATCCCAAGCATAACCAAGGTAGAGTGTTTTATCTAACTTATATACCAAAAAATATACATGTGAGCGTTTACCATATATTGAGGTATTCTTAGAGCAGAAGACCTACGAGTAGCATTTTCTCCATAAATAAACCATCAAATGTTGAAATGTACATTAAAAAATGTCCATTCCTGTATTATAAAGAGTATGTCGCCCAGATTATCGTTATATATGAGGCAGAAAAGTTATGACTAAAATAGATAAAATTAAATGTTTGCTTTCAACTTCCTCAGTAGCTTAGAGGTAGAGTGTCCGGATTGAAGTTTTATTCAGGCAATCTACACTCTGAAAAAATGATCTTTGATCACTTTTCGATAATAATTGTTGAGAATACAGTTGTAATAAAAATTGGCTTGTTGGTCTGACAAATAATTCTTAGTCTCATTTATAAATATTTTCAATAGTAAAACATCCTCCTTGGTCTTACTTTCGAATTTCAAACCACATATGGAGTTTTCTCAGAAGAGAAACGTAATCAGGGGGTTATTAAAAGAAAAAACCCACCCGAAATAATAGACAAAATCATTGAGAGGTTTCTAAAACCTTGGAGTCAACTTTGTGTGCATACTCTTTCAGCGTTCTCACAACCGTACAGCCCTGTGCACTTAACAGAATCCACAGATCCGTTGGTAAACTTGTTGATACAGCTGAGGTTGACAGAGAGCGTCGTTAACAATAACATGATCATGGGTAAACTCTTTGGACAGCTTAGTTGGATATTGGCGCTATTCCAATGTTTATATGAATTATATATGAATCACCATATGTGACGATTTTGGTTGGTGGAATCATCTGAATCAGTGAATAAAGAAATGAAGATACTCTTGACCATAATTGAACATGACTGTTCAACGAAAAACGAAAAAAATAATCTCTCCAGACGTAGTTTGGAATTGTTGACTCAAGTAATACATTGCAATATCACAATGCGATTAATTGATTAAATCAATTCACCACCTTCACCAATGTTATGTGTCACTCTTCAATCTGACCTCTTCATGATAAACAGTTTTCGGATGTTCGCAGGAAATGTTTCTTTCCGTTCCCATACCAGATATTTTCTGACACTGGATGTGCACAGGGACGTTGTTGCTGCTAAACTAATTACAGCACGATTTGATTATTGCAACAGTTTGATTATTCACAAGAATATACCCAAACATTTGCAGGAATTCAGAACACAGCTGCTCGCAGAGATCATCTCCCATCTGAATATTTTGTCACCATTTTGCATTGCTTACCCATTGAGGATTGACTATAGCATCCTTCGAAGTACAAGACACGAGGACATAATGTGGGACTGTTTGGGTTCACACTATCTTTATTAGTACACATTCTTCTAAAAATCATCAAATTTATTTTGATGGATGGAGTTTATGTCTCAAACATTATATATACAGTAACTTAATATTTAATAAGATATCTGGCCATATGTGTGCGTATTTTCTGTTGTCATTCTCACGAGAAAACATGTCCTTTCAATTCTTCGAATTCGTACGGGTAATAAGAGAAATTTAAAATAAATAAAATAAATTGACTCCTATCTGGATAAAAAATAGTGACCTATTAGTATGATACCAGGATAGAACGCGGGGTTGACTTACAAGGAAATGTTACCATGACTACGATCTGATCACGTGACATATATGTACTACTTTCATACTTGATAGTCCTCTGTAAGCACCGGGATCGTTAAACCAGTAAGTTCAGTTTAACTTGGACAAAAGACGGATTTGAAGAGCTAGGTGAGAATTGGAATGTTTGAAATTTCTTCTCGAATAATCAATTGTCATCATTACAAATTAAAGGTGCATCCATTGTGTTTCATAACATTTTATTTGGCTTTTATACGTTCCAACTCACCACATGTGATGTCTACAATACAGATGAATTCACTCAGCTTACATATTTATCCCCAATCGCCAAATATATCATAATAATTAGTTTCCAATCAAAATTGAGTAACATCATTATGCATGTGCAGAAACCGAAACTGCACGTTCCATTTACATGCACAGTAGTTATGTGACCTATTAAACATTATCAACTCAAAATTGTATTTTTGTCTGTTATTATTAAGATTCCAAAATTACGTTTGACTCATTGGCGCGCGCCACACGCTGTGTATTGTCCGGTTTTCGATCAGAAATCACGACTTTTACCTACATATCGTCAATACGCTAAGTCTACTATCATCAACATGGTGGTTTTCGGTAACAGTCGTTACTTCTCGATGAAGTAACACCATTTATAAAGTTTGCAATATGTGACCCCCCAACAACACAATGGATGTACCTTTAAGAAGTGTTCATGTTGCCTCAAGCATGTCACGTGTTCTTTTTGTATTTCCAAACTTCATTTCTCAATAAAGTAGTAACCGTTTAGTTTAAAACCCTTTAGTGTACCTTTAATCTACTCATTACTTAAATTAGTATCCAATTTCAAATAGTAATGCAGAATAATGTAAATATTGTGAATTTTGGATGAGTTCTTTAATGTTTGCACAAAGGTACACTATTGTGCAAAAGTAAGTACACCGGAAATGTGCGCGAAATGTGCGCGAAACGGTGTACTTAATTTTGCACAGTAGTGTAGCTTAATTTCTTAGGATCTGAGGGTCAAATTAATTTCCATCCAAGATGGCCGCCAAATTAAAATGGCCTCTTTCTCATCGAACCTACAACATACAAGAAATGGCACTTTCCCCCCATTCAGTATATAGACTGAGTGCTATAAGATGCATTATAATTCTTTGAGGTCAAGCTTCACACTGTAAAAAATGATGGCGACGGGCGAAATATATATAAATTAAAGCAACATTAATCGACAGCACTGTCAATTTACACAAAATACTTGCTTCTCTGTGTATCGTTGTCGCTTGTCTGACATCTTTTCTGCGACTGCCATTCCTTCTTGTCCAACCTGTAAAACGCAACAGATGCAACATTTCCAGTATCTCAGTTTCTGTCATCAACGTCCCATTTTCCTTCCCTGTCAAAGATCTCTTTGTTACCATCGATCAAGACATTAGTATGGCAGAGCAGGTTAACTATATTACCAAGACCTTTCATGGAGTATCACTATTCTTAATGATAACGATTAAATTGTTCCAGAAACACCCTTTTTGTTCTAGATATTTGTGAAGAATACATAGTGTACTCCCCACTTCTAATCATAACAATAGTCATAAAATCCCCTTCAGCGTTGAACAGATCCCCTTGAACCTCAATGCACGTTGGTTTATATTTCTAGCTTTTATCTTAATATTTGAAGCAGTTTTACATCCCACTTCTAATTATAACATCTGTCATAAATCCCCCTTAGCATCAAATATATCATCGAGAACCTCAATGCACGTTGATTTATATTTCTAGCTTTTATCTTAATATTTGAAGCAGTTTTACATCTCACTTTTAATTATAACATCTGTCATAAATACCCTTTAGCATCAAATACATCATCGAGAACCTCAATGTACGTTTGTTTATATTCATAGATTTTATCTTAAAACCACATGTCCCCTTTAACATGGGGCCTATGGGGGACAAATAATTATGTAAAAAATGAAAGAGGGTACTCTGTAGGATAGATAAAACCTAATTTTACGAACAGATCGCGCTGAAATAAAGCGATGACAATTAGTCAAAATGGGGACATTATGATTTTAATAATTAATGATTATCCTGAATTTTCTGCTTACAGGATGGAGAAGATAGACTTCATCACCTCAGTGGTCGTTACTATGGGCATCCTGGGGAAAGTTCTCTTACAGCCCGATTGTCCTCCATGCAATTGTACAGCTGACTCTTCTTACGGTGGTGTCAAAGCAGTTTGTTCTGATCTCCAACTCACCAGCGTTCCACAGACAATCCCATGGAATACCACAACGCTTCTGATGGACGGAAATAGGATCAACAGCCGATCAGAAAGGGCATTTGCTGCCTTGAAGCGTCTGAAATACCTTGACTTGTCAGTGAATTGGTTAATTTATATATGCCATCATACATTCACTGGTCTTACAGATTTGGAGGTACTTCTTCTCGATCGCAATGACCTTTTACCTGGCTATAGTTCATTTGATCCACTTTTTGTAAAACCTTTGACAAGTTTAAAAAATATATCTCTTCGTGGTCAAATCAGGTACCCATATATGACGTACGGATGCACCTTTTGTCCCAGTACGTTACAATTTTTATACATTGATTGTTCTTGTTGTACATTTGGTTCTTCTTTTGCCAATCTCAGACAATTGTCGTTGCTTTCAACCTTTCCTGACACATGTAATATACCTATACTTGACGAGTCCATCTTTCAACACACGCCGTATTTAGAAATACTGGATCTATCAAACTGCCATATACAATATGTGGTGCCTGGTCTATTTGATTCGTTGCGAAATTTACGTATACTGAAAATGACAATTCAACTTCTCTTTGGTGATGAATTTAAGATATTTATGGAAGTAACAAAGTCTCTCCAGTCCTCGCCATTAGAATATATCAGTTTTTCATCTCATCGGACTACACAATCCTATCCTGATATGTTTTCCTATCTCCAGAATACGTCTCTACGAGAGCTTCACATCGGTTGCGGGAACCATCCTCTAATACGTAGGGAAACCTTTAGGAAACTTCCTAAATCACTTGAAGTTTTAACCCTGAATAATATTCAATATGACTTCATCTTGACTGAGATTAAAGATCACCCTAAATTGAAGTCTCTCGATTTGTCAAATCTTGTTATTTTAACTCCATATCCCACTGATTTTGATATACAAAACTTATCTCCGATTCTGGAAAAATATATTTGCAGGAATTGTCCATTTCTAAGTAATGTTCATGCTAGTTTAATGAAACATCTTAAAATAAAAGAATTCATAATTCCTTATAATAAAATTGGGATCGCTGATGTTGATTTATTTACCTGTTTATCGAGAGTTGAATATTTTGATCTCAGCAACAACTTAATGGAAAATATCGTACCCTTACCCAACAATTCGGTCACTTATCTTAATCTTGCTAGTAATCATCTTGGAAATTCGATAACAGGTCACAACACATCCACATTGGACTCATTGTCTAAACTGAAGACTATAGATTTATCTGATAATCGCGTATCTTTTGTGTCCACCTATGCATTTGAAAATTTGAATTCTGTTAAAGTTATAAATCTAAGCAATAATCACCTGGATTCCATCAATGTGAAACTGATCCAGTTAAGCCAACTAGCGGTTCTGGACCTTCATAACAATAAAATAAATGCGATTGGAGTAACAACAAGGAAAGACATTGAACACCTGTACACGGCAAGGCTTCATTTGGAAGGAAACCCTCTCATCTGTGGATGTGGAGAGTTGAAGTCTCTTCAGTGGATGAAACAGAATCGAAGACGAATTTTTAACATCGCATCTCTTAGGTGTCGCTTGTCAACCGGAGAATACAAGACTTTGGACAACCTGGATCAAATAATTAGTAACCTGCAAGTCCAGTGTAAGTCTTACATTGTGGAGATATCAGTATCAGTTTGTGTCGCAATCTGTGTCATTGCTTTGTTTGCTGGTGTCCTACTTTACCGTCACCGATGGAAACTGAGGTATCTGTACTATGCTGGGAGACGTGCTTACAGACAACAGTACAACAGGGAACAGGCCCACCAGGAACAGTACGAGTATGATGCGTTTGTTTCATATGATGAAAGGGATCGACGATTTGTAATTGATGAAATGATGCCAGAACTTGAAGAAAAACATGGCCTCAAACTTTGCATTCATCATCGGGACTTTCTACCAGGGGAGGTAATCTCTGACAACATCGTCCATGCCATTCAGAACAGCAGGAAGACGGTTGCGATTCTCTCCCCTTCTTTCCTTCAAAGCAACTGGTGTGAGTTCGAGTTCAACATGGCCCGGATGGAAGGTGTGACCCGCAGACAGGACATCGTGTTGATGCTGCTGTATGAAGATGTCTCCATGATGAACCTCTCCAAGGACATGGCCATGATGCTGAAGAACAACTGCTACCTTGAATACAACCACGAGGTGTTCAACAAGGAGATCTTCTGGTTCCTTGTCCATGAGTCAATCCAGATCATCAGACCTCGAGACTGAAACAAGTCAGTGGCGGGTATGGGGAAAATATCTGGATCCGCCCCTGCAAGTGTTTCGATTTTATGTGTGAATGTCACAGTGCGCCATTTTATATTCCTAAAGGTACATTATATTCTCTGTTTTAGAAGTGAACATTTGTATCGCAACATTTAGCATTTTTTATCTGCAAGAGGTAATGTTCTTATAATATTTTGACAACTATTTTGATAAACGTATTAATTTTTTATAGATATTGAACTCAGACTATCCAATGCTTATTAATTTTTGTATTCATCAATATTTATATGATTTTCCATGTTTGATATTTATAATATACATCTTTTTCGATCATATATATTTAATTATGTTTGTCTATATGTGACTCTTTGTCATATTTGGTTGACTTCATATTTGTTTAATCACGTAAAACATAATCAAATACTCTTTGTCATATTTGGTTGACTTCATATCTGTTTCATCATGTAAACCATAATCTATGTAAAACCAAACACTCTTTTTTGTCATATTTGGTTGACTTCGTATCTGTTTAATCACATAAAACATAATCTTTGTAAAATCAAACACTCTTTGTCATATTTGGTTGACGTCATATTTGTTTTGCCATGTAAACCATAATCCGTGTAAAATCAAACACTCTTTTGTCATATTTGGTTGACTCCATATCTGTTTCGTCATGTTAATCATAATCCGTGTAAAATCAAACACTGTTTGTCATATTTTGTTGACTTCATATTTGTTTAATCACGTAAACCATAATCTATGTAAAATCAAACACAGTTTGTCATATTTGGTTGACTTCATATTTGTTTAATCACGTAAAACATAATCTATGTAAAATCAAATACTCTTTGTCATGTTTGGTTGACTTCATATTTATTTCATCATGTAAACCATAATCTATGTAAAATGAAACACTCTTTGTCATATTTGGTTGACTTCATATTTGTTTAATCACGTAAAACATAATCTATGTAAAATCAAACACTCTTTATCATATTTGGTTGACTTCATATATGTTTCATCATGTAAACCATAATCTATGTAAAATCAAACACTCTTTGTCATATTTGGTTGACTTCATATTTGTTTAATCACGTAAAACATAATCTATGTAAAATCAAATACTCTTTGTCATGTTTGGTTGACTTCATATTTATTTCATCATGTAAACCATAATCTATGTAAAATGAAACACTCTTTGTCATATTTGGTTGACTTCATATTTGTTTAATCACGTAAAACATAATCTATGTAAAATCAAACACTCTTTATCATATTTGGTTGACTTCATATTTGTTTCACCATGTAAACCATAATCTATGTAAAATCAAACACTCTTTATCATATTTGGTTGACTTCATTTTTGTTTAATCACGTAAAACATAATCAAATACTCTTTGTCATATTTGGTTGACCGTGTGTAATCGTGTAAACCCTAATCTGTGAAAAATCAAACACTCTTTGTCATATTTGGTTGACTTAATATTTGTCAACATTTCAAATATTGATTACATCCACACATTCAAGAAAAAACTCAAACATTTCTGTTTTCTTTATGGTAGACCACTCACTGTGTTTCCATACCATACACGTATCCAGTATAGCTATTTTAAAATAATTTAATACTTCACGAAAATGTCGAGTAACATTTTTAAAAATCTTTTTGGAGACCTGAAATAAACATCATTATTTCAATGTTTCGTGTCAAATTATTTAGTGTATTTGAATTTATTATCTTACTTGATAACGGTCCTCATTATCTTCCCACAGAGGTTACTCCTTTCAGATTTCCGATCCTACCCTCTGTTGTTTTACGCTTGAAATCGGGGGCAGAAAGGGAGTGTTGCAATTGAACCTCGTTGTGCAATCAGCGACGCAAATGACACGTCATAATGATAAAATATACGTAAGACCAATGTTTTCTCGTTTAAAGAGCCATCAAGGATGTTGATGAACATATCGGAAAATTGCCAAAAATCTAACTCTGTGAAATATATACACTTAATTTTTCATAGATGTTTTCGACCCAAAATAAGCCGAGAAATTACACTAATTAGTAAAGGTGTTTTCCAGTCTAAATATAGATAAAGTCTATTGTTTTCAAGCGCAAAGCATTGTGGCCTAGCTCACACACTGTACGCCTATCCAAAGACACGAAAGAAAAATAAAGTTTATGAGCAATGAAAGAAATCGAATTATATAATTTTTGCCGGTTATTTAGTTACCATTTCATTTAATTATGTATTTTCTACAGATATTAGAATAAATGTTTTACCCAACTAGGTATTTTGCTTGAATTTTATAATCAATAAAAGAATATATTCGTAGTAATTTGTTGGTACCATCTCAATCAAAATTACATTAAACAGGCAATGATTTGCATATTCTCAGAACATTTAGAAACATTGTTTACAATTTGAAAGCAATCGTCACATACAGTAATGTATGACACGTGTAGCCTAACTTGCAAGAGAAGCACGTGCAGCAAGTGCATTACATGGGTTGCTATGGCGACTTGCGCTAAAGACGAGCCTTCCCCCTTCGGAAACGATTGTTGATGTGTAGTACGTTTTATGCAATAAAGGGGATTCTGTTTATATGACGTCAGATACCCTCAGCGCGCGCTACTCGAAGGGGGACTTCTCTTTGAAACCAAATTTCATTACAATGTCGTGATATGAAAACTATTTATCACATGTCATGTTGTAGATAAAAGATTTCTCTAACGATTGACGTTATAAGTATATTTTCCACACATAAGTTTGTATTTGAAACACTAACATCCGTGATGGCCCTTTAATGTGTTTTCTCTGAGGCCTTTGCACATTATGTGATGATTTTACGTATACAATCTTAGACCCCAAGCGTCTTTGAGCGGTCTACGGGTATTGGCGCTACGCAAGTATTTGTATGTATGTATCCTTTTTCGCTAGGGGATTTTATAGATCCTAGATATATGGCCTAAATATAACAGAGCTTATGATAGAAACTCTGAAGGGAGTAACCTCTCTGGGACGATAGTGATACAATATGTGATCCATGGAATGCTTGATTTATTTCATGAAATGACAGTTCATCTTGGTGTAATAAGTTTAGAATATTCATGAAAGGAATATGTACAGTCATCAGATTTCCTTTCCAGAATCACTTCAAAGTCGGTGCTGAACCGTCCATTTATTAATTATAAAGTGGATACTGAATGATATTCAATGTACTATTATCTTTATTAAACGAATTCATAAGTTTCTATCTTAAAAGCGAAAGACAAAATTAACAAATCAAACGAGCAGACTGGGGTTTCTGAGAGCCAGTTACCATTATTCATAGATTCTATTTTCAAATGATTTTACCCATAGACTCTAATGATAAATATCCTTAATCAATGCTAACAGTATTACATTTAGGCTTTATTCCATAGTATTTCATCTCATCACCTTAAATGTTCTTATTTTCAATGCGCTTTGAACATGCACCTTGTGTATGGATATAGCGCTTTATAAATGCCCATTATTATTATTATTATGAGAGAGGTATCAACATTGTGACGTCACTGCTGAAAATTTCATGACGTCATACGCACATCATTATCATTCTAGTTTAATAACGCTGTATAAACTGGTTAACTTGTTAATGGCTACTTTATTGACTGTCTCTGTTTAGTACAAAGTTGAAATGTGTCTGAAACGTATGACTTTGTGACTATTACCGGAAGCGATGTCGGATTTACAGATAATCTATATCAGAGAGGGTCCTGTGCACTACAGATGGACGCAAAGAAGGAAGCAACCGAAGGAGCCATATCTAATCATAACAGAAACATCCTTCCTCTGATGAAAGTCTAAATTCAACTTCTCACTAGTTAGTTTTATCTCTTAAAATTTAAACACGTTTTGTATTTTTTGTAAAATAATTTCTGAACAAAGTATTTCTTTCACCTAATTTTTTATTGTTATCAATCAAGAAAAACGTATTTTATGTAGTTAATGTGTTTTAAGTTTTAACCAATAACGATGTACACGCAAGGGTATTAAAGGTAATCGAGCTTTACAAGTTATATACGTTGCACACTCTATCAGTCGTATTAAAGTTGGTCATGACTCAGATTGAGGGGAAATTCCCCAGTTAAAGGTGCATCCATTGTGTTTCATAAAATTTGATACTTTAATACGTTCGAACACACCATATGTGCTGTTTACAATACAAACAAATTCACTAAGCTTACATATTCATCCTCAATCGCTAAATATATCATAATTACTAGTTTCCAATTAAAACCGAGTAACATCATTATGCATGTGCAGAAACCGAAAGTGCATGTCCTATTTACACTGTATTTATATGACCTATTAAACATTATCAACCCAAATGTTTTATTTTATCTGGTTTAAATAAGATTCCAAACTTACGTTTGACTCATTGGCGCGCGCCACACGCGGTGTATATCCGGTTTTCGATCAGAAATCGACACTTTTACCTTCATATCGTCAATATACTAAGTCGAGTATCATCAAAATCGTACTTTTCGATAACAGTCGGTACTTCTCGATAAAGTAAGACCATTTATAACATTTGGCATATTTGACCCCCAACAACACAATGGATGTACCTTTAACGCTTCGTGTGTCTCTCCGCCCGAAATCTTCCCGCAGTAAAACTATAGGACATGGAAACTTAAAACTTGGTACAGATGTCAACTATGTGGTAGTGTTGTGCCTTTTTGGGTAACAACTCTAGGATGCAAATAATTGTTATTATGCGAGTAAGGTCATTTTTAAAAATCTTTGGTTTACTTTATATTTTGTACATAGTGATAGTAACAGTGACACTGCAATTGCTAAGATGCGCAAAGAATTTGAATACTACTGTCTATGGAAATGTGTCCAGAAACATTGTTTGTGTTTCTCTGAGGGTCGTGAAGCACTGTCATCGGTACTGTCATATTTGGTTGTTTTCATATCCGTAGAACTGGGAAACTTAAAATTTGGTATAGATGTTAACTATGTGGTAGTGTTGTGCCTCTTTGGGTAACAACTCTTGGGTGCAAATAATTTTGAAATTTTGATTAAAAAAAGACCACGTTTCAGATTTTGTTTACCAATGTGGTGACGTTTTGTCTTTTATTGGTAACAAGTCCAATTATCGTTATTCCAATTCCAATTAATGTGATATGACGTCAAATTACAGGCGGGAGTATGTGAGCAGTGCAAAATATCGAGGTCAAGCAATGTAATTCTACTATCATGAATACAATATACAAAACCTGTTTGTCCATAAAATGCATGGAAATGATGAAGTCATTTTTTGGAAATTGTTCCTTCAATCCTAGACCAGTTTCTGGTCTCATCCTGACCTGTCCATTTTATAGACACTCACGTTTGATATACTGTAGTCCAGATACTACAATCATATTGTCTGACCTCGACAGTTTCTTTATCCTTTGTCTTATATGGCTGTCAAGCACTGACAATGCCCCCAAAATGGACCCAGAGGCGTGTTCAGGACCGCGAGTACTCGCTTGGCGTGACCTCGTGTACGCGCAAATGGCTGCTGAACGGAAACTTGGGTCGCGAGTACTTCCTAAGACGTTTTCAGAATATCATCACCATTTTGGAAGAAAAAAGGTGCCTTGCACATAGCAACTGACCAAATTTCAAGTTAGGGGTTTAAATAAAAGAAAGAAGAATGAGGTAATCCTACTTTGTGACACGCGACTCCATCTTCTTTCGCAAATACTCGCTTGGCGAGACTGCTCCAAAGTGTTCACGCGTGTAATCGCGAATACGCGCGAACTTATTGTCGTTCAGAAGCGGGTACTCGCGAACACTCACGAGTACTCGCGGTTCTGAACATGCCTCCGCCGGTCTCATCCTGACCTGTCAATTTTATAGACACCCACGTTTTGTATGCTGTATTCCCGATAGTACAATCATATTACCTGACCTCGACAAGTTTATCCTTTGTCTCATATGGCTGTCAAGCACTGGCAATGGCCCCAAATCGGACCCAGAGGCGTGTTCAGGATCGCGAGTACTCGCGAGTATTCGCGAGTATTCGCGAGTATTCGCAAGTACCCGCTTCTGAACGACAACGAGTTCGCGCGTTCTCGCGAATACACGCTTGACCACTTTGAAGCAGTCTCGCCAAGCGAGTATTTACGACCCAAAATGGAGTCGCGTGTCACAAAATTTGATTACCTCATTTTTCTTTCTATTATTACCCCCTCAATTGAAATTAGATCAAGTGCTATGTGCGAGGCATCCATATTTTACAAAACGGTGATAATGTTCTGAAATTATCTTGGGAAGTACTCGCGACCTCAGGTTTCCGTTCAGGATCCGTTCGCGGGTACGCGCGTACGCGCCAAGCGAGTACTCGCGCTCCTGAACACGCCTCTGAACCTATGTTATCAAAGCTCTTTTAGCACTAAGATAGTTGTAGGCCTCTGTTCGTGTATTACATACGACTATCGCAGTACTAGAAGAGCTTCGAAAATCTAGTCGCTGACGTCATGAAATAAGATTTGGCACTGAAATTCAGTACTACCCCACTGATGACTCGATAAAACCACACTGGTGTTGCAGACTTTCTCCCAGCTTTTCAAGCAAGTCATAATCCGTGCTAGTCTCCATCACTAGCTAATTGTAAATCTTGCTGCATTTCATATACTTTCTATGTGTACGTGTGCTGTACCTGAACTTCATAGTGCATGCCGTTACGCGGGCACAGAAAAGTAACAAAATGCAGCAACGCTGAATTAGCCAGGGATGAAGACCGTCGCGATTTGCAGAGGAAGTTGACTTACTCCGAAGTTCAGTACAAGCAACAGGGATATAAGCGATACCGTATTTCCTCGAATACAACCCCTCTATTTAGTTCAGCACCCCCTTAACCCTCGGTTTCTATTCGAGACCCGGGTTGTATCTGAGGAAATACGGTAGGCCTTACTTACATTGACATTAAGCAATTGATACATATATAAATTCAACCCCGGGTTGAAATACTTCAGAACTCTATTGTCCCACGGGTAGTATATTTGAGACCCGGGATGTATTTGAGACCCGGGTTGTATTCGAGACCCGGGTTGTATTCGAGGAAATGCTGTATATTGCTTACACCAGCCAATATTATATTATCTAACGTTTCATATCTTAAATGTCTTCTCACCATATGAGTTAAGAACATTGGTTATTTTCATTTATTTCCCATCAACCATTTCACAAAAGTAAAGCATATTTTACATAGTGAGTTGCACACGGAAGTACCAACACCATATCAACCGATTAAAATATTGAGTTCCAAACAGTTTCTTTCAGAGCGAACACTATGAATAGACCTACAACAATCACTTACAAAATGACTTTTACAAATGGAATGGTTATCTTATTTAAGCAATGATACACCATAACCAATAAATGAATAAACATCATGGCGATGATAACATAATTTTGCTACAATGCAAATAAATTAATAATCCACCTAACCTTTATAAAGACTCGCTCAGCACAACTGTTACTGGAGCTGGCATTGGAAATTAAAATGTTCTCTTTAACCCACACTCATACTCACTTTAAGAACGTTTCCGACTTCCCTACTCGAGCCAGTCTTCATCAGTGGGCATATTAAGCCTTGCAGCATTTCCTTCACTTTTCCGTGCTACAAAAGCGGAACGCTGCACATGAAATGCACATTGGGCTCTGGTTCGGCAGCACGGAAAAGTGAAGGTAATGCTGCAAAGCATGTGATGAATACTGGCGATTTATGCCTTGCGTACGGAAGTTGGGGTGTCCCAAAACATTTCACCAGATACAATTCCACTCCGCTGTAACACTTCATCTCCTCAAGTTTAACATCAATTTTGAATATAATCTTCAATTTATCTTCAATGTCATGTACTTACTTGTATAAGTGTATATGGTTATTCAGATAGGTTTCTGTATTTCAAACATTCACTAATAACAGGTTACCGAACACCATTGAATCACACTTGAAATCCATTATAAGTATTATGTGGACACGATATCACTTATCCCGTCTAAGATGTCTTTGTAGTGATTTTAAGTGTTCTGAAAGTCAATCAGGTGCGGTTTGTGTAGCCATTACAACGTTCACAAAATATTGGCCAAACCTTGCTATTTATATGAACACGGTGTCTCTTTATCCCGTATTGGAAGCCGTATATTAACTGTTCCTGGCATCCATATACAGTTTGTATGGCCTTTGAAACATTCACAGACATCGCCAACAATGACAAATACCATACGAACATTTTTCCCCCATTATGTAAGCCTTATAGTAACTGTTCCAGCAGTTAAGATGTGGTTTATTTAGCCACTAAAACCATTCACAAAAATAGTTCGATTTTAAAACCAACAGCATTGACGATCTCAGGACTACTCCAGTTCTCAATCCCGAGTCTGGTCCTACTGCCCGACAAACTCAAGAAAAAACAAAAATGATAAATATCCTGCTTACACGGCCACTATATTTATGAGAACGCCCCGAATCAGGATAGTTATCATTCTAGATTTTGCTTCAGTTTATGGGGCAGAAATTTAATCACATTTGACAAACCTTCAGATAAATGTGAAACAATTTGATAATTATATTTCACTTCTCTGTTTCGGAAGTCTGTCATGCGCTTGTACTGATTGTCCCAGTATGACTGTCTTCAAGAGGCTTCTTCCTAAGTCGATCAAACAATCCCACCCAGAGTTGAAATACTCTCATGTTGGCTGTGTAACAAAAGAACAGGAGCACGCCGAAGGAACCGTTCAGGATGATGGAGATATACACGAGAACCTCCTCGTGGAACACCTCGGCAAGAACAGCAACAACCCAGAAGACTCCTGTCAGGGAGGACAGTTTGACATACACGTAGACGTTGTGTCGATCTTTCATTCCATGCTTCTTGAGATTCTGAATTTTTGATATGGCTCTGACTGTTACCCCGAAAAACGTGATATTCATTGTAAGAATGATACTGAGGGGTAACACGAAGGAAAATCCAACCAGTTTGTTGGTTGCGAGATAGCAGACGACACCTCCATATCCGGTTTCAGCCCCACGTGACATGATCAGATTGACTGACAAGGACACAACGACCACCAACGCTGAGCTCCCAAAACTGTAGAGGCTGTAATGCAGAAGTGTCTTCCCATGTTTGCTTTTGCTCTGTGGTAACATCCCCACCCCAAAAACTCTCAGCATATGGAAGGAGCAGACGTTCATCCAAAACACCACGCACAGCCAGGAGTAGTGAATGCACACACCAATTATTATGCAGACTGTTGGATTTTCGGTTTTATCAATTCCAAACTGGAAAAGAACTTGAGCTACAAAGAGGTTCCCCATCAGCATCATGTTGTTCTTTGCTGGAAGACTACGCAAAGCAGGGAAAGTGAAGTAGGTGACCAGTGTAAAGGCAAGGCAAAGGATTGACAGAGTCACACATACAAGGGAGAGGATCTGCTGTGCCAAAACAGATGCTGGTACGTTCATGTTATTTCTGCCAACATAAGATCCATTATAAACTTCGTCCAAAACAGCCACACAGATCCTAGCACGCTTTCTGTTGTCAAAAGAGAAGTCGCTTGAGGATATGGAGGTATTGATGGATTTCAGATTCATCCAGCCATTCTCCTCAGTTTCGTATTCACCTTTCGATAGCTTTACATATGGACAGAAGAGTTCATTGGTTACTTCTACAACACGTGACGATGCTCCAATGTTTGTCTTCTTCAAATCAAAATTGTCCGCAACAGAAATACAGCATTCCCCTGTGACTGGATATGCCCAATAATTTGCTTTCAGTTTTACTTTTGCGATGGGTATATTCGAAAGCACAGATGTAAAATTGTAGTTTTGTCCGTCGAATTTCAAATCCCATGTACCTGTCACAAAAGCATAAATTTGATTTTCAAATTCTGTCCTGTTGGTTGATTTGGTCACAACGAAATTGCAATTGATCAGAGCCCCTCTGGTTATTTCATAATTCAAAAGTTCAACAGCTTTGACGTCATCGATAAATCCTATGGAAAATTTGTAGTTTGTGACTCGGAATTTTGACATGAATCTCTTGAAGTTTTCCATGAACATTTGCAGGACTTTGTTCCATTGTGTGATGACGTCATTTGCATTGTCGTCCGGCTTCAATAGGACGTTGAACGTGTATTCGTCACCAATAACGTCATCACCATCCACAATACATTCGCCACCTTCCAGTCGCTTGCCGGGGGCACAGTGGATTTGATGACATTTCTCCTGCAAAAATGACAAAATTTTCAACTTCCGGTAAACTTGTTATGCTTAGTTTAATGAAAAAATACCGTAATTTGCTTTTTTCTATTGATTGAGTTTTAAAAATTCTCATGAGTCTTGAATAGAGTAACAAATGGGTCATACCGGAGACGTAAATACTTGACTACCGAACAGTTACATTAACCAAAGAGTTTAATATCATGTTACATATGTAAAATATCATCAATATGTTTAAAAACTGGATCACGGTTAACTTTAGCTTCAAAACTCAAAGAATAACATAGTTTTACTGAATACAATAGATTTGAAATGAACACTACGTCAACAGATGGATGTGATTGTAAAACGACATGATACATGTAAAATCCCTCCTTTACCCGATTCAATTAAGTGGAGTCCTAGTCTTATCTGGCCTTAAATAGGTGGCCAAGTGGAGGCATAAAGCATTAAGGTATCTCATCTATAAGGCTAAAATATAGGACAGCCCAAGTAAATATTTCGGCCCTTTATCACAACTCTGTAAGATCCTATCTTTGATCAACGTAACAAAATATACAGTCTGACAAAAGTAAAGCAACGCTATATTTATAAACATTGAAGTTTGATGCTTTTGGGATGTAAGTATAAACTGATTGGTAAAACGTCTGGATGTTGCTTTAACTGTTTTCTGGATGTATATTAATGATTTTATGTATAGAATACACTGGAAAACAATACAAGGTAACTGCAAAATTAAGAAAGAAGACAAATAAATAATGACAGACTTTTACAGGGTCCATCCACTCGTTGCTGCTGCACTCCATCTCTGGCGGAAGTGGATCCCCCCTGGGCCGTGAGAATTGTGTTATGACCGTTATAGGTGGCGGTAAATCGATCCCACCAAATGACTGCAAAGGGGTCCGCCCTGGGACAATACCGTTGCAAATTGCACAGAAAACGTTAGCATAGACAACGTTTTGATACGTCACTGGGTAATGATACTGCCCACACGCAGAGGACGTTTCCTCATCAAAATCCCCCCAAACGTTTGTAACGTTACATTCGCTAACCCTCGACGTTGACGTTAACATTGGGTCACAAGGTCGCGGGTTCGTGTCACGGGTTGCTGCGTAGATGTGCTGGCAATCCTCATCATTGTCATAGATATGATCAACAATGTCAAGGCCGGTCGGGTCATGGTCACCGCTTGAATCACCAGACGAACACTCTAGCTGGAGCGACCATGGAGTTATATCGGTTACATTATTACATTCCGCAATGTCTTTGTTGAAGTAGGACGCATTCTTGGATTCTGAGCTGACGGGAGAGAAGACATCGTTCTTCACCTCTTGACCTTGACATTGGGTTACCATGAAAATACCAAAACCGATCTTGGATAGAATGTCAAGGTCATTTCCGGTGTAAAGGCAAGATGGCGGATTTGGTTCACTGATAATGTTTCCATTGATATCGGGACAACAGTCACCATAGAAACCGCAATCTTTGTCACACTTGCATTCAAGACACAGAGGCGTTGTTGAGAAATCGAGCTCTTTAAATGACTTCTTTTCATTACCATCGCAGTAGGAGTTACAGAACTGAACGAGGTACTGGGAGGAGTTGAGAGAGCGGAGGTGCATTTCATCAAGTTCTGCTGTAGTGAGGTTTGACTGGGTCTCCCTAGATTCAGCAGCAACAAACACGAGAACCACCTGGAGAAGTACCACAGTGTCCATCTTGGGTTCTGGAAATATTGGAACACAGTTGTTATAGAAATACTTTAAGCCGAAAGCAAGTTGAATAAAACCTAAAAGGGGGATAATATATCTCAATGTCACCCTTGACTGAAAGTCAATTTATATTAAGAATAATAATAATAATACTTATAATAACAACACTTTATTGTCCTCAATACATTGTAAATTGTAAATTTGTTTTGTGCATTTCGCACCCGGCAGCCACTGTGCAGCGCCAGTTCAAGTGTTGTTCTGTCCATATAATGCCGAGTCCCAAGCAAGGAAGCAATATACAATTATCGACTTTAGTTGAGGTGAATCAAATGGTTTATCGATTTCGGAACAGTTATGTTCACCGAGGCGATAGCCGAGGTGAAGATAACTTTCCGAGGTCGATAAACCATTTGATTCACCGATAACTGAAGTCAATAACTGTTTTATTATATGATCCATGAAAGTCTCAATATTTTCCGAAAATTCATTAAAAAATTTTAATTTTTTTTTCAAAAATTCATTTTTTCACAAAAAGTTTATTTTTTTCGAATTTTACTTGTAAACCTACAAAATAGATTTCGATTGAAAACAAAAACTTTATTTTTTAATAACTTAACAGAATACAAAACATAAATTAAACAGCGCTCCTCGCTAAGCTCCTCGCAGGGGTGATCTATTTTTAGCTCCAGGTCATTGGATTGTTATGTCGACCTCGCGTTACGTTTCCCGCGGTCAACATAACGTTTGATTATTGTCGATGACCATCCGTCTCGGCCAATCAGAAAGCAGAACACTCGTCCATCATATAATAATAAACAATTATTGACTTCAAGTGAGGTTGATCCAATGATTTATCGACCTTGGACACGTGATATTCACCGAGGCGAAGCCGAGGTGAATATCACGTGTCCAAGGTCGATAAATCATTGGATTAACCGAGTCTGAAGTCTATAATTGTTTTATTATATGAACAATGTCTTAACTTTCTATTCTGCAGTGAAATGTAACAGGTATGAGGTGAACGATTTCATCATGATACATCAAGATTCAATGAAAACAAATCGAGCATAATTTCAAATGTTTAATGTTAGAATCAAATTTGTACTTTTAACAGTTAACAATATTTCAACAATTTCAAAATATCACTGTCATTTAATTTCCTTGTCATGGCTACGATATAGGCCTTCATACCGTACGTACTTTGTATGATTCAGTGAATTCAGTGGGTCATGAACAATGTTAACATTTGTTCCCGATACGTACTTAATGTCTGTTAATCCTATGATGAAAGTAAACTAAAGTACTGCGTAGCCATTCTCTTGTGCCACCTTTGGATAAAACTTGGCGAGTATTTTGTCCACTTATATCCAACTTCGAAATTCTTCAAATTCTGACGACGTTTCTCATTTAGGTAGGCCTTCATGGTCTTCTCAGCACTAGCTGTTGCCCTCGTGTTCGGCACATCCTTCTTCTTTCAGCAGAAAGTTTATATCCTCATTAGAAACAGTGGCGAATCTTTACTTTGAAGTTTATTTCTTTGACGTTGAATCGTTTGCCCGTCGACTTCCATATTGTTGATACGAAAGGGACGTTAGTCTACTTCAGCACGGTCACAGAGACGAAGCGATGCCTATCGCTTGATTTACAGTACTACACGCGAAGTACGGAGTTCAAAACCGGGATCTCCCAAAGCTATTTTTAGCCACCGGAGGTGTCCGGATTGTTATATCAACCTCTCGCGCGTCACACAGGTTGACATCGCTTGGCGTCAGTGCTGTCATGTGACCAAGTAGACCAATCAGAAAGACGGAAATTATCCATTCATATATCTTTTAACGTCTTTTGGTACATGTATGACGCGACCGGGAATCGAACCCCCGTCTTCCGGGTGATGAGCGGACACTCTACATCCCCGGTATCCAATGTCATACTATCATCAAAATGCAGAATACCCAGAGAGTTGACCATGATCACTATGGTGTTATCAGAATATCGAGAGGGAATATCTTTTTCAATATGGTGTTATCAATATACCAAGAGGGTATATCATGATCAAAATTGTGTTATTGGAATATAAATAAGGGCTACCCTGATGAACATGGTGTTATCAGTATATAAAGAGAGTTTATCATGATCAACATGGCGTTATTGACATATCAAAAAGGATTAATATGACCAAAATGGTGTTTTTGACATATCAAGAGAATTTACCAATTTCCAAACCATAATTGTTTCTTGGTGGTGTTATCCAATAAATATATAAATCAATCAATCAGGTTTATTTCGTATTTCAGGCCACATGGCCCATGGTACAATTGTATATGAATAAATACATAGGTGTTACATGACCAATATTGTACTAGGAATATAGTAAACATATTTGAGTTCAAGTTGAACGTCTTAATGATTTATAATTTCAACATAAGTGTCATATCTATGTTGTACTATTTCATTCAAATTCTACATACGGTGATACACTTAAGGACATACCTTCGAATTTCATCTCCACTGAAACTCCCAAGTAGGTTCTTTACTATGAAGATATACAAGCTATTCTATCACTATCAAATATGTGCTCTCAACAGTAACATCCTTACTGTGAAAATACTAATTGCTCTAATTCCGTTTATCATATTCACAATGACCAATTACATAAGAACAATTTCCTGTGGCCTATTTATCAATACATTACGCCTACGAAGAGTTTCGGTATGTTTATTACTGAAAATGAAACTATAAGTACACACAGGGAAACATGAAATTCAGGAAGCCCATGCTATAAATACTAATATGTCATATATATCTTTACGTACGAATCTGCTATCAAGTCCGGTCTGAAAAGATCGCCTTAACGAATCCCCACAGAAATCTTTGATTACAAAATGACAATAACTCAACTGGAAAAGAACAACTCGTCCGATTAAATATAAAATGTTATAAAAAAGATAGAGTAGATCGTCCAAACAGAAGGACCACATATATCATAAACCAAACCTTTAAATGCGCCGTAGCGCGTTTTTTGTTGTTGCAAATTTTGTTTTCTAAAATTTTCCATTTATTATCAAAGTTTATACTATATATTGTTATATATAGTGGCTAAAACATCCCATTACACGACCCGGTAATCCGATCCATAGAAAACGGTTATCCGTACTGGAAGAATAGTGTGACGTATAAAGCGACAGTAATGTGAAACTCTTCCGTGTGAGGGGTAGATTTATAAGTCTGATGCGAATTTAAGAGTCCAGACAGCAAGATGAATGACCATTAAATCATGGTTCCATAATTACAATTTTATTCTGAGTGTTTAGGTATCGCTATATCAGTCAGATCACTTGAACTACCGTCGAGCGGTGTTCACATTAAAATGGTCACTCAAAGGGAAATAATCGCGCATGGCTTAACCGAACCATGTACCATAGTTTTAGAACTCTCTTTGTTGAGTGAGGGGTATTATCTAGCCATTGGTAACACTTATTTACCGTTTCTTGAGATCACTTTATTTCAGTAAGCAGGACGTGCTACAGCGCCTTTAGCAAAACCTATCCTCAATGTATACATAAGTATACAAGGAATCAATACGACACTAGAAAACACTAAAAAAACTAGAATGCAATGAAAATGAAACTTTATGTGCAACAATGTGTTTGATTGACCGCATAATGTCACAATCATGTGCTAATTCCAATTTGTCTCACAAAAGGACAGAAGATTATCTCGAGTTGTATGTTGAAATGAAGACACTGCAAACTTTGCACTGAAAATCGTTGTTAGGCGGGGTTTACACTACGTCCTTTTTTTATAGATGCGATACGTTAGAAATAATCGCACCAGAACGCAACACGTTATTTTCAATGAGTTGTAATACACTACGTCCCTTTTTTTCATGCGCTGCGCTGCGTTGCGATGCGATGCGTAGGCAAAGAATTCATAAAAAAGATTAAGCCAACAGATATCAACACATACAAACAGTCTTTTAGACTTGTACACATACATACATACATACATTCAAAGATATATACATCAGATTCTATACATAAAACCTGTATAACACCCATTGTACATACACCTACAGTACTAACATACATATGTACATACATTATAACATATGGAACTAACACAACTTGTGATATTCGCATTAAAATCGCATGCAAAACGCGTGTAGTGTAAACCCCCAAATCGCATACGTCAACACAATGCGATTTATTCGGACGTAGTGTAAACCCCGCCTTATAGCTTTATCGGAATGTAACTTGACAATGATAGATACAATGTATTATCAGTAGAGCAACTGAATCTGCAAATTAATATAGATATGAAAAATACTCAGAGAAAACTTCAAAACGTTAACATCGCTAACATGAACTCGATAGAATCCCTAAAAAACATTACGTACCGTTCACTTTGCTTAATCGGATCTTCAGTAGAACAACTTTAACTCCAGTAGAAATACTTTATCAACAGTGGAACTTTATCTTCAGAAGAACAACTTTATCTTATATCTTCCTTAGAACAAATTTATATTCAATTGAAGAACTTTGTCTTCAGAGAAATACTTTGTTTTCAGTAGAACAACTTTATCCTCAGTAGAAAAACTTTATCTTCAGTAGAAATACTTTATCTTCAGTAGAAATACTTTATCTTAAGAAGAACAACTTTATCTTCAGAAGAACAACTTTATCTTCAGTAGAACAACTTTATCTTCAGTAGAAATACTTTATCTTCAGTAGAACAACTTTATCTTCAGTAGAACAACTTTATCCTCAGTAGAAAAACTTTATCTTCAGTAGAAATACTTTATCTTCAGTAGAAATACTTTATCTTAAGAAGAACAACTTTATCTTCAGAAGAACAACTTTATCTTCAGTAGAACAACTTTATCTTCAGTAGAAATACTTTATCTTCAGTAGAACAACTTTATTCTCAGTAGAAAAACTTTATCTTCAGTAGAAATACTTTATCTTCAGTAGAAATACTTTATCTTAAGAAGAACAACTTTATCTTCAGAAGAACAACTTTATCTTCAGTAGAACAACTTTATCTTCAGTAGAAATACTTTATCTTCAGTAGAACAACTTTATCTTCAGTAGAACAACTTTATCCTCAGTAGAAAAACTTTATCTTCAGTAGAAATACTTTATCTTCAGTAGAAATACTTTATCTTAAGAAGAACAACTTTATCTTCAGAAGAACAACTTTATCTTCAGTAGAACAACTTTATCTTCAGTAGAAATACTTTATCTTCAGTAGAACAACTTTATCTTCAGAAGAACAACTTAATCCTCAGAAGAACAACTTCATCTTCAGTAGAACAACTTTATCTTCAGTAGAAATACTTTATCTTCAGTAGAACAACTTTATCTTCAGTAGAAATACTTTATCTTCAGAAGAACAACTTTATCTTCAGTAGAACAACTTTATCTTCAGAAGAACAACTTTATCTGCAGTGGACGAAATGCTTTTAGACCAAGTACGTCCCAAAGTTCGACATCAAACTAATAAATGAGTACAATTACTAGTGTTCAACTCCCAGTGAACGTAATTTATCACCCAAAACTGTGTTCCACAGGAGATATCGCTTGTGTGAGATCAAGCGATATCTCCTAGGAGATATCTTTTTGGCAGTAGATTTTGCACAATGCCCTGTCGCCGTCAGCTACATGACATCACAATGCTTTTACATCATCGAGTAATGACGTCACAATGCTATGACGTCATAAACATGATGACGTCACAATGCTATGACCTCACCGCACTGGAAGTAAAATGGCAGAGATGTGCTCAGAGATGTACACTATTTTCACTTAAACGTAATAAGAATGATTTTGGATGATAAATAGAATTTCACCCTCGTGTCTTCTGATATCAAATATATCAACACTCGTTGATAAAAGTAAAAATATCCTCGGCAAGCCTCGGATATTTGTAACTTTTATCAACTCGTGTTGATATATTTGATATCAGAAGACACTTGGGTGAGATTCTCTATATACCGTAGTTTCTAAAATAAATTTACAACCCGGGGTTCTTTTTCACTCATGTCCTCCTTTAATTCGAGGCCCGGTTGTACTCGAGGTAATACGGTAGGCCTTAAATTAAAATTCGAAACCCGGTTTGTATTTGCCTCAGCATCACAAGATCCCCTGGGTCATATTCGAGGCCTGGATTGTATTCGAAGTCTGGGTTGTATTCGAGACTCGGGTTGTTTTCGAGGAAATACGGTACAGGGAGTTGAAGCCTGCAACATGCCGGAAGCCATAATTTACCTCGCTTGGTGCATGGAACACTTGAAATGACGATTAACTGTCTCCTAAATTACACTCATTGTCTGTGTACAGGCCAGATTGCTTGCGTGGTGGCATTACGCGTGTTTACCTTAACCCAGCGCAAGTTCGGAATTGTCTTTTCGTTTTTTTTTGTACTTTGTATACACTTGTTTAAAGGGACCCACTGCTATGGAGTTTAGCTGGACTGCTAACATTAGGAATGCGTAATTCGAGACTGTCATAAATTATCATTTCAAAATAAAAGTATTTTTTAAAATGTTTTGCATGTGTACGATATATTCGTTATTATTCACCCAAGAACCAATGTTTGAATAAAATCATCAACAAATGCTAAATTATACCTTCTTATACAAGTTATATTGTATGAAATTATTTCAATCAAATAACAGCTTGAAACGGAAATGTCGACGTTTTGAAGACATTGGCTTGATTATTCGTAAAGCATGTATTGAACGTTGAAAGATTGTGACAGACAGATTAAATGGTTCATTATCAAAGACTCTCATATAAAAATAAGATTTACTAAGGTTAAAGGGACCGTAGCACGTTTTTTGCAACTTTAATTTTTTCAAATTTCCCATTTACAATGATAGTTTATGTCATTTATATTTATTTAGAGCGTAAAACATCATCTTACACACACCAATTATCCGTAGTGGTAATAACGTTGTTGCATATATAGCAAAAATTGCATGGCGGCCATTTTATTGTGAACATATTTTATTATTTCGAATTACAAAAACGATTCACATGGCTTTACGGAAGGATTTTAACTTGTTATTCCGAAGAGAGAAGGGTGTTTTATTATTGGTGACATTTTTTTTCTTAAATACATGTCATCAACTTATTTGAGCGAATGAACGTGCTACTGCCCCTTTAAACTTCCCTCACATGTTACTCCACTCATGTTCTTCAATCCTGATTGGATAATTTGTTTGTGTAATAAATAAGATGGTTTTCACTCAAAAGTAAATATAAATGATATAAACTATCATTATAAATAGGAAATATGAAAAACTATTTTTTTGCAACAAAACGTGCTACAGCCCCTTTAAAGGGGCAGCAACATGTTTTTTCGCTCAAATAAGTCGATGAAATGTATTTGAAAAATAACGTCACCAATAGTAAAACACGCTTCTCTCTTCAGAAAATTAAGTTTGAAATGAGTGTACATGGTTCCGTAAAGGCTATGGGAATAGTTTTTGTCATTCAAAATAATAAAATGTGTTCACAATAAAATGACCGCCATGCAATATTGGCTTTATACGCAACACCGTTATTACCACTACGGATAATTGGTTTGTGTAATAAGATGGTTTACACTCAAAAGTAAATATAAATGATATAAACTATCATAATAAATAGGACATTTGAAACACTATTTTTTTGCAATAAAACGTGCTACAGCCCCTTTAAGAGAAAGTGAATGGCACTGTTGTAGTTGCCATAAGACATATTTATCAAATGTTATCAGAGTAACACTATATTAATAAAAAAAACCCAAAAAACATTTAACTGTTTAAATCGATGTGGTGTAACATAACGCTGGGAAAATATAATATAAAACGTAATAGTTGTAGCTTTAGTTCGTGCACCACATTGCACGCTTATGTCAATTAGTAAATAACATGAAACTGCTTTCACTGTCATGACTATCACGAGTTACACGATACAGGCGATACAGCTATAAACATGTCAAAATAGGTATTATTAGCATCGCTGAGATTTTAGAGTTTATTGGGTCAAACTAGTATTCTTGTTTATTACATGAATAAGAACAGTTTTGTATCCCTTTATTGTATAACATACATCCAATGTTATTTTTTTATCATCAATATATTTAATGAAAAATATAATAATATCTCTGTTTATATTTAAATGTATTTAAATAGGTAAGGTTTTATAACAGAAAGTGCCATAAAGTGTTTCAGCGTTTCTTGTACAAAATCGTTTCCCCAACATAAATAATATAGAATCATAATTGCTTAAACAATCTTTTAAAACAAGATGTGTTTGTTAAACACGGATGCCCCCGGATATACCAAAGGTATGGCCAAGGTTAAAGTTTTCTGAATATTGTCCACTGCGGCAAGGTCAAGGTCAAAAGGTCAAATATGATGACCTCATCTGAAAGGTCTCATCACAAGGTATGCACATGCCAAGTATGAAAGCCGTAGCTCTGAGCAATCTAAAGTTATGGCCAAGGTTAAAGTTTTTGTGGACAAACACACATACGGCCAGACAGACGGACGGACGGACGGACGGACGGACAGACGGACAGGTGAAAAACAATATACCCCCGGAATCTCCGATTCGGGGGCATAACAAGTAAGAACTGACATTACGACCTCATTAAACTCACTCTGATAGCGTTTAAACATTACGTCGCATCATTCTCTCGTACTTTGCCATAGACAACCAAGAGAGGGCTTCATAGAGAATCTCACCCAAGTGTCTTCTGATATCAAATATATCAACACGAGTTGATAAAAGTAACAATTTTTTAAAAATTTGACATTTATCAACGAGTGTTGATATATTTGATATCAGGAGACACGAGGGTGAGATTATATTTATCATCCAAAATCATTCTTATTACATTTCAATGAAAATAGTGAACATCTCTTAGCACAGATCCGCCATTTGACTTGCAATGCAGTGATGTCATAGCATTGTGACGTCATTATGTTTATGACGTCATAGCATTGTGATGTCATTACTCGATGATGTAAACGTAGTGTGATGTCATGTAGTTGACGGTGACAGGGCATTGTACAAAATCTACTGCAAAAACGATATCTCCTAGGAGATATCGCTTGATCTCACACAAGCGATATCTCCTGTGGAACACAGTTTTGGATTATAATGCATTTACTACAATTGAACCAGTTATAGATAATAAAACGCAGGTGTTCATAATGATACACGATTTTAAAGGGAAATAACTTAACATGTATGTATTGTAGATAAGTACATTATTATTTATAAAGCTATCATATATCATTACCCTTTGAAGTATATTTTTTAAAACTAAACTACTCACAGGTGTCGTGTATAGTAGGCCTAATGCATTAAGTTAAATTATTATCTTGTTATCTATTTGTACGAGGAACTAGCCTTTCTCAAGTCTCATTTATGATCATTATTTCTCTTCACGTTCGAGGTGAGGTGAGGTGAGTTGGGGTTTAACTCCTTACTGCGTGTAGAACAGATCTCTACTCGGTATTTTTTCTCTTCTGTAGATAACTCCTCTACGTGCAGTACTGTTTGGGTAAATTGCTTCTTTGAAAATCAGTGCCGGATCAACAATATTCATTACGTCAAGCCGACGCTTGTAGGTGTCACCGCAATTTGTAGTCACAATGTCGTTACTACATATATAGCTCCCTGCGAATATATCAACCGTATTGATGTAAGAGAAATACGGCGTTGAATTTCAAATCAACATAATGGAAATTTAAAAGAAATAAAATAAAACTGGCTTTCGCTCAGCAGAATGATTCGAATGGTTCAACACTAACTTTAAATTTTGTTTTTATCGATGCACAGTTTTATTCGCATTTCAATAACTAAATCATTTGATTTTTTTCATTTCATCTTTTCATTAACTTAATCATTTCAAAATGTCTATACTGAGACACTAAGTGATCATTATGATGATTGAGAAGTGTCGTTTTTAAACATAATTATTTTGAAAAAATATTAATGATAACTGATAATGATATTAATGAGATTATTGATATTACTGATATTATTGATTTATCATTTCTATTTTCGATTTACGTACAACATCTAAAGTAGATTTTTCATAACATATCAAAATTTGAAATGACACATAATGTTTAAAAGCCATGGTGAAGGTTAATACAAAACTATTTACATCTTTACAGAAGCTGAAAAATTTATAATAATAATAATTTGTACTTATCATAGTGAGTCTAGCTTTCTAGTTTTCTAGCTTTGGCAAGTCTATCTATTTGCTCTCAATTAAGTCATTTCGTCCCCTAAAGACAGTAAGCAAATCAAACCCCATGCAATAGAACCAACAGAACATTTCAATAACATATCAAAATTTAAAATCACACACATTCGTTAAAGACATGACAAGTTTCCTGTTAGCTGAAGTCGACATTGACATTGACAATGACGTAGCTTTGTTTTATCACAATAATGATAAACTCACAATTCATTTCCGTTAAATATACAACTAAAATACGTTTTTCACATCTAAAAATTTAAAAGGGAATCACATTGTCAAAAACATGATGGAAGTTAAAACAAAACTGTTCCTACCTTTACAGAAGCCCAGACTGCGTCTGTATAGTGTAATGTTTACAAACCACTCTGCATTTTGTGAGAAACACGGGAGGCTAGCAGGGATAGCTCCAAATACGTCTGTGTTTGAGAATGGGCTATACAAATCTACTTGAAAACAACTATTAAGATTAATGTGAATCCAAAGGGGAACAATAATACAAATTGAAAGTGAAAACATTACTTTTATTTAGACTATATACTGTTAATAAAGTAATATTTGATTTTTTACAGCAAAAATATCAACAAGTTCTGTCTAAGTGGTTATATAAAATTAATATTTGAAAAGATAAGTTTGGTAAAGGTTCAGTGGGTCAAATTGTCAATATTTACATATATAATGACAAAACAAGATTTAAAGGCGAATTAAGTTTTAAATGGATTCCCTCACTAATATTGTCAAGTAAATAATATATAGTTTTTATATAAGTATTTAACTACCATTTCTGTCAGAACATATCAATGGGGTTTTAGCGCTCTTCGATGTTCTAGCCATAGTCTGATGGTTGAAGAGAGACGAAAGATTGGTTTAGCAAGATGTTTACGATTATGTCCATTTTGTATAGTACATGTGACTGAAACTGAATATCATTTTGTTGGAGTGTCCATTTTATTGCGATTTAAGGATGTTCGCTCCTCAAATTTATAGTATTAAACTTTTTTTCTAACTTATATTTTTTAAAAGATTAAAGTATATGATTGGAAAATCAACATTAAAAAATAGGGGGTAGTGTGTTTTTTTTTCGAGATATGACGCCTGTAAGATAGTGGGGTGAAGTACAATTTTAACATTGGAGTCTATGGGAAAATGAGAAAAAAACTGCTAAAAACTTTAAAATACTACATTTGTAGTATTAAACTTTTTTTCCTTTTTTGATATGTTACAAAGTTCATTTTACCCTACCGAAATCGATGAAAAAATATATATGGTAGTGTGGGGTTTTTTAAGCTTTGACACAAAATGTACCTGAAAACCCCCCTTTTTAGTCAAATTTAGGCCATTTATGCTGTTTAAGCACTTTTTAGAGGTTCTAAAGACACATTTTCTTTATTTCATATGTTTTCTAAAAGTATGTAGATGATGTAGAATATCATGAAGTAAATAAAGATGAGAACAATCTTTACTTCATCATATTTCATTTTTGAAGTTCAACCGGAAGGAGCGGACATCCTTAAGAAGATCTTTACTACCTACTTACTATTATGTACAACCTTCATTCCCAATGTCTTGTCAAAACAATACTGTTATTAACAAACTAGGTGAATATATGTTTCTAGAATTTAAGAAACGTGAACTATTCTTTAAGGGTATACCACAGTAGAAAAACAATGTTTCATACTTAGAGCAATATGTCATAATGTGCGCTGGATAATGTTATCAAACTGTTGCAAATGTATTGTATAATGGGCCCGTAGCCTCTTTACGGAATAAACTCATTCATTCATTCATTCATTCCCTAATATATTCACCAAAGTCATATACACGTACATTTGTAATCCCATATAAAACGAGTTGAAACGTGCTTACATCCCCCCAAAATACCTCAATCGGTAATAAATTGCAAAACGAATAAAATAAATAAAGAAATAATATTACATTAAAATCTTGGAAATGCGTACAAATTTAACGTTAGCACTTGTTTTCGTAATTGGAACGACAAAATCAAAGACAGGTAAATCAAAAAATTCTTTGAAATGGTACAATTTATCTGATCATTTCACATGTAAACACTAGTACATTTAACAAGATGAAAGAGTGTGATACATACGAAAATAATGGAATTCTTTATTTTGTATCTCTTCATCGGTCTAAGAATTTTTTTAATTCATTAGTAAATATTACTTAAAGGAGCAGATAAAGTATAAAACTGATTCTAAACTATAAAACATAAATATTGTCCTAGTTTGATGTTTACAAACCTCTTTGCATTTTGTGAGGCCGAGTTTAACGTTCAGTGATATCTCGCGCTTTATATTGGATATAAAATTCTTTTTGTCATAAAATCCACTTGTCATTTAATTTCGATGTGTACATGTTTTACTTCTTTCTTTTATCATGTTGTATGAATTATTTCCATACTTTTATGTAGCGCCTTGAGCATGTACATGTACTTGTCGGTTGAAAATGGCGCACTAAAAGTATCCATTATTATTATTATTATTATTAAAAGTGTGCCTTTTGATATGTTCATAACACATGTCAGGTATAGAAAGGTTTAATGATATTGTGACCTAGTGTAAGGTGAGTTGAAGTGTTATGACTGAACTTGTATCACAGAAGAGGGCGAAATCTCGCTAAATTACGTTGTGACTATGTCACGCCCCAATTTCACTACGACCGGAAATACGCAGAATCATCACGAAAGGGAAATCTTACACATTCGTGAACAATTAGTAATTATTTCTTGAAATCCGTAAACGATTCCTAGTTGATTCGGCAACATTCCTCCAAACGATTTCACATTTCAATTACGAATTGCAGTTTATCGTAGATTCTTCGCAAACTATTCGTCCTCAACTCGTATCGTCCGTAAAAACTTCGTAGATAATTCTTAGAAAGTTTTAATTTTGGTGTTCTCACTCCAAATCATCTTCGAATCATCTTCGAATCATCTCCGAATCATCTACGAATCATCTTCGAATGTCGTGAATTAAGGACGAAACAAGTATGGATTAATGACCGAATTGTCGTACATATTATTACATGAATCGTGATATCGTATTTTATTCGTGGACATCCGTAACTGTGTCTTATTTATTTCTTATAATTCGTACAAAATTCATAGATAATGTCAAAGAAAGGAGAAACTAAGATTTTTCGTAAACGTTTCGTACAAGTTTAATTGTTGTTCACAAAATTTACCGAATGATCACGAACATTCACGAAGTTACACAATCTCCTATTCATGATGATTCTGGATAATTCGGATCGAAGTGAAATGGGAGCAAAAGTGGTTGCACTGTACTATATTACAACATCACAAACAATATGTCAATAATGTTTGCATATATATATATCATCAAATTTAAACGCCATACATTTGTTTGATGAAATAACGATATACATGTATTTTCATTTGAATATCGTACTTTTGACCAATTAACAACTTTATTGTTGAAAATATAAGGATATTTATGGATGATAAACTTCGTTTTTTAACATTGAATCTTTGTTAAATCACAGGTGAAGTTTGGCGCAAATATGTTGCGCAACAGAGATGAATGACCAGTTTTACCTATTTACTTCGTTCGCACATAGGGGAAACTGGTCGTTCATCTCTGTTGCGCAACATATTTGCGCTAAACTTCACATGTGGTTAAATAAAGAAGTTGATAATACAGGCATACTTTCTTCTCTGTGATACCAACCCCCAGAATGCCTCTGAAACAGTTAATTTAATTATATAAATTTTACTTGTGTACGAATCAAATGTCAAAATGTAACAAGATTAACCAGTTCTTTGAAGGACATTTATCAAATATAACATTATTGAGACGATGGAAGAAATGTAGTTTACAACAAAACAACTACCTTTCTTTAGATCCAATTCATTGACATGATAAAATATTCATAAGATATTTGTAGAAAAGAAATGCAAATCCCTAATACATATATCTATGTATTTCAAGAAGATAATATACAGATGCATCATGTGAAACACTTAAGAATTGACTTCAAAATTTATTAAGTTCATGGAGGTATAAACTTTAAAAAAACGATGTACAAACTGTGTAAATCCGCGTAGTTTATACCTCAATGAGCTTAATAAATTTTGAAGTCAATACTTATAAATATATATTCGTACCTGATGTTTTGAAAAGGTTTCATTGCTACAAATATACAAATTTGCAACAATTAGAGTTGTACTATTTACACGTATGAAGACACCAAATATGAGCCCCGCCTACAACAGCCAATGAAAATACACAACACAACTAGTCATGAACCTGACGTCATGGGGCGTGGCTAAATGACGTCATGAAATTAAGTTCATGCAGGTATGAACTGAATCTCTGTGAGAGTGTTCAGCGAAACAGATTCACGCAAAGTAATTGCTATTTATTTATATACATGAGCATTATACACTACGTCTTCCATGACCATGAACGTGATTTATTATTAAATGATTGATATGATTTTACATGCTATAAAGATTGACAGTAAACTTAGTTAAACCATAGACATTCTAAATGATCAACGATATTGGAAAAAAACCCGAATATGCAAGAAATCAAGAATTAACAATTTTGCATCATATAAAGGCAAAAAAAGACAAAAAAAGGCAAAAAGGCAGGAATTTAAATCCCCACAATGCTTTAATAATTAAAATTTATTACAGCAACCAAAGTATTTGGTAGTAAATAATGTACCAGATATCGGTGGCCTATATCAGAAGGAAACGTAGTATTGAAAATAAAATCATTGAAAGAGAGATTAAATTCGACTTTTTGTATGGTCAGACATCTAGGTAACGTGACCAATATTTAGTACACATCAAATAATGAAAGCAAATCAATTATTGCATGTAAAATTTAAACAAAATCTACAAATAAAAACATATTTACAAAAACGTGTTTGGAGATCATAAAGATAGACTGTTTTATATTGACCTAATACAGATTATATGAAGCAAAGATAAACGAAGAATACCTTATCAAGTAGCGTGTGGAACATCAGTTCTTACACATCAAACATAAAAAAAACAATAAATAAAATACCATCTACACGTAAATTAGCAAATTCGTTTCAGGCTAATATAGACTAATTTAAATAGACTTAATAAATATTAGATATGATGCAAAGATACACGACGAAGCACAAACTCCATGGTAGCGTGTGATTGAACATCAGTTCTGACACATCAAAAAAAAAATCAATAAATCAAATAATATCTACATAGACTTAATACAGATTATATGAAGCAAAGATAAATGAAAAAGCACAAAACTCACCAGGGATCGTGGGATTTAACAACGAAATTAGCCAAAGTGAAAACACAAATGAGTGCCTGCCGCATTATCTGCAACAGAAGGGGTCCCAGCAACCATCAGTCTCCTTGGCGGAGTCAACTAACATCCTGTGACAGATTGCCGGTAATTGGCCCGGAATCATCGTCAAAATGAATAATAACACAAAAGGTTAATCATGAATTTATTAACTTCTAACGACGAACAGCATTGGGTCTGACAGCCAATATTGAAGGAAAGCTCGTTTGCTGTATAGGTCATGGCTTTGGTTGAACTTTGGAGAGATTTATAAGCCCCTGTTATCAGTGTTATCTCTCTCAAGCTCTTTTAAGGATTGTTGCTGAGGGCTGTTGAAGTTGAATACTTTATGACAACACTCGTACGTGTTTGAATTAATAACGTCAATATCAAAGAGTACCCCAATACTGAATAATAGTGTTAGGGCACGAATGACTAAAGTCGTTGAATATGGACTATTTTTAAACGATATTGGTTATTAAAGTTATAGATTATGGAATATTTGTACACGGAATTATTGACAATAACTACAAAGACTATGGAATATTTGTATACGATATTGATGACACTAACTTCATAGACTGTGGAATATTTGTATACGATATTGATGACACCAACGTCATAGAATATGGAATATTTGCTAACGAAATTGATTACACCAACAAAGCAAATACGGAAATATTTACTTACCGACATTATATTCGTGTAATATTCGCTCATAATTTATTTTGCAAACCTTTTGAAAGCAGAATAACATGTTACCCTAATGTAATGTATCATTTTGATGTTAAAGGTCACATAAATATTGACAAATGAGAGGATTTGACCACCTAGGAGTTAAAATGTCCGACCTCTTCTGAGTGGAGCTATCACTCACCGCGTGTGGAGAAATGTCAACAGCTCCCCCGTAATAGGACTACATCATGAGGTATCAGCCAACTTCTCTCTGCAAGGCATATGGTTGATTTAAGCCTTGCGGCATTTCCCTAGCCTTCCCGTGCTCAGATAGCGGAGCGCTGCACCTGAAATGCACAGTGGGCTCTGATTCGGTAGCACAGAAACATTAAGGAAATGCGGCAAGTGATGGAGTCTGGCGTGAGTTGTGCAGGGAAAGTTCAACCTCAGCAAGAGGTTCTGTAATAATGTAAGCAGAATAGCTTATGTTTTATCTTTAAAAATTTGGTCCGATGTTATGGTAAGTTTTTACGTTTGAATACAATGGAAATAAAAATAAAAAGGAGTCTCTGAGATACGTACATTAAGCTGAGCTCGTTAGACGTGTTGTAGATTTGCCTCGTTGTAGATTTCCAGGGGTATTGATGAAAATACTTTGATGGAAATATAACTTTGTTGAAAAAACTAACTTTGATGAAAATAACTGACTTTGATGAAACTAACTGACTTTGATGAAAATAACTGACTTTGATGAAATAAAATAATTTAGTGAAAACACTTTAATGAATAAACAACACATGTATGAAAACAACAAAATCTTCAAATTTTGGAGTGTTCTGACATGTTCTTTAGCACATTTGTAGTGTTTTGATAGTGCTAAAGGTACTGTTTAATATGATGGAACTTGACGTGGGTAACAAGAGAATAACTAGTCAGCAAATACATAGCTAAGTTAAACTACTGTTTTGTTGTTGTTTTTTAATAATTAAATACAATTTGGGTTGGTTTTGTCCTTACTGGCAATTGTCCTAGGTGGCTTTTGTCCTAACTGGCAATAGTCCTAGGTGGCTTTTGACCTAACTGGCAATTGTCCTAGGTGGCTTTTGTCCTAACTGGCAATTGTCCTAGGTGGCTTTTGTCCTAACTGGCAATTGTCCTAGGTGGCTTTTGTCCTAACTGGCAATTGTCCTAGGTGGCTTTTGTCCTAGACCCGATGATGGGATCCGGGAGTGCAATGTGATGATCGTATATTCATCTAAGGAATATTTTGTAGCATGTCATGTATCTCAGCATTGGATTCATGAGAGTTTGTGAAGTGAATTGTAAGATCTCTATTGAGTAAATATTCAACGGACGGACTACTATAGAAGCTGTAACGCTCATGCTATCGCTTCAAGGAGAGTCTAGTTGACAACGGACTCATACATAGAGTAGCTCGCAATATGTCCTTACCGCAGTATTGACCTCCGTAACTATGTGAGTAAAATACTCATGTTTATCTCCAAGGAGCTTCTCACGTGAAGTATGATGAGACTCTTATGTATGGAGTACATTGTTATCTTTGTTTCATCCGAGCATGGGGTCCGTTATTATAATAACATCCCCCTCGTTGTTAATCCATGAGCTTCTAATGAGCATATTATGTATGAAATGTATAGTTAGAAGCCCTTCGTGAGTTTCTATTATCATTCGATGTAAATGTGGGAATAATCCATCTCACTTATAAACCGAAACATTTAAAAAGAGAACATTTGAATCTTGATAGGAAGACACTCTGTTACCATTTGATATAATGTGATAATACGTCATCTCTCTTATGCCCCTATTGCACTACGAGCCGAATTGTCACGAATCATCACGAAAGAGAAAATGTTCACATTCATGAACATTCGTAGTCAATTCGTAGACAATTCGTAATTAATTCTTGGAATTCGTAAATGATTCGTAGTTGATTCAGCAACATTCCTCCTATTCGTGGTATTTGTGGATTTTTTTTGAATTGATCAAAAAACTTTTCACGAATCATCTACGAATCATTTTCGAATTTACCGAATTAAGGACGAAAATTCGTAGTGTATTCGCAACTGTTTCTTAATCATTTCGTATAATTCGTACATAATTCATAAACAATTCGTAAATAATTCGTACCTGTTTCGTAGGGTTTCACCATGAAAATCTATGAATTATCGTAAACGTCTCGTACAAGTGAAATTGCTGTTCACGAATTTTCCCGAATGTTTACGAATGTATACAGTCACCTTTTCGGGATAATTCGTGATAATTCGGCTCGTAGTGAATTAGGGGCATTATAAACCGAAACATTTAAAAACTAACATTCTAAATTATAGTGGAAGGACATTTACCATTTGATATCCTGTGACGTGTTAACATTAGATCAATTCAATAAGATGAAAGTATTGGCAATAGGGGTAACATAAGATGTAGGAAAGAGCATGAACCGCGTGCATGTCCAATAGTTAGAGCAGGATCACGGAAAATAGTTCACCGTACTTATAAACCGATACAATTCTAAATTTCTCGGATAGATGTCACATAAACATTTCAAGTTAAGAAAGATGTAATCCTCATGTTTATCATCACGATAGTGCGAAACCTTTTCTATGGAAGTCCTTTGTCAGATTTATAAATTTTCAGTGTTTATGTAAGTATGTCCATGTATTAAAGAAATATTACATGCCAAACGAACAAGCTATGTAGTTGTCGTCATCATTTTAACAATGGCTATATAATTATAGTTAATTTGGAGTTACAAGACGTATATTAAAGCCTATGATATCAGTAGTACCGCTAGTTATAATCAATGACAATTTGTTTTCATTATTTAAAGTGTAAGATGTGTTATGGTCAATACACAATACTCCATTAATGATAGTGGTTAGCTTATTACATTTTCCACAATGTTTACAATTCTGACATTTTGAAATTGGTTTAATTAATTCGTATTGACATTTATACCTGCAATCCTTTTCTAAATCATTAATTACGGTAGCTACGTAATTACACCATTGTTATTTCGAAGAAGTTACTCGACTCTCCAATGTCCACGGACAACTGATAATCTATTGCTGTACGAGTGACAACACCTTGTTCTAATTGACCGCCCGTTTTAATTACGGGCCTTTCATAGTATCGAATCTCTATATATACTGTCAGATACCATTTTTTATATTCTTTTCAGCTTTACCTTCGGTACGCTGTATCTCTGTCCCACTATATCGTCTACAATGCTAACACGTGAGGTGAGGTGAGTTGTGGTTTAACGCCGCTTTCAAGATTATTTCACTTATATCGCGGCTGCTAGTATTATGGCAGGGAGAAAGCCCGAAACGACATGTGAGTATGCTTTGCGGTGAAACCTGCGAGCATCGGCTGGAACTAGCGAACCATGGATGGTACTACGCTAAAATTCAGTGTAGCAAACCTTACTGCGTGTAGAACAGTTCGTCTACTGCAGACAAAGTTGCCGTGCCCCTGTCGGAATTCGAACCCCGGACCTCTTGATCCGAAGCCGAACGCGCCAACCACTGCGCTATCCCGCCCCCTAACAGGTCTTCATCTCTGGACCCTAAGAAAAACACGGAATATGACACATGTACGGTTTGCTTGATATCTTTCATCATTCTTGCAAATATATAGATATTTGAAACTCCAAGACGAAATCTATATAATAAGTACCTCTTGTTTCATTGCCTTTGACAATTCTTTTGATATTGAAACTGATATTGTTTCATTAGTTAAAATGAAAGGTTGGCGTTTCATAACCCGTCCAGTCAGTCACTCAATCAATTTTATTTCATAATAACCACTCACCGTGGTTTATGAACATTACATTATACATGAAAAGCATAACATTTTGGGTGTGATTAATATATTTTACATAGTCTAACTCTTGAAAATAGTACATAAAGATGAAATGAATATTACTAGTTTCCTTATTTCCGAAAATCGCTGTTATAAATGCGTTCCTAATAATAATTTTCACACGAAAGGTATATAGATAATCCCTTTGACTATAACATTCCATCATTGTTTCGAAAGTGTTAATACCATTTAATAGTATGTACCTTGAAATCAAACTTGTTGTCATTTCGTGACCAATAGCATCAGCATGTGTTTTTCTGAACCCTATTGTTCTAATCCTATAAGTAGCACTAATGTGAAGCTAAACTAAACATAGTTAATGGCAATCAATGTATAGTTTGCTAATGACCATTTGTCTGGAAGGATGGACATCAGGTGTGTATAAGGTGAGGCACAATAAGCATTAACGCTTCAGTTCCATTTATATATTTGGAATGGTTTTGAGTGATGTTTCACAGAATCACAAAATACATATCAATTATACACAACGTATTGGCAGAGTAATAGAATACACTACTTTCTCCAAATTAAATTGCATTACATTCCATGTACATATAAATGCAATAAAAGGGACCCATTAGGAATATGTTGGCAAATCAGTTCAACAGCTACTGCTTAAACATTGCCATTGAGATAAAAATGCACTGATGATGTAGTTGAAATGGAAATCTATTGTGATAACATTTGTATGATTGAGATCGGATAGATATTGCGATGCTAATAGGTGTCAACAAAATGCACTTATACAAAATAATAGTCGCAAACTGACAAAGCATTAGAAGCAAAGGCTCGGTTTCGTAAAGTTTATTTAACTATAGGTGTAGGAAAACCAGTAACTTCAGTCGTTGGAAGATGGAGGACGAAAAGAGGCAATGAAAAACTGTCATGGTTCTATTTTGAAATACGCCTGCAAAAACGGGATTGAGATGGGCATTAGAAAATCACCCCTGGTAAGTAACGGAATGTATAATCCTTTTGAAGTTTAAAAAATCAAATTGATTTAAACCTTTGTCATTAAATGGTCTACAAGAGTCACTTCTAAAATTGCATTAGGCACGAAAATTTGAAAATATGTTTTATTTCAGGAGATTATTGTAATACGTGGAGACGGAAGAGAATTAGAAAGGTGGGGGAAATGTAGAGACTATATTTGTCTGAAATGTAGTCATATGTAGATGTGTTTGCAGCCTTGATGGGAGGTTTCTTTCCCACCTTGAAGAGAGTAAAAGATAAAAATTACCCCCCGCCACCCTCCCCCCCACCTTTTTTTTTTTTTTACAAAACCACTCTTTTGCATGCAGTCTGTAATCAAAAATATTTAAGCTTTATAAATTAGTTAAAGGTACAGGACAATTTTAACTTTTAAAAATACATGGCCTCTATGAAGAAATTGAATTTTAAAGCCGCTTTTTCTACACTTTGTAGTTGATAGTTGTTTAAGTGCTAAGAATTCATGCTTCAATAGTTTAAAAATGAAAAAGTTCGAAGTAACAACTATAACAAAAACACAAAATCACTTTGAATGGCATTTTCCACCAGGAATTGATTAAATTAGGTATCATGACCTACAATGTATATTCATAAACCTTTATTCGGAATCATCAAACATTGAATCAAAAATACTCTCAATGTTCCTGTTGGATACTGTGCATATAATATTATTATTTCATCTGGAGTGTGTCGTCATTCTATGTTGGCTTTTTTCAAACCAATGACGGTCTTATTGATTGAGATTTTAAAAAAAACATTTTAGGAGCATCATCATTCTATTAGACCTTGACGTCTGTAAAACTGATAAATCAAAGGAATACAATTTCGAAAAGAAAATGTTGGGATTGTCGTGAAAATTGATTATCTAATATTACATATTATATAGAATTAATTTTATCTGCGTTCGATTACACCACAAACAGAATTCGATTGGCAACATCTTTGAGGAATACATGACCATTTCAATGACATTTAAACTGGTTTAATTAGAATAATAAAAATCAAAAGCCGTCATATGTCATATCACTGGAAATTACTATTGAACATACTATTTATGCCCTAATGTTCATATACAACACCCCATTCTGAAATATGATGGAACACTTTACTGTTTCAGATAATGATGCTGTTGGTGGTGTTACATATGTTACCAACAGTAGTTGCACAAGGTCGTGGGAGACAGAATGTTACAACCCATTACAATCTTACAAATTACATGAAGGAACTATTGGAACTAAAATCAAACAATAACGTCAATTTGCCGAATCTGACGTCAAACCTGGCTCTTCTCCACTGCAATGTGTACTGCAAAGATGCGTCACAACGTAACATCGTGAGCGTGAACGGGGATTGTTCTTACAGCCCAACATGCAAACAATGTCAGTGTGATGACCTATGTGAAGAATATGGCGACTGCTGTCCAGACAGAAATGGGCACTTGAATATTTTAGCAGAGACAAAATATGAATGCGTTGGATCCAAGGGAAGTAAACTGGACACATATGGATACTTCATGGTGACGTCATGCCCTGGAGAAGCTGGAATCAAGTGGTCTGATTCAAGTGACGTCATAAACCCTGTGACGTCATTAGAAACCGAAGTCACTTATGTTAACTATGAAATAGCAGTTTGCAACAATGTCACATCTTTGGTCGCACATTGGAAGAATACCTGTTCGCTGGAAAAACCTCGACGTACTGAAAGATCTTTGCCTCCAACATGTGTTGATACCAAACCGCCTACAGGTTTCACGGCACGACGTTGTAACCCTCTGATCTTGAACAAACAGATGATAGAGACGTGTAACTTCACTGGGATGTGGGCGAACTCTTCATTTAACATTGACGTTGAATCTAAATGCACAGGATGGCCCGTTTACCATGTTGTCGAAGGAGACGCCGTCTTTAAGAACATCTACTGTTTTCTGTGTAATGGGTTTCATACCTCTTCTAGTTGTGGAAAGTTCCTCAGACCTACAGTGAATCCAGGTTCAATTAACGATCTTGTCGATCTGAATAGAAATGCTAGACCAGTTTGTGTTTCTGGCCAGTGGTATGACAGAGGCAAGGTAAGTGTCACAAGGAAAATGATGTCAACTTAAAGGGACACCGCGTCGAGGATAAATATGAGATCAGACTTATCTACTTTTGTTGTTTAACATATCTGGTAACAGGTCAAAGATCCCCAATTTTAATTTAACAGTGAATCGAACCATAACTCGTTAGCAGGCACGTTAATCAGCATAGGTAGATAAAAGTAAGACTCATTTTTATCCTCGACGCAGTGTCCCTTTAATGTTCTAGTAAAACACCATTTCTTAGAAATAAGGGAGTAGAGGCCGACTTGACCCAGACCAATCAGTTTGTGGATTGTTTAAGTTAATCAAACCAGAGCCTACTTGCAACTAACTAAATGGTTCTCTTGTTGTTGAGAACTATAACTGAATCGTTTAAAATAAATGTTTTGAATTCATTTCCTCTACTGGCAAATAACAGAAAATAAAACAAATTGAATGACGTAATTTCTCTTACTTTAAAAATTACTTCAGGAAGCTATTCATAGCATACTGTACACTGTATACTAATTTTGCTGTTGTCCATTTGAATCTGTTTGAAACATACATGCATCTATAAATTCGAACTATGAACGTACTGGGATATAAATCTATATGTAATTTACCTTACTTATGTGATTATCGTTTTTTATGTGGTTATCGTAAGAGACAATGTTGCAAAAAAGACGCATTTCTTACAATATATGTTCGAAATTAGTGAATAGACGTTTAGATATGTTCAATCCAAATAGGAAAGTCATTTCAAGCTTAATTTATTAACAAAGATGTGAATCAGATAAAATTCATTCTGGTTGACAACATAACATTGCAGGGCAAGGCACGTTTACCATTTTCTCAAACGAATGACGACATCTTACTGACTTTTCGTTCTCAAATCCTCATTACATTTTACATTTCACTGTCTCTGAAGCTGTTACAGCATACATTTGATATTGAGTAGTCAATGCAGTAGTCGTTTTTTATCAGCAGGAATATATATGTGCACCTGGAGAATTTAAAAAATGTGTTTGAACTTTTGTATCATCGAAGGAATATATACTCATGGTATATATAATGGTTATAGTTATAGAAATGAAATGTTATATAAACAACGTAACGTGTCAGTTTCGATTATTCTTTTGGTAAAACATGTTACTACTGGATGTCTTTTTGTCTTTGAGTATTGCTATTTGTCAACTTGTACTTTAAAATACCAAAGATAGAATAATATGAGAAAAATGAAATCTATTCAAAAGAGTTCATTCCTTGTGTCTTAAAATCTTGGCATTGATATATTGCTACAGTGTTTGAGTGTTCTCATTTTGGTTCTAATAAATAATGAAAAGTTGCATAAACATATCTGGCTTTATGCTGCCGAGAACACCATCTGTTGTATAAGGAAATGAAATTAGACGATTACTACATATATGTATATTTTGCCAATCCACTGCTTCACATCATGGTGTTATGCCTTTGTTTCAGAATGTCTGTCGTCGACTGCACTGTCGTGTGGGGCATGAACTAAGAAAGCATGACTGTCTACCAAGTAAGGTAAAATTAACTGACATCGAGTTCAGTTTTAGTGGATATTTTTGGCCACTCAACTCAAACACTTCAAGTTTGGGTGCCTTGAACCAATTGGAATCATTGGTTGTCCAGAATATGCCTGGTATTATGGCTCAAATTGATGTCTTCGACTTCCTCTTCACCCTTGATAACATGGCTAAAGGTTTCGATGAAAATGAAATTCCATGGATTGTGACCATGACAAGTGATCCAGTTCCTGAGTTCGGTCTTAACATCGAGTTCAGGACCAGCAGAAACTGCTGTCGAGAAGACTACGAGGAATGGATTTCGGATGCTTTGAGTGCAAATTGGACACTGGAGAAAAATGGTTCCATCTATGAATACCAGTCGAGGAAGGAAGAAACCTTCAGATATGAAATCAAGGAGACCAGCAGCTTTAAGGTTGTGTCTCCTTCTCGAGTTCCTGTAAGAGTCGGAACTGACATCTCTTTAACAAATATTTTAGGAATGGCCAGTTTGAATCTCACTGTTCCAATCATGGAACCAAGCTGTGTCTTTCTTCGTCTGTCTGATGACGATTTCAAATGGAACCATGACGAATCCATAAATTTAACGTATGTTGATATTAGGGTTCCTCAAGAAAACATCACCAAGATTGATAAACTGTCTTTGATGGTTTGCAAAAGTGTTTTGGAAGAAATGTACAGGCATTATTATCCAGTTGATCTCTTGCAAAAGGCAAAGAACATTGTTTCATTTTCCTGTTCCATCTTGTCCCTGGTCTGTCTGGCCTTGACCTTCATCACCTACTGCACGTTCCCCTCGCTTCTGACACTTCCCACAAAAAACACAATGTGTCTGGTTGTCTCGCTCTTCATAGCTCAGCTCCTGATCCAGTTCGGGGACTTGGCAAAGCAAAATCATGTAGCCTGCAAAACGATTGGAGTCCTTATCCATTACTTTTGGCTTTGTGTGATCTTCTGGATGAACGTTTGTTCATATCACATGTTCCACGTCTTTGTTATTGAAACAACCAAACCAATCGCATTGCATGGCTTCAGCAAACGACTCTTTTGCTATTTTTTGTATGCAAATGGTACATCATTAATCATTGTCCTGGCCACAATCACAGCAAATCTGGGTGTATCTTCAGGAACTGAGATTGGATATGGGGACGGATCATGCTATTTGTCCACGACATTGTTGAAAGGCTTATCATTTGTCCTTCCTCTTGGCATAGTGCTAATCATGAATGGCATCTTTTTTGGGATGAGTGTTTATACGATGGTTAAGATTAGCAAAATGTCATCTACACTCGGTAAGGATAGGAATCAGGTTTATATCTACATAAAGCTGTCTACGCTGACGGGGGTATTTTGGATCTTCGCACTTCTTGATGGAAATCTAAATCTTGACGTCCTGAGTTTTATCTCAATCATCTTGAACACCAGTCAAGGAGTCTTCATCTTTATATCCTACATTGCCAACAAACGGGTCCTGAAGATGTGGAGAGGGAAGTTGGTTAATGCAAAGCCAGCTATGGAGCCGACAGTCAGCACTATCAGCACTCGGCCTGGACAGTACACTGTTGCCAATGGTTGACAACCCCAAACAATAATTAAGAAAATGGCAAAAGATCGTCACTGTCTAAAAATGAAAAACAATCACAAGGAATTGTGTTTTAAACGATTAGTAATGTATGTCATCTTTAAAACATCAGCTTCTGACAGACCCTGTAGCGATTTTACATATTCATGGATCTTGGGATTACCTAGAAGGAAATCTCATAATGATATGCTGACAAATGGTCATGTGGATGGACCGAGATGACAGGTTGACTTATTCATATCGAAAAGTTAATAACAGCAAGCTGCTTTGGCATACTGTAAATAAGTGTGTTAACACTAGCAATAACCATATTGTTCCATACAATAACAGAGCGCTTGATAATTCAAGCAGGGTAGTAGGTGTGTTATCCATGCGTCAAATGATCAATATGATCCCAAGCATGTTTAATGAGAATCTTATCTGGACCGTTAGCTGACTATTGTAGACCATCAACACCCTGTTTGCTAGAATTCGTTCACTATCCAGGATCTGTGGCCAGGTGCATAGTCATCTTACTGTAACAAGTTGTTTCCGGACACCACCCGAGTATGTGGTCACAACGTTGTTTCGATTACGTTACAGTATGTCGTGACATTGGCGTTTTGACACTACATGGTAGTGAATTCCCGCACATACATGAACAGAATCCTCACCATGGGCTTTGTACGCAGTCTTCATTAACCCCATCGCCTCTTAAAGGGGCAGTAGCACGTTTTTTGCAAATTTTATTTTTTCAAATTTTCCATGTATAATGATAGTTTATGACATTTATATTTACTTTAGAGGGTAAAACATCTTATTACAAAACCAATTATCTGTAGTGGCAACAACGGTGCATGGCGGCCATTTTATTGTGAACACATTTTATTATTTCAAATGACAAAAACGATTCTCTTGGCTTTACGGAATCATGTACACTCATTTTTTAACTTGATTTTCCAAAGAGAAAAGGATGTTTTACTATTGGTGACATTATTTTCCAAATACATTTCATTTCATTATTTGAGCGAAAAAACGTGCTACTGCCCCCTTAACAATGTGACAGATAGACGGATGGACGGACATAAGTCATGGTGAGGTAATACTGACTGGCACCAGTCAAATTTGAGTAGGGCACGAATATAAAAAGAATTTACAGGTAATCATTGAAATTCAAAATAGGAAAATCAACCAATCAGAATCAAGGATACACCGAAGTAATGTTACAATTATAAGTAGAAATAGGAGGCATATTACAAATGCATCATTTTCATTATTGCTATCGTGAGGTGAAGTTTGTTTATCATTCCAGACAGTTCTTTGTGTTTAGTGTTCCAAATCCAACAGGGAGTTTTGGCATATGATAGTGTTTGATCTTGCATTATCTAATTCGTTCTAAAACCGCCATAGTCAAACTGATATGTGATATTTTTTTCAATACTTACAAAACAAGTTTTTGATGTTATGCTCTCTGTCTTGTAACATTTCGAGATGTTAGTCTTTTTGACTTCTGATTATTTACATGTAAATGTTTAACCTGTGTGTTAAAATAAATGCTTGATGTCTCTTTTCGCCTTGTGTTTTTGAATGAACTTATAAAAGTACACCCTCGGTTACTCACGGTTAACTCTACTGTACAGTGATATCCTTGAAGAGTGAAGAACAATTGAATTTATACACAATTTCTTTATTCTTTTTGACATAGATAGAAGAAGTTGTGTATTAATAAAATAAATTCTTCATTCTACATCACCTTCTTGAATGCCCATCAAAGAAGTGATTTACTTTTTACCCATGTGGACAAGTTCCCTGCGTTTAAAGTTTTCAGGTGGGTGGGGAGTCCACATATAGTTAAAGGTGCGGGTCCACTTAATGTTGAAGGGGAGGGAGTCCACACATTATTAACCAAGTGTTCACCACGGGGTTTCATCAAGGTAACATGCATAATTTTCAGCGTTCTTCACCACCCCCTCTCAATGGTCCATTGTCTCTTCATATCGCGCTTCACGTTTATAACTTTTCTATACACGAAGCTAACAAAACCCTCTCCTAACGTTAAATTGAAACAGCAGACTCCTCAATTCATGCGTTTAGTCCCCTATGACAATGAACTCTAATACTGATGTTTATAGTTACGGAAGCCCATGCTGAAAGACTGACATTCGCAACATATTTCGAGAGAGGCTACTGACACTTCTCTACATCTGGTGAGTTATAGCTCCACTGAGCAAAGGTTGAACTCAAACCAATTTCTCTAAAGCTTTGTGACCTTTGACACGAATGCACAATTGCCACCTCTGTAATATGTAATTCTGATTTCAAAGGAACACAACTTTTTTCTATGGAAGAAAGATGGTTCCCCCTCAATATGTTAGAGATGGCCGTGCTGAGCAACGAGACACTAGCAAAATATGTCCATGAAGAGAGATGTCTCCACTTAGATAGGTCGACATCAGGTCAAAAGGTCAAAGGTCATTGTCAACAGTTGTGTGACCTTTGGCACGAAGATTGCACATTGTCATACTGGCCATAAATCAAATTTAATTCTGTTTTCAAAGGTTTTTCTGCAAATCATTTTGTTACGGAACCCCATGAGAAACAAGACTTCGAGGAAACATCGAGGAATTTCACCGTGTCGTTCAGGAGAGAATGAACGCTACGTAAGCGCTACTTGAGCCCTACATCGAGCGCTCGCTGTTGTGGAACGGAGCCCTAGTTTCACACCATTGACATTTTCCCCTTACAAATAGACGTTTCTTTGTTAACATCTCTCAGCAACGGATACGGTTGTCGAACCCATAGCGAGATTCCAACCTGTGCCAAAGTGATTCAGTCACTCAGATTCACTGAGCAATCCCTTCCTCTATAAATGACAAGCCAAACTCATAAGATGAAATTGTTTTGCGCCAGGTGTTACAGTCTGATAAGTATACTATGGTTCATGCATATAAACTGTATAGAATGTAAACACCATTAGCTGTGTAAAATTATACGATTGTGATATTTAGTTAGGACAGTTATATATATATACGATGTGATTGTTATGATTATATTTACATACTGTGATATTCCACTGTATAAAGTCGAACTCACCGGAAAGGCAAATGATAACAACAGCCTGCGGTTCAACAAAATGAAGCGCTTCGTAGCGCTCATTGATCGCTCAATGTAGCGCTCAATGAGCGCTTCTTCTCTCTTGAACGACACAGTGCAAATTCCTCGAAGTTTGCTCGCCTTGCTACGTAGCGCTACATTGAGCAATCGCGTTCAAGAGAGGTTTACTTTGAAACCTATCTTGAACACGGCCCAGACCTGCCCCGCGTTCAATAACACGATATTTTGCTTTGACGCTTGGAAGCGCTCGCATGGAAACTGCGTTCAGTAACACGAAGCTCTCCAGGTTGTTGGCGAGCGCTCACGATTACTCAATGTTGAAAATAGGACACCCGCCGCGAACCATGTGATACTGATACAGGGCTGCAACTCAGGAACGCACGGTTTACAGCTGCATCCAGAAAGTTTGTTCACTTGCTTGTGTATCTAATTGCAAATATCATGTACTTTAACACTGATATATTAGGGATCGCCATATCTGAATGAATACAAATTCCTTTTTCGGAGTCTAGGACACGGAGGCCAAATAGGTTGTTGGTACACTCAGTGCTGATGATTGATCCAAAATATAACAATGTTATATTTGTTTTCTGTACGTCTAAACGGCATCTATTTCGAATCATGTAATTTGTAATTTGTTCAGATGCCAATTGCTTTTCAGCTTCAGCTACAATGGAATGCAAAAGGATAATTCTCATACAATAATCATTGTCAAACTGACCATATGACAGTCAGTTCAGTGGTCAAAGTTTTGGAACTATGAAAGGATAAACTTTACAGGTGTAAGGATGTAAGATTTTCACAATTCCGTATTCCCGTATTTTGGAAAAAAAATTGCACTTAATGAGTCAACACAATTGAATGACTTTACATAACACATGGCTAATTTTTGTTGCTGTTGACCACTTATGACAAATAAAAATTACATTTCGCTTTACCATGACACATTCTAATAATGTGTTCACAAGATAATTGTCCGAATGCCCTTTAAAGGGGTAGTAGCACGTTTTTTTGCAAATTTTATTTTTTCAAATTTCCCATTTATTATGATAGTTTACGTCATTTATATTTAAATAGACAAAGAGGGATAATTTATATTTACTTTATAGGATAAAACATCTTATTATACAAACCAATTATCCGTAGTGGTAATAACTGTGTTGCGTATAAAGCAAAACTTGCATGGTGGCCATTTTATTGTGAACACATGTTATTAGTTCGAATGACAAACATGATTCCGATGGCTTTACGGAACCATGTACACTCATTTTTTAACTTGATTTTCTGAAGTGAGAAGGGTGTTTTACTATTGGTGACATTATTTTTCAAATATTTTGCATCGACTTATTTCAGCGAAAAAACATGCTACTGCCCCTTTAAGAGTTCAACACATGATAACAACAAGCTTTGAGTTATGACATCGTTAAAGCATCATGAACATTGAGGATGACTCATTTAGTGACAAGTTAATTGGCGTGTTGCTTTTGATATCTGTTAGTCCATAAATATAATCTCAAGGGGAGTGTAATTTTGTTGTAGTAATGGACATAACTGTGACATTCTGGCCGATAAATTCTGATTAAAGTAAGCGATAATCGTAAGTGTTTTCCTCTATCTAACTCCACAGGTGTGGACCGCGTATCAGCTAACAGTAATTATTACCAATACTTCATTTATTCTAACAATTCCTATGTAACCCGATACCATAGACATTGACAGACATTGTGGTTAACACAAGTCCTATCTTCTCAATAACATATGGTATATTACGGGAGTTATCTTGTACGACCGGAAGAGAATCTGATTGGCTGCAAAAACATTAGCGACGTTGTTTCCAAAATGAGTATTCAGGCGTTGTAGCACGAATTTCTTACTGAAATAATGTGCTCTCAAAAACATATAAATAAGTGTTACAAATGGCTCAAAAATACTCCTAAATTAATAACAAGAGTTCTAAATGCGAATGTAAATGGTTCGATTAAGCCGTGCGAGTCAATTTTCTATCGATCAGCCATTTTAATTTGTTTTCATTAAAATGGCCGCTCGAAAGGTGGTTCAAGTTTGTTTAATGATGTAACGATACCTAAACACTCAGTGAAGAGTTTTAAACATGTCTATGGATACGGCCTATCAGGTCGTGTTATGTGATGTTTTACCTATTAACGTACCAATATATTGTATAAAGTTTAATTATAAATGGCAAATTTGAGAAAAAAAAAACAACAATACAAAAAACAAGCTACAGCGCCTTTAAAAGTACTGTGCATTTTTATGTGGGGTGTTGTAATCGCTTTTTCAAAATGGTTTTCCGCCAATATGTTTGGCATTTAAGTTAAAAATAATAATATTTAATAAAATATAAAAATGTAATTAATTAAAGATGTTTTAACATAAATAACATTCTTGGACCAACATTATGGCCCTTCTTTACTGTAGGACGTCATAAAACCAGCCCAAAGCCCATTTAATCTCTCCTATCTGGTCCAGTTAAGGATATTCGAAACGATGATTTTTACAGAACATATTTTCTCATAAATATGAAAAGAGAATATTTTGAAAATTCAAAATTAGTTTAGTTGGCTTCTGTAAACATGATCTATTTCTACTTCAGTCGTCTTTATCACCCGTGGATTGATCTATTTTGTACTTTATATGGAGACGTTTCTTTGGTGGGTGAGTGTACTCAATGGATTTAATTAAGATAATATAACAGTGCATCGACACAGAGACTGCGAATATACTAGCTGTGGTGATAGCTGTATCTAAGCACAATCAAGAGAGATATCACTGTGTTTATCATTGACGTTTATACTGTAGGGCAAACTGACCTAAGCTCGGACACCACCCAAAGTCGCCCGAACTTCGGACACTTTCAAGTTACAGCTGACACAAAAATAAAGCAAAGTGTAACACTCCGTTGGTTTCGAAATATTTCTGTTCAATTTCGGACAATACTTGATTCTTTTGAGAAATATCTGACTATCAGATATATTTTAAAAACGAAATTTAACGAGTGGTGCAAATACCGGTTTCACGAAAGAAATCCACGAAATATTTGTGTGAATGTAAATTTTGAGTGACAATTCAGGGAATGAAGGAAGCGATTATAGTGTTTCAAATAAATGCACGTACATGAAGAAACAATTAGGTAGTCGATTAAATTTGTATTTAGTACTATAAAATTTATTCTTTGGTTTAGAATTGCGATTTTGATAACATGTCAAAATGACCTTAGTTCGGACAGGTTTGACCATGGTTCGGACACAAGTAGACCAAAGTTCGGACACAAATCGACCAAGGTTCGGACACTTCCGGCTACTGAACAAAATGGCGGGAACATTTTTTAGTTTTTCGCGGGAGTTTCATAATGGACAGTAAAACAACAAAATAACATTGTTTTGCATGGTACAGTGCTCTAATTATATGGCGCCATTATATGCGATGCGCCTATGACGTCATATATGCAAAGTGACGTCATACAGGCCGCATCTCCGGTAACCAGTCGGTCAGACAGGTAAAAGCTGCGTTAGAAGCATGTCAAGTCCCTCCAAAGAAAACAGGCTAATGAAAGCTGTTCAAGCTGTTAGACAAGGTTTGCTGTCCATACGGAAAGCTGCCAATGTGTATAACGTTGCAAAATCTACAATTTCTGATCGGGTCACAGGCAGGATAAATATGTATGCAAAAATCGGGGTACAACCTCAACTCACGAACAATGAAGAGAGGAAGTTGATTGACATGGCCGCCAACAGGGCACTGTATGGAGTTGGATTTTCGAAAAAGACTTTTTTAAGGCATGTAGGTTTATATGCCAAAGAAAATGGGAAACCATTTAAAAGAGATGTGCCAACAGAGAAATGGTGGAGAAATCTGAAAAAAAGACATGGGGACATTTCTTTGAGAACACCCGAAGCGACCTCAATACTACGGCACAACAGTATGACTAAAAACAGAATATCAAACTACTTTTCTGTCCTTGGGAAGGAATTGCAATACCTCGGCATTTTGGAAAAACCAGAATGCATCTGGAATATGGACGAGACGTACCTGTCACTGTCCACCGAGCCAGATAAGATTGTTGCAAGGTATGTTATGCTTTTACAGTTTTCCCTTGTACTCTATACATCTGATGTATTATTTTAAGTGTTCTATTTTTTCTTTTATACTAAGGTTTGGTTAAAGTAATGCATAAAACCTCTAATAATGATTTGACGTTTTGCATATAAAGTGCTGTCGGGTGAAGCTATACGCTAAGATTAAAATGATCAATGATATCAGTGAGATAGTATGTCCGTGAAAAAAACGTGTGTCATTATGAAATGCTTAATATTGGTTGAATATGTGACAGTGCGTATCTTTACCCTCTGCATATTTTTGTCCGACAAGAATGTAACCTGTTATTACTATCGTTAACTATAGCGTCTTACTGCTTTTGTATTTTTTAAGGAAAGGGGCGAAATACCTCCACTCAAAGACAGGTTCGAGAGAGAACATAACATTGGTTGTGTGTGGTAATGCGGCCGGCACGTATATGGATCCGCATCTCGTCATCAAGGGAAAAACAAGGGCAGCTCTCAAGTCATGGGACACAGACCACGCTCCCACTGGGACTCGGCTGAGTGTATCCCCCACAGGATGGATGAAACAGGTGAGATGCAACAACTAAAATTATTTCTAATCATTCAAACACACACTGTTATTGCGTGATTTTGTGAACTCATAAGTCAAGACGTCATTTATTTAAAAATGTTTTACAGTTTTCTTTGTCATTTGAGCATGCTTTCGAGGGTGGATATATGTGTGCTTTATAAATATGCACTAGTCTTTTATTATTATTATTATTATTTTAAAAAGAAGATATTTACATCAGTTTGCATATGCGTATATTGTACACTTACAGTAATGTTTGCGTATATATTATTGTTATGAAGGTATATCTCAGGAAAGTTTTATTTTGATGTTAATTTATCAAGTAACAATGTCAATTTATACTTGTGTTTTAGGGACTATCACTTATGTGGTTCAAGGAAGTTTTTCTTCCAAGTATTGGACCTGCAAGACCACAGGTGCTAATCTTCGATGGACACGACTCTCATCATCATGTTGAGTTAATCCATGAAGCGAGACAAAATGGCATAACTCTGATTGAAATTCCCTCGCACTGTTCTCATTGGTTACAGCCTCTTGACCGGTATGAAAATTATTTAGATCAAGTACAGGACATTTTCACCAATATCTTTCATGCAGAACAAAATTAAGATAAATTTAACAAGAAATAAATTTACACCGGTGTTATCTCAATTTTGTACGTCTATGCTGCATCTAAATATATTATGTTTTTGCATTTGCAGGACAGTGTTTGGGTCGTTTAAGTCAACATGGAAGACGGCTGTACACAGCTATACGGCTCTGACTGCATGTACTGTCACCCATGGGAATTTCTTCCACCTCTTCAGACAAACGTGGATGCGTCTCCAGGCAGACAGACATCTCCTAGTCTCTGGGTTCAGAGCTACCGGAATCTACCCGTTTGACCCACGAGCCATTCCTGAACAGGCCTTCCTACCTTCCACCGTTAACTGTTCAGCTTCAGTTCCAGGTACATGGTCATCTTAATGTTATTCAAACGACATTATATTCAATTGGTAATGATAATAATAATGATAGTGTCGACAAGTTACAGTTATATATTCTCATCACGATTACTATAAGACAATGCTCATACTGTTAAAACTGGCCAATAATTGACACTATTATATTAATATCTTAATGTTATAAACATGAATCATTGATGTACATAGCCTATATGTTTATGTATATACAGATGTGACATCAGACAAGGGAGACGATGATGATGACCTAAGGCTGGTGATGGATTTAATCCTTGGAGGAGAAGCCGGTGTGACCCAGTCTGACATGGGGGGAATGGACCTTGACCTGGAAGTGGACCAGTACCTGGACCCTGGCCTGGACCTGGACCTGGACCTGGACCCGAGGGAAGGAGAGGTGCTACCTGCTGGCAGTACGGTGGAGGATCTGGGCGTGTCTCTGCTGCCCAACGGTGACCTCGTGTACAACAGCCCCCCTATGGACCTGGAGCCCGAGGAGGAGGATGAGAGCACGGACCAGCTCACGGAGATACAGATCGACATGCAGGAGGAGCCCCTTCCCAGACATGAGGTAAAGTATATATAAATAACATTCGAAATACAATGTACATGCATGTTAGTGCTGACGTTAGTTGCCTGACTCTGAGAGTGTGGGTTCGAATAGTGCAAATGACAGGGCCCGAATAAATGTCATAGAATGTTACTGTTGCACATTGTTGTAATGTGTGTTGTATCGCACATGTGTGTTATCCTAAAAATTACAATTTATAGTTACAATAGATATAAAATTGTCAACCAAATCTGACTACCAATCCATTGAGTAAGGAATTCATGAGGACCATAATGTCTCAAACGGCTCTTAATTGTCATTAATTATAGACGATGTAAAACGAAAGGGTAGGGTATGCTCTTAATTTTCTAAATTATTTTTCAGGTGCCACATCTTGATGCTATCAATTACGTTCCACCACAGAAGAAGAAGAAGTCGAAGTTTTTTATTATTTCATCAGACGCAGCATTCCGGGCTAAAGTCGAAGCTGCCGCTGTCAGAGAAGAAAGAGAGAGAAAAAAGGCTGAACGCATGAAGAAGAGACAAGAAAAAACCCAGATGAAATGAAATGATTGATTAAATATTTGTCTTAAAAACCCACTTGTCTCTCTTGTTTTGTTTGGCTCAATGTAGCAAAGAATACCAAGTTATCTAAATGTGTTACAGATGAACAATGTGTATCTTCTACTCCCACTATATCTATTAGGATTAATAACTTCAATGTGATACACTGTAGTTTTTACTAAGCATTATCGTATTTTATAACATATGAAAAGAGTTACAATTGAAGAATAAATACACATGTAGAACATTGTTGCGATGAAGAGTGCGTTAGCACACCCCTCCCGGTCCCCACTCCCCTTAGAAGTTTGATTACGTCTGAACGTGGTTAGAGTACCGTAAATCATTGAATTGCTATTACATTAATTACTTGAACCATTAACTGCCTATATGCTTTGATTGTTTTACTGTTCGAAATTTCTAAAAGGGGCTGTCGGTTTTTTTCAAATTTCCCATTTATAATGATAATTTATTTCGAATTACAAAACACGATTCCCATCCATGGCTTTACTGAGCCATTTACAGTCACTCATTTTAAACTTGATTTTCCCAAGAGAGATGGGTGTTTTAATGTTGTGAAATTATTTTTCAAATACATTTTATCAACTTATTTGAGCTAAAAACGTGCTACCGCCGCTTTAAACTGTTGTTTGAGTTTATTGTAATACATGCAACAGTTAAAAAAGATAAATCTATTTGAACCACAAACGCTAAACTATGTTGCGTATCAGGAAGGCGGGATACACACGGCTGTACACTGATTATGATTTACCGTATTTCCTTAATTACACGCCTGCCTTGAATAGACACCTGCCTCGAATAGACGCCCTTGCACAGGGCTTTCTGAAAACAATACACGCCTGCCTAGATTAAACGCCGGTTAAACCGAATTAAAATTTTATAATCGCTGCTTCCTATCGTAGTCGTATATCAAAATCACAATGACAGCCTGCTCAGACTCATTGATCATTCGATGTAGTTACGATAGGTTTACGGTGCTCTGAAAGTTGTTTTTAACATATGAATGTGTATTACATTGTAAGCAAGTAGTAACCAAATGATAACGTAACAACGCCCATGGTAAAGGTGAATTTTTTTCTGAATAAATAGAAAACGTGAGCTATTCTTATCGTTCGGAGCTCTTACAGGCGACACAAACAAGGTCTTACCTGCATCAGAATAGATGTAATTAATTATCTTTCTTACCATTTACTTTCCTAAACTACTAAAAGAATATTCTAGGCTGAAACTAATATCTCACTTCAGTCTATCTGTCACCCTTTCTGTGTCCATGCAGGGTTGGTAACGGAGTGTCCGAACTTCGGGCGACCCTGTCCGAACCAAGGTCAAAACTGTCCGAACCTTGGGCGAATTGGTATACTCGCCTAAAACTGCTAAATTACATATTTATTCATATAATGAACGAATATAGTGTTTGGAATTTTGAACAATAATACCTTTCTCGACTTTCACCACTTATTGTTGGCTGTTAAAGAGTCAAATATTGAAAATACAACAAGCGAAAGTATTTAGATAGGAACACTGTCCGAACCTCGGTCAGTTTGCCCTATATGGTGCATCATCATTGAATTTACCTTGTTGATAGTGACTGAATTATCTATACAGAGTCTACATGGTTATGGTACACATTATTTGCGTATATCATAGTTGTTATCAATATTGCTACTTACATATCAGTCATCATCGCCCAAAATACAAAAAATGAAGTCAACTGATAAAACCATCCTTTATGCTATACATGATTATGAAATGTTATTAAAGAAAAGTATTTGAGTTATTTCACTCATCAAAGAAACTCTCCTTCGGTTTATAAGTGTGGAAAGAACTTCTTAAACAGGATTTCAACAATTTCATTGATTAACTCACCTACCCAGCGCACCTTTATTTCAAAAGTGTCAGTCTTATGCAGGACGTGTATGGACGAAGAGCTTGTTTCGGTGATAGTTAAGAGTGAGCTTGTAATGAGACATCAGAGTTTTCCAAATAACAATTCCTGTTGAGGTAACCACCTTAGTAAGTTGAATGGTAGGACGTCACCGTCTCCTACACAGAGTCAAAGGCCCATGGTGCAATGGTTTAATGACGTTATGACTCTAGACATCCTCAGTGAATACATAACATCAGGCGATTGAACCAAAGCAGTTGAAGTTACCTGTGAGGTAAGTTTTACCCCGAATTACGTTTATCTGCTTCTTCTTTCATTGTGTCTCACGTTAAAATCAATTTAAATATTATCTCCTTCAGGGTCGTATGTGTGATATGCACGTCACTTTCTTAACTGAAATGATGTATATTGAAAATGTAAACATTCTAGAGAATATCCACCGAAACTTTTTGAGGAAACTGCTTGAAAAGAAAAATACACCATTATATATGATTTTTGCAGAAACAGGACGTAAGCCACTCTCTATAGTTGTATATACCAAAATGATATGTTAGTGGGCAAGATTGATCACAGGAAAACAGTCAAAGTTATCAAACTTATTACTTCAAATTTTATCAAATAATATTTTAGATAACAAATGGCTAGCATGTATCAAAAACATCTTGATAAAGACGGGCAGTAATGACGTATGGATATATCATCCACTGGTAAATACTGATTGGATTAAATATACGGTCAAGAAAAGTCTTTCAGACCTCTTTATACAAAAATGGCATTCGCATATTGAAATGTCCTCAAAGGGTAGATTTTATAAGGCGATTAAAAATAACACTGATATTTACTTTTATTTACAACACTTGCCTGAAAAATATTTATTTAATTTATTACACTTTAGACTGTCCAATCATCGTCTTCCTGTGGAAACTGGAAGTTGGTCTAAGATATATTGATTATGAATGTAGAAAATTTACATTATGCGCTTCAAATGTAATAGGAGATGAGTATCATTATCTATTCCGCTGTGATTTTTGTCAACAAATTAAGGGAAAAGTTTATTCCAAAAAAATATACTGCAAAGCCTTCAATAATTAATATGATTTCTGTATTTCCAACAAAAAATGTCGGTACTCTAATGAAATTGTCCATTTTCTGCCGCCACGTCTTAAGTAAATTTAGATAATGCGTTGTCCATACATTCATCTTATATCCACTCTTGTAAAACTCATTATGCTACCTTGTAGCCTTGAGTGAATAACGTTTCTGAAGTTCCATGTAAACTATAGCATCAGCACGCGGCATGAAATTAACAAAATTGATCACATTAAGATTTTAATTTCATCTGATTAAGTATCACACACCAGGGATGTTGGTAGAATGTGTGTTCATCACCCGGAAGACCGCGTCATAACAAATGACGTAAATATGGGAGTTGTTGCTTCCTTGCTTGCATTCAGCATTATAAGGACATTATAACTGCTGCTGTCCTGTAGCTGCCGGGTGCTAAATGCACAAACCGATTTTCTAATTTCCATTTGCGTACAATGAAGAGTTATTATTATTACACAGTCGGCCAAAATAAAAACCTACTTGATCTTCCTTAAAATGAAAGATGAAATAATTACTGAAATATAACTAATGGTGGTCTCCAAGTTATGCTGAGACATTAATTAATATGAAAATCGTGGAAAAACTGTGATTTGAGTCAATAACATTCATGAAAACCACGCCCAATAAAGACCGCTATCTTCAGTTGATTCACTTGCGCACCCTTGCAGCGTACATCTATAGCGTCATCAACACTTGGATGCAAATGCGTCCCTGTCTTGTTGCTCGCGGTTGTATGAAAATCGGTTTCGAATGTTTTTCTGATCAAACACTGATCAAAAACTGAACAATGTCTGGTGTCTCAGTTCAACAATCGCCGTTCTTTTGTGACATTACAACTTCTGAAATTAAAATATATCATGCAGAAATGGTGCAAGTTCATAATGCTATAATATTGCTAAACTGTTCATAATAGTTTTACGATATCTTATACGATATCTGGTAGGCGTTTATTTTGGCCGTCAGTGTGTACATAGTAAAATAATTCCTATCATCTCAAAGACATTTCCTGTGTGATACATATCATCCATGCAAGATAAGTATATCCTCAAAATATTAAAAAAAATATTGTTTTCAATCGGATTGTAAATTGAATGAAATTTAGCTTCCGCAACAATCTTTTGCAAAATTACAAGAAACGCATAGGGCAACATTTAGAAAATAATATTTTGTGTAAAAACATTAGTAGATTCTGATGGAAAATACAAAATGTCTTCAATGAAAATCATACCATATCATTCATCAAGAGATGTACTTAAGCCGTAAGGGTTTATCAACACATCTTTCGTTTACCATATCAAGACACACATATCATAAAATGGTAAAAGTTTGAATTCAAAAGGAAATAATGAGCAAAATCGTAAAACAGTAGTAGATTGGAGTGTATCTGACAACCCAGCTGTTACATCCGATAATCAAATACCATTTACCTGTCAACTCTATATGGTACATGTACACGCGACATATGCTGTTTTAGATACGCGTACTTTACTTAGTTTACACTGTCGTTGGTGTTATGGATGAATACTTTTCTAGTCCCTTTGATCAATATAATGTTCACATGCTTTTTAAAGATTGTAAAGTGCAAGCAATGACATCAATAGCCACAACGATTTCTCTCACTTAGAAAATTACGATTATGTGTATTTATAATGAAGCCAAACATACACATTGTATTCACATTTGATTAATATATTTTTAGATATTAATATTTTCATGTTTTCCTGTTACTAACAGATTACAGAGCTAACACGACTTTGTAGGAACACTCCATCAGTTGAGAGGATTTTTTACAGAACATTAAAGATCTGGTGAAATCCATTTTTCTCAAGAATGACAGATGATTACCTCTACGTATATTGTATATCGGAATCAATTGAGCATAAAATCGATACAATATCCACTTGCAATTGATTATTAAGACGATTTTAATTTACCCATTTTAACAATACCGCGATTACCGCCGCGAAACGATTTTAGAAGAATCATTGAGGCATGACTGATTAACCACAGACGACTGGTGTCTGTGACCAGCGGATCGACCTGCTCCGTGGAGCCTAGTTATTTAATTAATGATGATTTGTTAATGAAATTAACAATCAAAATGTTGCGAAATTACGTTGAATTATGACTATCGCCTATAATGAGATTACACCAGTGACGTCACAGAAGTCATCCCTTCAGGGCCACATCCCCGCAGACTTTCATTCTGGTCGCCTGGGCTAAATTAGGCGTTTGTATTAAAAAGCCGTATATAAGTAATTTATGGACCGATATCAGAAATTTAAAATCGAGCAATTGTCAAATTGACATCCCATTTGAATGAATCCGATTTTGACCATATGTCATTGCATCTATTCTTTACACCACGACATACCACTGAAGAAAGTTCATGTTAAAGATTTTTTACATACGTTTTGTCAAGTGTAATCTGACTCAATGAATGGCTAGATGATACAAAAAGACATAGGACAGACCTGAACAAAAATATTATAGAATCCCTAGAACTATCATTATAATTCAGTCATTGTGCTGTCCAGCAACACACGATAAAGGCTGAATGACAGCACTTGTCACAGGCAAAATTATATCGATGCTTTTGCAAGATAAAAACTAATGATGACAATGCCACATGTTAAATGCTTCATCAACATTGTCACTTTATTTGACTAGTTGAGTTGGCCAGAGTAGGGAACGTTGTTCAAGTTGCTAAAGGTTTGCTCTGAAAAGCGAAACACACCATTATGGACGAGGATGTAATTGAATAATGTGTTGGAGTTTAAAAACGAATTAATTGTTCAATGTGTTAACCAATGCTTAAGGTACGTACATTTGAAAATATTGACAGCTTTTTAATTCTCTTTCTGATAACTTGATCAAGTTGTATTTGCTTAGTTTGTAAATGTTACATGTCAATACATAACACTGTTTTGTCATTTTCATCTCAATTGAACACTGATGCTTGTATTGGAAGAATTATTATATATTGTATGATACACGTACTGATAGTATCATACATATTTTATAATCATATTCGCTTCTGCTGGATGAGAAGCTTGTCAATATTTTCACAGTAATTCTTTAAATTAGGCTTAAGTCCATGAATGATGTTTTTTGTGAATGAAAAAAGTGGTCAACTGCCTTGATGACGTCATGAACATTTACCTTTTCACTGCTGATAGTGGTGTGTATGATTGGTGATTTATGTATACTAGAAGTTTCGAAAATTTGAGTGTCACCGAGTCACCTCGAGTTTTGGTTATCATTATTGTATAGTGGACCTAGATTTACATAAGTTAGAAGGCGGTAAGTTGAAAGAGTTACTTATGTCTTTTACCTGTGTTCCGGGAGGTGTTAAAATTTTTCCCTAAAAGTTATTGCATGGGAAACCTGTTTTCTGAGTCTCAGTCTTGAATGGAAGTCTTGGGTTAATAATGTTTTCATATTTTCTGTTTCAGATAATTACACACCATGCATTTATTCGTAGTGTTGTCTCTGTGGCTACTGGCATTTACAGAAACATGTGCAAATTCAAGAAATGACAGTTTAACAATGTTCATGAGAAAGGCACTGTTATCATCCACCAATAACACTAAATCAACCAAACTGACATCAAACATGGCCCTTCTACACTGCAACGTGTACTGCAATGGGGCGTCTAAAGAACAAATTGTGAACAGGAAATGTTGGACTGTTACTCCAACATGCAAACCATGTAGATGTGACGATCGCTGTCACGAATATGGTGACTGCTGCCCTGATAAAGAAGGACAAATTTACAATATCCATGAGACAAAATATGAGTGCGTTGGGTCAAAAGAAAATGACTACAACATCAATGGTTTCTTCATGATTACATCTTGTCCTGATGGATTTGCAATTGATGTTTCTGAATCATCATCTGACATCATTGGTCCTGTGACATCATATATCACAAATATCACGTACATCAATAAAGATATAGCTCTGTGCAATAATGTCACTGATTTCAAGTCCTGGAAAAAAGAAAAGAAGTGCTGGAATTCCCTTGATTCTGAGCACATGTCAAGAAGTTGTGTGGTAAATATCTTTCCTACTTTTGGCATGAGTGTCAGGTCTTGCAGCCCTGTATTTTCGACCATCAACTACATAGATACATGCAACATTACACGTTTATTGAAGAGTCCTATGGTTGAAGTTGATGCTGAGTTCAAATGCAAAGAATGGCCACTCCATCCTGTTGCTGCTGGTGACTACATCTTCAAGAACATCTACTGCTATCTGTGCAATGGTCTTCAGCCGTCGTCTAATGGGTGTTCTCAAATCCCTGGAACGTTCAGTACTTCAATGGATATACTGGTGGATCTAAACAGGAGACCGGTCTGTGGTTCCCATCAGTGGTTTGATAAACTAAAGGTTGGTGAATACTTTATATCTTAGAACAATAAGTTATTGAATACTAGCTATAATGTGGTAAGTGACATTATGCTTATGTCAATACCAACAGTTATTAAGGGGGCAGTAGCACGTTTTTTTCGATGAAATAAGTCGATGAAATGTATTTGAAAAATAATGTCACCAATAGTAAAACATCCTTCCCTCTTCGGAAAATCAATTTTAAAATTGAGTGTACATGGTTCCGTAAAGCCATGGGATCGTTTTTGTCATTCAAAATAATAAAATGTGTTCACAATAAAATGGCCACCATGAAAATTTTGCTTTAAACACAACATCGTTTTAACCAAGGCGGAAAATTGGTTTGTTTAAAAAGATGGTTTACCCTCTAAAGTAAATATAAATGACATAAACTATCATAATAAATGGGGAATTTGAAAAAATAAAATTTGCAAAAAACGTGCTACTGCCCCTTTAAAATAGGCTGATTCATGGCTTGTAGCATGTAGTGTCCATGTGGAATACTGTAAGGAGCACGTGAAGTAATAAAAGTCCTGTAAGTTTTATTTGTCTACCAGCGCCCATATTTTCGAGCTCTCTTAGCGCTAAGATAGTCGTAAGTCAATGTTAATGTATGGCACTTACGATTATCTTAGTGCTAAATGAGCTGCGAAAATATGGGGCCTCTATTTTAATTTTATTCTCATGCTCTTGCTACTTAAAACAAAAATACGTATTCTGTTACGTTTCTTATTTTTTGAAGATTGTATTTTATTATTAAGTTGATTATTTAAATTAATCTTTGATTTTAATTTTTTTTAAACTGGGTAATGTAATGATCAGAGATTTCACATGATGTCTTTATTCCAGAATGTCTGCCGTCATCTCTACTGTCGCACTGGATATAAACTAAAGGGAAACAAGTGTTTATTAAATGATGTAAAACTAACCGAGGTAGAGTTCAGCTTCAATAGAAACTTTTTGCCACTGAACTTAAAGCAGCAGCATCCTACATCCTGGAAGGAAATCGAGTCCATGGTTATCAAGAATATTCCTAGTATCATGGCTCAAATTAATGTCTTTGACTTCCTCTTTGCTATTAACTTCATGGCTAATATAGATTCCTATATTGGTTCGTATACAGTTCCTTCATTTGGAATTTACATCGAGTTCCGGACCAACAGAAGTTGCTGTAGAGGGGATTATGAGGAGATGATATTAGATACATTGAGTGCAAATTGGACTTTGAAAGGAAATAATGCTACCTTTGAATACGACACGAACAAGGATGAATTAACAAATCTATTGATTACAAAGAGTCAAGTATATCAAGTCATTTCACCTTCATCAGTTGCCAAAAGGATTGAAACTTACAGTTCTTTGTCAGAAACTTTGGGCAAGGCTGATCTTTACGTATCAGTCCCGATCTCTGAACCCGACTGTGCCTTCATTTATCTCTCTATCACTGATTTCAATTGGAATGTTAACAGCTCTATAGCACTTCAGTATGCGGACATCATTGTTCCTTCCGAAAATATTATTAGAATTAATGAGGAAAAGGTGGCTGTGTGCAAAAGAACACTGGAAGAGTTGTACAGTAATTATCATCTTCCCATGAAGACTAAGGACATTGTGTCGTTGTTCTTTTCCATATTGTCCCTGGTCTGTCTGGCCTTGACCTTCATAACCTACTGCACGTTCCCCTCGCTTCTCACACTCCCCACAAAGAACACAATGTGTCTGGTTGTCTCGCTCTTCATAGCTCAGCTCTTGATCCAGTTTGGTGACTTTGCAAAGCAAAATCATGTAGCCTGCAAAACGATTGGAGTCCTTATTCATTTCTTCTGGCTTTGTGTGATCTTCTGGATGAACGTTTGTTCATATCACATGTTCCATGTCTTTGTTATTGATGCAGCTAAACCGGTGACTTTACAAAGACAACGCAAACGACTTCTTCGTTACTTGCTCTACGCAACTGGAACACCAGCAATCATTGTCCTGGCTACAATCACAGCAAATCTTGGTGTTTCTTCAGGAAATCAGATTGGATATGGAGATGGACCGTGCTATTTGTCCACGGCACTGTTAACTGGTTTATCATTCGTCCTTCCTCTTGGCATAGTGCTAATCATGAATGTCATCTTCTTTGGGATGAGTGTTTGGACGATGGCTAAGATAAGTAAGATGTCAGAAACACTTGGCAAGGAGAGAAACAATGTTCACATCTACATTAAACTCTCCTCACTGACTGGTGTATTTTGGATCTTCTCCATACTGGCTGAGTTTCTTAACCTAGATGTATTCATCTTCATCTCCATCATCCTAAATGCCAGTCAAGGAGTCTTCATCTTCATATCATACATGGCCAATAGACGAATCCTAAGGATGTGGACTTCCAAATTTGGGATACCATCTCCAAAAGAAACAACAAAGGGTAGTGTAAGCACTCGTCTCTGATTCACAATATAATATTTTATTCTTGTATTTTTTATAATAAAGATGATTAACATCAGTGTTTCACCCTTTTTTCAACTATCTGCATATATCTGTGCATCACCTATAAGTGTTCCTTCTCTGACTAACTCTGTGAAATTCTCCAGCTCCACACAACAGCAAGATCTCTCACACCCGCTTCCCTTTACCAAGACTCTCAGTTATAGCCGAATAACTTTTTTGTACATGGAATTGAACAGCCTTCACAATGAACTCTGAACTGTCCAGTCCTGCTCAACATTTACATCACCTACCCTTCCAAAACGCCCACTTAACATCCTTCGCATAAAGCATCATATCCCAACCCTGTGTTAGTATTGGACACTTCGAGCATGCGTTCTGCGTGGTGAAATGCGCATAATTAATGAACCATTATTTCTAAAAAAAACTGAAACGTCCCATTCATAGCAATAAAGAGGTTGACTGCCCATGGAACTTGTTCTCTTTTGTATGTATATTATCTGTTTATGCTCATACATAAGTATCTCCCCCACAAAGCAAAATGTTTTAGCCTCTGTCCGCAATTCCGTGATTCTGTGATTCAGAAATGCTTGGTTTCCGGGACATATCTTAAAAAACGTTCAATATATTTTTACGAAACGTTGCGTGTGGTTAGACCTAGTGTTGGAGTGGTGCCTTTTGCTACTTAAGTATTCTGATTTCTTTTTTTTTCTTTTTCCACTTAGTGCATTTTGGGGTAGGAACCTTTTCCGGCCTCTATCTCAAAATATTTTCAGTATTTTTTTGCGTAACTTCGTGTGTGGTTAGACCTAGTGTGGAGTGGTGCCTTTTGCTACTTATTCTGATATATATATTTTTCGGGTGTCCATGGAAACACTTTTAACTTCGTGCATACAGGTATTAAGGAACTTTTTTCCGACCTCGAAATCAATTCAGTATTATTTAATGAGACTTGGTATGTGTTTAGACCCAAAGATGGAATGGTGACAGGCTTTTGCTACTTAAATCATTCTGAATTTTTCTTCTTGTTTCCATGTAAAACATTTTAACAAAGAGTCTAGAAAAGGGACACAATTTGAACAACAAATGTATGAGGCTACATGGAAAAAAATTTATTTATTATTAGATTAACCTTTTTAGATTGTCCTTTTTGGAATGTCTCTGGCACAAGTGAAAAAAAGGTTAAGATGACAAGGTTGGATTGAAAGCTGGAGCGGTGGACACTATGTGCATCACATATTTCTAGTTAGACATCAATTCATAAGTGCAGAGTTAAGAACTAACTTCGCATTAGCAAATAACTCTTCATTTATAATTTTATGAGAACAGTTGTGTAATTTTAACTATAAATGAACCATTAAAACATGTACGTTCAATAGTTATTGGGTGTGTGCATTCTATCTCCCATTATATCCTTTTTTATTACTAACCTTAAGATGCTCCCTGCTGCAGGCTGCATATCAAGCCCAAGGGGTGTTGACGTATCAATACGTCAATGACGTTTGACCCCTTGACATGCATACGACAAAAGTCTGTGACAAAGTTCCCTGATTTATGAAAAAGTTAACATTTTCCGAATGAGAAATCAATGGGCTTTCACATGATGTAATTAGTATCCATATACAATTTTATTTTATTGAGAAATGATGAATTAAAAATATTGAACGTATTTTCAATCACAAAACTGCCTGCAGGTGCGTGTTTGACGTCATAATAAAAATGTTACCTACTCGATTCAATTGGTTGAAATTCTATAGTAAGTGCATGCAAAATGCATAACTTTCACATCACTATGTTCAGAATATCCTAATCTAGCTGATTTACAAATTTGGACATTGAATTTATTTCTGTTAGAAAACAATCGGAGATTTGCGAAAATGTCGGCAAATGAAAAGATCAACCGATTACTTTTTGAAAAAAACGTGAAAATAAACAAAGAATTTCACTTACATATTTTAGAATCTCAAAATCTTCCACAAATAAATAAAAATGTATCAGTGCATTGTTTGTCAATTCTTGTTTCCAAATATAGTAACATATCCAACGTGTCATCAATAGCAGTGCCAAATCGGCCATTTCTTCAATTCACCCCATGACATGTTCCCGCTATTTTCCCATGTTACGCGACTCAAAGTGAACGTCAAGCTAGCGGAAGCTGTATCTATTTTTAGAAATGGTCGTCGATCTAACCATAGAGTGTTATTAATTGTTAAAATTAATCAAATTAACACTAAAAACGATGTAGTTTTATAAAAATCGATCAAATATTAAATAATGTGGTTGTAATAATTATTTCAATTGTTCGTAGAGTCTCTGTTGATGACCCGATAAATTTGCATAAGTTCACCAAGCCCCCGGATGTAACATTGTTTTTACGATTAAAATCACTGTGAGTAAATTTGCATTTTGATTATTATTTATACATATATGAAAAATAAGTGTCATATCCTACCATTATCACAAAATATTATCATGTTTGAGTTTACATTCGAACTACGAAATGTGTTTGACATGACATGGACCGACTTTCCGATCGGCGATTTCACAAGTTGAAATGGAGCCGTGAAACAGTAGCAGTAACCCTATCTCGCTAAAAAGTAAATTACGAATTAACAAGTCTCGTCTATGTGAAATAATTGTATGAATACAATTGCTAAATGATTCATGTTGATTATTTTAAAGTTTTCATTTGGAATTTGATAGAAATTATACCCGTTTTCAAACGAAATCATAGATAGACCTGTCAGTTCGAATTCATTGCAAATGGAGGCCATTGTGTCGTCTCGGCTTTTTCACACAATATTTTGTTCTGATACGAATTAAATGAATGCACATGTTATAACATCCATGAAATTAACAAGAATGACAAACAATTACATTTCAAAGAATAAATGTGAATAACTAGTGTTTGAATCGGCGAATTTACAGTGAAATGACAAACGAAACATTGATGGTCACATGATCAATTTTGTACAACCAAGCTAATCACGTGACATTGTTTACAATACGACAACGCTACCCGAACGAAATTTTGATTGTATTTTTAAACTTTTCAAGACCATGTTTACATTAAATATTCAACAGACATTTGGAAAAATGTTTTCTAACTTTGGTTTTAAACGGAATATTTTCAAAATGATTTAGATCATTAGATTTTTTGATTTGAACAAATCTGTAATCGGCGAAGGAAATGCATAACAATGGCGAGCGGCGAGTGTTTGTTGACTGTCATGTTTCGAGATATCGATGACTGATTGACGTTGGAAAATATAAAAACTGTAATGTCCTATGCTTATATTTGGAACACAGAAAAGTGAATAGATGTGTTAATTTTTTGTGTAAATTTTATTACGATGGATGCATTATTTTGCAAATATTTCTCACGGAAGTAAATGCATTGTTCATTGAGGAATATCAATTGTTACAAATTACGTCGTAATTTTATAAATACAACGGAGATCGTTTATGACGGGCTCTTGTTTTCTGAAAGGAAAACACATATCATCAACATAATTTTTTTCTGGTATAAAATTTAATTCTGAACAAAATGGTGTAAAAATTGGGCTGCATAAATTATTATTGACAAAATAATTCGAGTTTGAAAATGTAGTACAATTTTAGAACTACTGTATTATTTCATTTTTTCCATATACAAGTGTAAAAATAATTGATATTTTAAAAATATTACATTAATTAATAATTTTTCATGACAATAATAAGTTAGAAAAAAATGTGACTAAGATATTTATTTTAATTATTTTAAAATTATGTTAATTACTAAGGCGAGAAAAACTTTAAATGAAGGATACCCATGTGACGTAATTGTTACAAATTTACAAATCTGACGCTCTCTGCAAAAACCTGAAAACAATCCAGCAGGCTAAAGGTTAATGTGGTCATACATGTGCTACTGATCACGTGCACAATGTGGTGCCCTACTGAACAGACTGCTAATGGGTGGAAAGTCAACACCTGTTAATAAACTACATTGGATGATTGATGGAATAAGTTCATTCCACAAGAACAGAAAAAAATATAATAGATAGGGTTGCAACAGTTCCATTTGTAACTTCGCCTGAAAACTATAATGCCTGATTATTTGCACCAGGAAACTAATTTTGCGTTTTTTTTTTATAACTATAAGTTAAATATTGCGTGAACAGGAAGAGAAAGAATAATATCACAATATTTCGCACATTAAGAACAATTGTCATCATGATTCCAAAATCATGAGCCTTGGTGATTGGTTGAACCTTATTTCGACGAGGGCATATTTCACATAATCACTTGTACCCAGTTAGTTATTCTCTAGCATCAATAATTGTTCAAGTCATAAGAATAATAAAAATAATAAAAATACTGAATATGAACAAAAAGATTTTAAATTTCACAATATTATTAACAGGGGGATATGATTGTGAACGGTATAAGTGTGAATACACCATTCTCTTCCCACAGAGGTTAGTCCCTACAGTTTTCCCGGTTCTACCCTCTGTTACTTTACGCTTGAAATCGGGAGCGGGAAGGGAGTGTCCTGATTGGTTGCAATTGAATCTAGTTGTGCAATCAGCGACGCCGTTGTAAAAGTGACATTTGCCAATGACACGTCATAATGATAAAATAAACGTAAGGCCAACGTTTTCTCGTTTTCCTGTGTTTTCCTCGAACTATGCTATTTGATTTTGTGAAAACTATTGATCATAAACATAATTATAAATAAAGAAGACCAAATCAGAGACAAATACAAAAAACAGTTCATTTGCGTTATTTACATCAGACATATTCAAATGACATATGCTAATGAGCAAGACCCTTCAGAGTAAAATGCCTCGATCTATGAAGTTACTCTGTCGACATGGCCAGATAAAGAATAGTTTTCATTGGTTAAGAACCAGGGATACGGTATGAGATGTCTCTTTCCACCGCTAGGGGACTTAGGTTCTGCTCTCAATTTCAAGCGTAAATTAACAGAGGGTAGAACCGGAAAACTGTAGGGACTAACCTGTGTGGAAAGAGAATGTGAATACACATGATTCTGCTGGAATTTCCCATAGGAATATTGATCCGTTTAGATATATTATGTAGACTCAATACACACCTGCAAACCTTAATAAATAAACATGTTTTCATGTTTTATTAAGTTCTTAAAGGAAACAATAGATGTTATCACATATCAAGCATCATCCTAAGTTAAAGTTTTCTTTTTGTTTATATTTGTAAACATTCTTTAAACATTTGACTTTTTCAGGATTATATGAAATCTCATTGCACTCAAATGTTTTTTCACTCACCTTCTGTCTGTTATACAGCTGATACCAGGTGCACTCCGATCTTCCCTCATTAGTTAGGGGTAGGACAAGGAGACTGCTTATTGATATTCTCTTTGTACAATCGGTTCTTCTGACGTCCCGTTGCAAAACATATTGCAGTGAAGAATGGGACCAAGCGTGATGTCAGATTTGACGGTAAATCAATGTCCACTCTCGACTTGAGTAACGTGTTGAAGCAGTGTGTAAGATGAATTTCAGTGATGTTCAAATATGGGAACACGTTTTCAGTCACCATCACCAATGACCGGGATATTGTGAAGATGAGTTGGAAATTCATGATGATCTGAAAACATTAAATGCCATGTTTACTCACAAAAAGAAGTAAATTTATCTGTATTTATATATAAATTATACTTCCCTCATAATATTCATGGATTTATAATACTTCTAAATCAGATTCACTATTCATAATGGTTTGTGGTTTCTGTGCCTTGAGATATATATTCTACCTTTAATAATAATAATTACAGTTGCGTCCCAAAAATGTGTTCACCTATGTGTGTATCTTAGTGCAAATATCATGGAAATTTGGTTTCACTGTGACATCAATCAAATTACAATAACAAAGAATCATCCTATATCTATGCCTGTAATCATCATTCTCAAACCTATCGTGTGATCGTCATATCAGTTGTTCAAGTTTTCGAACTCTGGCATAATGAAATGAATTGAAGAGTTCAACATTTGAATATTCAAAATTCCCTAAATTTTTAATAAACATTTCCATTGCAATTAAATGAGAGAACATCTTCACAAGCACATTTAGTGTGTTTAAAGGGAATTATGTTATCAATGTTTTGATGCAGTTATTTACTTGATATTTTAGAGAAGAATTTTAAATGAATTTAAATGGTACATGGTCAACAATAAATGGTTGGCTTGACTTCCAAAATGGCTGTGGGTATCTTAAAGACAAATTCGCAGGATGTGCGTTAGTGTCTGATATTAAGAAATATTGTCATATATAATATTCACCAGAGTATAAAGTTATTTGCAAATTTCATAAACATGATGTGAGTTATCCATTGTGTGTGATTTAATAATCATGCTACCATTTCTTAAGATAATAATACTTGGAGGTTTACATTAAACACAATGTTGAAACTTACCTGTTTTTGCAGTAGCACAGAATGGATGCATAAGCTGCTCTAAAGTCTTTGTTCATGCACGGGTATATGGCCACGTTCCCAAGAGAATTTATCAGTCCGAGGAGGCTCACAAATAAGAGAGCGTCAGGCAACACACCTGTCACCAAATACATGGTCGATAATATATGGTATGGCAACCAACAGCACAAATACAAACCACACACAGTAACAAGAAGTTTGAGGTTCTTCAGCTTGAGGCGCCAAAGGCCTCCACTGGATCCATTACTTGCATGTATTCTGTTTCGTTGCTTGAATGAAACTAGTATAATCCGTGTATAAACTGTGCACACAAACACAAAAACTATTAGATATGGCACCGTACTCATTGCAAAATGATATCCGGATTTTGCCAGGTAAAGTAAAATGCAATCACCTGCTTGGATTTCATGACGAAAACCGAAAGTAGACAAACCTAAAATCAGCGATAAAGACCAAGTTACTATAATAACAATGTTTGTTCTTTTTACGGTTATCCAAATTTCATAATGCAATCCATACATGATGTATATATAGCGGTCAAAAGCAATCAATGCCAGGCTTAGGTTAGAGGCTGTTGTTGCTGTCACCCAAAGAATGTTTTCGTACATGCAAAATTCAGTGACCAATTCTTTGTTTTTAATCACACTACGTAAACCCAATGAGCCAGTGGTGAAGGCAGTGAAGCCGACCAGTATATCAGCAACAGCCAAAGAAACAATGTGAAGATTGCTGGGAACCCGAAGTTTCTTTGATATAAAAACGGCAAATACGGTGAGAAGATTTCCAATGATGATAAGGAGACCGAAGAGGTAGAACGCTGTTGGTACAATCACTGTATAAAGAACACACAGGGTATTCGTAGGATTCTCACAAAGCGTATCTTCAGGAAAAGCAGACTCAGACATGATTCAAACACGTTCCACAACGTCGTTCTTTCAGCTTAGATCAACCTATTCGAAAGCAAATAATTCAGCTCTTCCCAGAAGTTCCTCCAACTCTTATTTATAAAAGATCAGGCTAATTACCTTATAGAATTGAATGGAGTTAGAAGGTGATTAGTTATTGTGTAGCACAGTTGGATTCTGAATACGAGGAGAGGTTCTTGGATATATAGATGAACATGTTAATCCAATGATAAAGTGCTTTGTTGGATTCTGTATAATGAAGATCCTTGATTACTTTCCATACAATGTAGTATCTCCTTTGTGCAGGTAATACCAACATCACTGGAGGTCCTCTGATATTAATAATTAGTTTTTGGTATATTCTCAGGTGTTAATTATACCTAATTACATACTATTTGTTCTCTATATATCTAATATGTCCATAAGAAGATATAATCAAAATGTATTGAAAATGAGAATTAATGTAAATTGAAACTTCTGTCACTTGGTTGCTCTATCTCGCACAGCCAGCAACATACTATCCAGTAGGGTTGCAGGTACAGTCTATCCACCTAGAAGTAATCTTGAACTAAAAACTAAAAAATTTGAACACAGACTGTGAAACATATTCGATAATTATAACCAACAAATACCCTTAGTGTATGAGAAATGATTCTTTTCAAATAAATAACTGTGAATGATAACTGTATAAATTAAAGGTGCTGTAGAACGGGTTTTCTTTAGCAAATTTTGTTTTATCAAATTTCTCATTTATTGTCAAAGTTTGTACAATATATTGTTACGTTAGAGGGTAAAACATTTCATTACAAGACTCGATAAACGGTATCCACAGAAAATGGTTGTCCACTCTTGACGAAAAGTGTGCGACGCATAAAACGTCAGTTGAGTGAGGCTCTTCAGTGTGAGAGGTAGATTTGTGGGTTTGTGGTGCGAATTTAAAAGTTCGTACAGCAAGATGAATGAACAATTCATAATGGTGACATAATCAAAATTATTCTCTGAGTATTTAGGTATCGCTGTATCAGTCAGATCACTTGAAATACATTCGAGCTGCCATTTTAATGTGAGCACAATAAAACGACCACTCGAAGGGAAATGGACTCGTATGGCTTAATCGAACCATGTACATTCCTTTTAGAACTGATTGAGGGATATTATCTCGCCGGTAGCAACACTTAATTTACCTATTCGTGAGGTCATTTTTATCAGTAAGAACGACGTGTTACAGCGTGTTAAGTCGAGTGTTGTTGTCTGTAATGTACATGTAGCTTTTAAGGAAGAATCTCACAACCATGACACAAGTTTTACAAAACTATTTTTATAGAATATTATCTCTCTCGAATATAGAAAGTTTTCATTGATACAAAACTATTTTAAAGCAATATCTTAGTATTGACAGGAATCCAGGTCTCGGCTGTATTGTTTCGAGTCAGCGCAGTCTGATGATCTGACCAACTATAAATAGTTTAGTTATGATTATGTAATAACGTCTTCTCAAAGTGGATAAATAGTAAAGTTTTCGTCTCGGATCATTTTGAATTTCGATAGTTTTACACAATGTTGAAACATTTGTTAAACATCTTTAATCCAAAAGCATTGTCATTTATTGTAAATAGTATGGTTTGTGAAACATGTCATTCAAAGTCACCAGTATACGTGGCTTTACGATTGCATTTTATATCCACAGAACACCTTAAATTAATATTTCCAATATTGCCTTCTATAGTATGTTCATCTTCATTATCAACAAGGTTAACGTCCCTTTGCTATCTCATTGAGAGTGATCTGGGCCATGTTCAAGAGAGGTTTAAAAGTAATCGCTCACTTGAACGGGATGGCTCAATGTAGCGCTACATAGCAAAGCGAGCAAACCTCGAGGAACCACAACGTGTCGTTCAGGAGAGAATGAGCGCTACATTGAGCGCTCAATGAGCGATTATAAGCGCTCACTTTTATAGAACGGAGCCCTTGACACTCAGGAAGGCGATATCAGATACATACATTTCAGCGTTTAAACCTCCGGCTAACGCCGTCGGTTTTAAACTAAATTTGCGGGTGTTGAATAGCAATGAATCCCGTAAATTTTACAAACGCAACTATTTATCTTATAATTGGGGATGAATATGTAAGTTGAGTGAAATTATTTTAACTGAAATAACTACATACCGTAATTTGGAACGTAAATATAACGAAACGGATGAAGCTTTAATGGAAAACGTAATGTGACCATCAAGATTGCAAAGAACACATAAAGAATGCAAACGTCAGATAATTGCACGGGATTCTCGTTCTCACATCTTGACAGCCCACCTGGCGTGGCTCCGCCCACTTTTGGTGTCTCGCCTCCCTCAATCATATTTCTCGCTCACCAGACACATATTGATTGACAGTGCTATAGACACATCCTACTTAGACTAAACAAATCAATAAATCTAGTTAAAACTAGCTGTAATGTTATACGTCCCCTAAGTCCGACATATTACAGCTAGTTGAAACTAGATTGCAAATCAGTTGAACGAGTTTTGCTAAATAGTATATACGACTATTGACTGTGTTGTGTGCATTTACCCGCAGAAGAGAATGTTGTAAACTGATAATAAAAGGTATTATATAAATTGCATAGGGAAGTTGCTCAACAGTGAGGACAATCTGAATATTGTTAACATGCATATTAGGAAATTCTAGCATAACCCCTTTTTGATGTCGGCCTTATTTTAACTATTTATTTGATGATAAAAATATGTGCATAGTACATGTACATGTATAAAACTTTCGGTCAGTGGTTGATGTTTTTATAATTTCTTTAATGAACTAATGTTCTTTGACCATGTGATGACTATCTTATCTTTAACTATCTCATTAATATATATATAAGTCATTTATTTAAGAGTTTCCAATTTTTGACATTCAACGAGCGCCAACAGAATGATGACAACATACATTCATTTAAAGCAAATTTAATAACATTGAACTGAAATGTAGAAGGGAAGCATAAAATCACGGATTTATCCACATATCTTAAGTTTAACATATCACGACATACAGAAACAGTTTTAAAAAATCAAGCACGATTCAAAGAAAAAAAACAACATTTAATTATCGCATATTCAACAGGAATTTTCACTGAGACATATTTAGATATTGCAAAAAGACGATATCATATCTTCAATTGAATAAACAAACGAATTCACAAATGATGATACGTGTCATAATTAATTTTGTCATAATCTTAAGATATACCTACTGACATGTACAACCCCAACATTGTTTTGATCATCTCAAATGTAACTAGGGCAGTACATGGTGTGAATAAACTATAAAACCAAGAATGCATAGTGCGAGAACTATAAAGGCAAATAAAACACATCAGTCACCTATGTATATATATTTACAAAGAAAATGACATGTAATGATGCCAATATAAAACGTGCATACATCATACCGTAAACTGGCATTAAAGAGGCAGTAACACGTTTTTTGCAAATCTTATTTTTTCAAATCTCCCATTTATAATGATACTTTATGTCATTTAGATTTACTTTAGAGGGTAAAACATCTTTTTACACAAACCAATTATCCGTAGTGGTAATAACGAAGTTGCGTATAAAGCAAAAATTGCATGTTGGCCATTTTATTGTGAACACAATTTATTATTTCGAATAACAAAAACGATTCTCATGGCTTTACGGAACCATGTAACCTAATTTCTAACTTGATTTTCCAAAGAGAGAAGAGTGTTTTATTATTGGTAGCATTATTTTTCAAATACATTTCATCGACTTATTTGAGCGAAAAACGTGCTACTGCCCCTTTAAAAAGGCGTTTCATCAGCAAGATCAAGGAATCGGTGATACAGGTAAAGTGACACAGCTATCAAATCTCTTTAAATTATGTTGCATGGTTCAAGGTTGTGTATATTCCCAACATAGATTACTCAGCATATATCTTCCCACGAAACCTCTAATACAAGTGGGCCACATTTCACGAATCTCATACAATACCAATGCAGTAAATATATCCGTCCGTCTGTATCAAATTAAAAAAAAATGTCTTGTCCGAAATGTGTGCCCATTACACAGATGAAAGAACGCAAGTGTTCTTTTGGTTCTCGGTTCATATTTCAGTGAAAACTAGTAACATGGATATTATTTCTATTCAAAAAAAATTTTTTTGCATCAGCGAGTTCTCTCTTATAAGAGATATGTACGCATCGCACAGGAAGAGAAATATTCTTGAAAGCTAAATTTGGCTTATTCAGAATAACAACGACAACGAAACCTACCGGCCTCACAAAAGAAAGCACTAACTGTTCACTTAGGCTGCTGCAAAAATTTGTGTCAAGAAAACATGTCAAACCAGATGATCATTCCATATTCAAATATTTACCAATCAATGAATTCACAGTATATTTCTAACATCTGTCAAATCAGGAGTTATTTTATCTAAGGGTCTATCACAGACAAGTGTTGACCGTTTCTGTGCTGAATTGTTTTTCGAAGACATAACTAATTAACCACTATGTTTCTTGTTAAATGGACAGTGGCCTGAGATGATGAAATTTTGTTAACATAATTTAGCAAATTTAGCAAATTGAATGTGTTTAAAGCGAATTATGTTATCAATGTTTAATTGATGCAGTTATTTACTAGATATTTTAGAGAATAATTTTAAATGAATTTAAATGGTACATGGTCAACAATAAATGGTTGGCTTGGCTTCCAAAATGGCTGTGGGTATCTTAAAGACAAATTCGCAGGAAGTGCGTTAGTATCTGATATTAAGAAATATTAACATATGTTATATTCACCAGAGTATCAAGTTATTTGCAAATTTCAGAAACAGGATGTGATTTATCCAGTGTGATTTAATAATCATGCTACCATTTCTTAAGGTAATAATTCTTGGAGGTTTACATTAAAGTAAACGCTATGACACTGGCAGCTACAACTAAACACAATGTTGAATCTTACCTGTTTTTGCAGTAGCACAGAATGGATGCATAAGCTGCTCTAAAGTCTTTGTTCATGCACGGGTATATAGCCACGTTCCCAAGAGAATTTATCAGTCCGAGGAGGCTCACAAATGAGAGAGCACCAGGCAACACACCTGTCACCAAATACATGGTCGACAATATATGGAATGGCAACCAACAGCACAAATACAAGCCACACACGGTAAGAAGAAGTTTGAGGTTCTTCAGCTTGAGGCGCCAAAGGCCTCCACTGGATCCATTACTTGCATGTATTCTGTTTCGTTGCTTGAATGAAACTAGTATAATCCGTGTATAAACTGTGCACACAAACACAAAAACTAATAGATATGGCACCGTACTCATTGCAAAATGATATCCGGATTTTGCCAGGTAGAGTGAAATGCAATCACCTGCTTGGATTTCATGACGAAAACCGAAAGTAGACAAACCTAAAATCAGCGATAAAGACCAAGTTACTATAATAACAATGTTAGTTCTTTTTACGGTTATCCAAATTTCATAATGCAATCCATACATGATGTATATATAACGGTCAACAGCAATCAATGCCAAGTTTAGGCTAGAGGCTGTTGTTGCTGTCACCCAAAGAATGTTTTCGTACATGCAAAATTCAGTGACCAATTCTTTGTTTTTAATCACAATACGTGAACCCAATGAGCCAGTGGTGAAGGCAGTGAAGCCGACCAGTATATCAGCAACAGCCAAAGACACAATGTGAAGATTGCTCGGAACCCGAAGTTCCTTTGATATAAAAACGGCAAATACGGTGAGAAGGTTTCCAATGATGATAAGGAGACCGAAGAGGTAGAACGCTGTTGGTACAATCACTGTATAAAGAACACACAGGGTATTCGTAGGATTCTCACAAAGCGAATCTTCAGGAAAAGTAAACTCAGACATGATTCAAATCTTAAAAATGTTTGGATGTCCAAACACGTTCCACAACGTCGTTCTTTCAGCTTAGAAGAACCTATTCGAAAGCAAATAATTCAGCTCTTCCCAGAAGGTCCTCCAACTCTTATTTATAAAAGATCCGGCTAATTACCTTATAGAATTGAATGGAGTTAGAAGGTGATTAGTTATTGTGTAGCACAATCGGATTCTGCATAAGAAAAGAGGTTCTAGGATTAGTATATAGAAATGAAAATGTTAATCCTATCATAAACCTCTTTGATGGATTCTGTATAATGAAGATCCTTGATTACTTTCCTGACAATGTAGTATCTCCTTTGTACAGGTAATACCAACATCACTGGAGGTCCTCTGATATTAATAATTAGCTTTTGTTATATTCTCAGGTGTTAATTATACCTAATTACATACTATTTGTTCTCTACATATCTAATATGTCCATAATAAGATATAATCAAAATGTATTGAAAATGAGAATTAATGAAAATTGAAACTTCTGTCACTTGGTTGCTCTATCTCGCACAGCCAGCAACATACTATCCAGTAGGGCTGCAGGTACAGTCTCCCCACCTAGGAGTAAACTAAAAACTTAAACACAGACTGTGAAACATAATTATAACCAACAAATACCCTTAGTGTATGAGAAATGAATATTTTCAAATAAATTACTGTGAATGAAAACTGTATAAATGAAAGGCGCTGTAGAAAGCTTTTTTGTGCAAATTTTGTTTTATCAAATTTCTCATTTATTATCCAAGTTTATACAATATATTGTTACGTAAGAGGATAAAACATTTCATTACACGACTCGATAAATGGTATCCACAGAAAATGGTTGTCCACTCTTGAAGAAAATTGTGCGACGCATAAAACGTCAGTGGTGTGAGGCTCTTCAGTGTGAGAGGTAAATGTGTGGGTCTGATACGAATTTAAAAGTTCAGAGAGCAAGATGAATGAACATTCCATCACGGTGCCATAATCAAAATTTTACTCTGAGTATTTAGGTATCGCTACATCACAATACAAGAAAATACAGCACAATAACATGACCACTCGAAGAGAAATGGGCTCGTATGACTTAATCGAACCATGTTCATTTGTTTTAGCACTGATTGAGGAGTATTATCTCGGCGGTGGCAACACTTAATTTACCTTTTCGTGAGATCATTTTTTACAGCAAGAACGACGTGCTGTAGCGCATTGAAGTCGAGTGTCGGTGTCTATACATGTACCTGTAGTTTTTAAGGAAGAATTTCACAACCATGGCAAAAGTTAATCCTTATAACTATTTTTCCATAGAGACGAGGTGAAGTGATCGCGGCTGGTACTATTATGGCAGGGAGAAAGCCCGCAACGCCATGTCAAACTGAACTGCGGTGAAACCTGCGAGCAGCGGCTTGAACTAGCGAACCATGGTTGGTACTACGCTGAAAATCAGTGTAGCATTGCACTCAAACATTACTGCGTGTATAACAGTTCTCTACTGCAGAAAATGGTTGCCGTGCCCCTGGCGAAATTCGAACCCCGGACCTCTTGATCCGAAGCCGAACGCGCTAACCGCCACCCCTCACCCTTTTCTTTTTTTTCCATAGAATATATTCTCCCTCGAATATATAATTTTGTCATTGATACAAAACTATTTTTAATGCAATATCTTAGTTTTTGACAGGATTTTAGGTCTGAAGTACACTGTATTGCCTCGAGTCAATGCAGTGGGATGACCGCCTGTAAATAATTTAGTTATGATTATGTAATAACTTCTTCTCAAAGTGGATAAATAGTAAAGTTTTCGTCTCTGATCATTTTGAATTTCGATAGTTTTACACAATGTTGAAACATTTGTTAAACATCTTTAATCCAAAAGCATTGTCATATATTGTAAATATTATGGTTTGTGAAACATGTCATTCAAAGTCACCAGTAACGTGGCTTTACGATTACATTTTATATCCACAGAACACCTTAAATTAATATTTCCAACATTGCCTTCTATAGTATGTACATCTTCATTATCAATAAGGTTAACGTCCCTTTACCAGCTCATTGAGAGTGATCTGGGCCATGTTCAAGAGAGGTTTAAAAGTAATCGCTCAATGAGCGATTACTTTTCAACATCTTTTGAACGAGATGGCTCAATGTAGCGCTACGTAGCAAAGCGAGCAAACCTCGAGGAACCGCACCGTGTCGTTCAGGAGAGAATGAGCGCTACATTGAGCGCTACAGTGAGCACTCAATGAGCGATTATAAGCGCTCACTGCTATGGAACGGAGCCTTGACACTCAGGAAGGCGATATCAGATACATAGTTGGATACATATAGATATAGACACAGATACATCGAGGGTAAGCATGATTAAACAAAATAACTTGAAACTTGTTAAAGATGTTTCAATTTTTGATGTACTTGGGAAGACACTAGGTGGTTTTTGGATATTTTTCAGAAAACCTATTGTATAAGTTAAGTTGAACTTAGAAAACATAGATAACATAACAACATGTTCACAAGAACTCACGTCTCAGCGTGGGGTAGGGATCTCACTTCAAACTCTCAGCTTATCCAGCAATGACCTGAGGCGTGTTCAGGACCGTGAGTACTCGCGAGTTTTCGAGAGTACCCGCTTCTGAACGAACACGAGTTCGCGCGAAAATACACTTTGGAGCAGTCTCGCCAAGTGAGTATATACGATCCAAGATGGAGTCGCGTGTCGCAAAGTTTGATAACCCATATTTCTTTCTTCATTACCTTCTTAATCGAAATTTGGTCAGTTGCTATATGCAAGGACCTTTTTTTCTAAAATGGTGATGATATTCTGAAAACATCTTGGAAAGTACTCGCGACCCAAGTTTCAGTACAGCAGCCAAGAGAATATACTCGGGCTGTTGAACACCCCTGGGGATCAAACATCCCGCGAGCTGCGCCGAATGATGCTGAACATGGATGGTAAAGGACTGAGGACATTCACAAGGCCACGTGTCACCAAATTGTGTTGTTAAGCGTCACATGTGCCATAAGTTATAAATGGTGTTATTTAATCGAGAAGTATTGACTGTTGCCGAAAATTAATTTTGTGATGGTTGACGTCAGTACAATGACGATATGAAGAGTTTTGATCGAAAACCGGACAATGCACAGCGTTAAGCGCGCGTCAGTTGGTAAACGTAATGTTGGAAACGTATTTACAACGTACATTCCACCTGATGAAGGAGTGAGCATATGTTCCGAAACGTCGTGTATTTTCACTTCAAAGAAGCTGTTATCCAGAAAATATTCCTGTCCTTACGTATGCCACTTCTAAATGCCCCTCAAAGACTGAACTGACAAAACAACACATTTGGGTTAATAATGTTCGATAGGTCATATAACTACTCATGTAAATGGGACGTGTAGTTTCGGTTTCTGGACATGTATAATGATGTTACTTGATTTTCATTGGAAACTAGTAATTATGATATATTGGGGATGGATATGTAAGTTGAGTGAAATGATTTTAACTGAAATCACTACATACCGTAATTTGGAACGTAAATATAACATTATGAAACGAAACGGATGAAGCTTTAATGGAAAACGTAATGTGACTATCAATATTGCAAAGAACACATAAAGAATGCAAACGTCAGATAATTGCACGGGATTCTCGTTCTCACATCTTGACAGCCCACCTGGCGTGGCTCCGCCCACTTTTGGTGTCTCGCCCCCCTCAATCATATTTCTCGCTCACCAGACACATATTGATTGACAGTGCTATAGACACATCCTACTTAGACTAAACAAATCAATAAACTTAGTTAAAACTAGCTGTAATGTTATACGTCCCCTAAGTGCGACATATTACAGCTAGTTGAAACTAGATTGCAAATTAGTTGAACGAGTTTTGCTGAATAGTATATACGACTATTGACTGTGTTGTGTGCCTTTGGCCGCAGAAGAGAATGTTGTTAACTGATAATAAAAGGTATCATATAAATTGCATAGGGAAGTTGCTCAACAGTGTGGACAATCTCAATATTTTTAATATGCATATTAGGAAATTCTAGCATAACCCCTTTTTGATGTCGGCCTTATTTTAATTATTTAGTTAATGATTATAATATGTGCATAGTACATGTAAGTGTTTAAAATAAAACTTTAACATCCTGAGTAGGTGGTTGATGTTATTATAATTTCTTTAATGAACTAATGTTCTTTGACCATGTGATGACTATCTGATCTTTAACTAGCTCATTAATATATATTATATTATCATCATATTTAAGAGTTTCAATTTTTGACATTCAACGAGCGCCAACAGAATGATGACAACATATATTCATGTAAAGCAAATTTAATAACATTGAACTGAAATGTAGAAGGGAAGCATAAAATCACGGATTTAGCCACACATCTTAAGTTTAACATATCACGACATACAGAACAAGTTTTAAAAAATCAAGCACGATTCAAAGAAAAAAAATAATTTAATTATCGCATATTCAACAGGAATTTTCACTGAGAAATATTAAGATATTGCAAAAGTACGATATCATATCTTCAGTTGAATAAACAAACGAATTCACAAATGATGATAGGTGTCATAATTAATTTTGTCATAATCTTGAGATATACCTACTGACATGTACAACCCCAATATTGTTTTGATCATCTCAAATGTAACTAGGGCAGCACATGGTGTGATTATTACCGAATAAACTTTAAAACCAAGAGTACATAGTGCGAGAACTATAAAGGCAAATAAAATACATCAGTCACCTATGTATATAATTACAAAGAAAATGAAATGTAATTATGCCAATATAAAACGTACATACATCATATCGTAAACTGACATTAAAGGGGCAGTAGCTCGTTTTTTGCAAATTTTATTTTTTCAATCTCCCATTTATATTGATACTTTATGTTATTATATTTACTTTAGAGGGTAAAACATCTTTTTACACAAACCAATTATCCGTAGTGGTAATAACGATGTTGCGTATAAAGCAAAAAATGCATGGCGGCCATTTTATTGTGAACACAATTTTTTATTCGAATAACAAAAACGATTCTCATGGCTTTACGGAACCATGTACCCTACTTTTTAACTTGATTTTCCAAAGAAAGAAGAGTGTTTTATTATGGTAGCATTATTTTTCAAATACATTTCATCGACTTATTTGAGCGAAAAAACGTGCTACTGCCCCTTTAAAAAGGCGTTTCATCAGCAAGATCGAGGAATCGGTGATACAGGTAAAGTGACACAGCTATCAAATCTCTTTAAATTATGTTGCATGGTTCCGGGTTGTGTATATTCCCAACAAAGATTACTCAGCATATATCTTCCCACGAAACCTCTAATACAAGTGGGCCACATTTCACGAATCTCATACAATACCAATGAAGTGAATATATCCGTCCGTCTGTATCAAATTTAAAAAAACTGTCTTGTCCGAAATATGTGCCCATTACACAGATGAAAGAACGCAAGTGTTCATTTGGTTCTCGGTTCATATTTCAGTGAAAACTAGTAACATGGATACTGTTATTATTTCTATTCAAAAAATAAATGTTTGCATCAGCGAGTTCTCTCTTATAAGAGATATGTGCGCATCGCACAGGAAGAGAAATATTCTTGAAAGCTAAATTTGGCTTATTCAGAATAACAACGACAACGAAACCTACTGGCCTCACAAAAGAAAGCACTAACTGTTCACTTAGGCTGCTGCAAAAAGGTTGTGTCAAGAAAACATGTCAAACCAGATGATCATTCCATATTCAAATATTTACAAATCAATGAATGCACAGTATATTTCTAACATCTGTCAAATCAGGAGTTATTTTATCTAAGGGTCTATCACAGACAAGTGTTGACCGTTTCTGTGCTGAATTGTTTTTCTAACAAATAACTAATTAACCACTATATTTCTTGTTAAATGGACAGTGGGCTGAGATGATGAAGTTTTGTTAACATAATTTAGTAAATTTTCCATATTGATCACAGACGGGTACTGACTGTTTCTTTGCTTGTCTGACTTGAGACTGGTTTACCAAACTTCTCTCTCCACATCTTCAGGACTCGTTTGTTGGCAACGTAGGATATAAAGATGAAGACTCCTTGACTGGCGTTCAGGATGATGGAGATAAAGATGAGGACCTCCAGACGTAGATTCTCTGCCAAGATTGAAAAGATCCAAAACACTCCAGTCAGCGTGGACAGCTTTATGTATATTTTTACTTGATTTCTATCCTTACCGAGTGTATTTGACATCTTGCTTATCTTAGCCATGGTCCACACACTCATCCCAAAGAAGATAATATTCAAAATAAGGACTATGCCAAGAGGAAGGACGAATGATAAACCTGTTAATAGTGGAGTGGACAAATAGCATGGTCCGTCTCCATATCCAATCTGATTTCCTGAAGAAACACCAAGATTTGCTGTGATTGTAGCGAGGACAATTATTGCTGGTGTTCCAGTTCCGTAGAGAAAGTAACGAAGAAGTCGTGTCCTGTTACTTTCAAGGCTAATTGGCTTTGCTGCATCAATAACAAAGACATGAAACATGTGATATGAACAAACGTTCATCCAGAAGATCACACAAAGCCAGAAGAAATGAATCAGGACTCCAATCGTTTTGCAGGCAACATGATTTTGCTTTGCCAAGTCACCAAACTGGAGCAGGAGCTGAGCTATGAAGAGCGAGACAACCAGACACATTGTGTTCTTTATGGGGAGTGTGAGAAGCGAGGGGAACGTGCAGTAGTTGATGAAGGTCAAGGCCAGACAGACCAGGGACAAGATGGAACAGAACAACGACACAATATTCTCAGCACGTCGCAGCGGATCAACTGGAGCTTGGTACTGCTTATATAGCTCTTCCAACGTACTCATGCATGTGACCAATCTCTGTTCATGGAGTTCACTGAAACTATCAGGAGAAATTACAATGTCAGCATAGGCAAGAGATATTGATCCATCAGTATTCCAGTGGAAATCGTCAACAGTCAGATACACAAAAGAGCAGTCAGGGAGTCTAATTGGAACAGACACATATGCTCCGGGTAAGTCTACAAGATCTGATAAGGAAGTGTAAGCATCAACCTTTTTAGGAAGCGCATCAGGAGAAATTACCGTGTAGGTCTGACTATTTGTAATACCATATTTGGAATAATCCTCTTCTTTGATGACATAATCATATGATGACTCATTTCCCTGCAGAATCCACATCTGGTTGAAAGCTTTAGTTATGAAGTGTTCATATTCCAATCTGCAGCAACTTTTATTTGTCCTGAACTCCAAATAAAGTCCAAAGGCAGGAGATGAATGAGACAGGTTGTGGCTCTCCAAACTGACAATGTTGTACAGAGTGAAAACATAGTCTGATGCATTAATCCACACCATGATATCTGGTAAGTTATTGATAACCAGAGTCCTCACTTCAGTCCAGGAACCAGGACTTGTGCTGTTAAGAGGCCAGAAGTCTCCTCTAAAACTAAACTCAATATTGGTCAAGTTCACTTCCATCATTTCACAGTTGTCTCCCTTTAGCTCAAATCCAGAGCGACAGTGCAGATCTCGGCAAACATTCTGAAAAGGAAATTGTATCGTATGTAATTGTGAAATGACAATTTATTAAGCAAATTCGACACACTGTACATTTACATATGGATAAATAAAAGAATCTCAACCAAGTGTCTTCTGATATCAAATATATCAACACGAGTTGATAAAAGTTACAAATATCCGAGGCTTGTCGAGGATATTTTGACTTTTACCAACGAGTGATAATGATAATATGACATGATCGAAAACCGGACTCGAAAACGATCGCTAACAAGTTTCCACTAACTGTAAGTATTGAAATAAAAGGCATGGTAAGTTCCAAAATTCATCAGATCATGATATTTTCCTTCTGCCACCAAATTGTGTCATGTCAAGGCTGTTCTGTTTGATGAAAACATGTATGTTGATGGTTTAAAAAGTTTGGTTGCTCTGCAACCAAATTCAAAGATATCATGTTATATATCATGCTATAGATAATTATGTCAGCTATCAGAAAAACTTCATCTGAGCAATTTTGAAGAGTTTGGTTGCAGTTAATGGCTATATTAGACACCCCGTCCTTGGGATCCTTCAATTACTCTTAGGCCAAAATGTCTTTTCCAACTGATAACTTATGACAAAAAAAACAGATACTAAACTTTCGCCAGTTGACTTGAAAGAATAGAATCACTCACATTACAGCCACCAATATTTACTTTCATTTCTCAGTGTAAAGTTACTTATACCCCACTTCCGGTCTCGTTGCTATGGTTTCTTTTGTTACAAGTGTAGGTGTATTAGCCGGTACACCTACACTTTTTCTGATATACCTATACTTTTTCTGATATACCTTCACTTTTTCTGATATATCTACACTTTTTAACAACTGAGAAGCAATGTAGTCAATTTTCTAAATTTCCAAATTCTAAGTGATCATACTTTATAAAATGTCAGATTATAAATGAACATATAAGGAACCTGGGATCGAAAACGTGTCCTGTTGCTTTCTGGCCGAACGACCTAACCATTACACCACAGCCAGTTGAAACTCAGAACATTTTTTCATGACCAAATGAATAAGGTTCTTATAATGCGTGAAATAATATCACAAATTTATGTATTTCTTTTTATATAAGAATGTTATTTAATTTTGGGTGCAAAATGTCTTAACATACTGAACGTTTTTTCTGTTTTCTCTTAACTTTGGCCACGTTGACATTAGCCATGCTGTTTATAGCGTTAGCTGTACATTTCAGCAAGATACACGTGCATCTGCGTTGACAATGCCGTCATTGGGCCATATCAATTAGATTTCGAGCCCCAAACATGGGTAACCATACAACGCAGCAAGGGCTGTGTTGTCACAGACGAGGCCGTATTTGGGTTGTGCGTATCATGCACAAGCTTGTTTACAGCTGTATTTGTTTTGAAATATTATGAAATAGTATCCGCTTACACTCGACCGTAAGTGGGGTATAAGACAGATATACCCATACTTTTCCTGGTGTATCAATTGATACCCTACACTTTTCCCCTTTGGAGCCTTACTCGGCTCCGCCTCGTAAGGGCCCCACGGGGAAAAGTGTAGGGTATCATTCGATACACTCGGAAAAGTATTGGTATATCTCTCACATTTTTTTTTAGACCAAACTGCCAAAATTTTATAAATACAATATCAAAAAGATAAACTTTTTAAGAATTAAATTTTCTTTCTGAAACTGCTGATTATGATGATTCTCTTCTACAGTTACTTTCACTGAAAGTGTTACGGTTATTTTTGTCTTTTATCCAGATATGTTATCTTCATCAAACGCTTCAAAGTTTATAAATTAACTATTGTAAGTTTGTTCATCACATATACACTATATCATATATCTTTATTGCAAACAAGAAAAGGGCGTCTTGACTGTTTTTAACGATCATATATTTGGAACATACAATGTGCAATTAATCATTACATACACATTATATGAAATGAGCATATTTCTTTGTAACACATTTCATACTGTTTACCTGTAATGAGATTTAATGTGGTATACTTCTACATACATTATCAGACTGACGAAAACTGGCCTCAATAATCAGATGTGTTATAATTAACATTAATATGTCAAGCATGTTTTGAATACATAAAAAGAAAATCCTTTTACTGAGTTGAATTATAATCTATTGCAGAAACACAAACGGAAAATATCATTGCTTTCACAAAATTACTAAAAAGGAAACTTTCATTTTTTAACTTTTAAATATCACCAATAATTTACATGACATACATTTATCTATGAAGAATTCGCTCGTTTATACATAGCTATGAAACATGTTGCAAAAGTTACATCAACATAACAGCACAACAATAGTTGAAACTGCTGACAAACCTTAATGCGATCATAACACTGATCATGTGCACATTCTATCCTTTGCGTTGTCATACTGATCAGACTGTTGATTGAAGGAGATGCTGCTGCTGTACATTGACCACAAGGGGTGACTGATGGTGTAAGCCCATTGCACAAGAAACAGTAAATATTTTTTAAGACGTTTTCTCCTTCAAGAACAGGTATTTCAACTCCATCTTCACATTCAGTCTCCAGGACGACATTGAGCTTAGTCCATAGTCCTGTAGCATTGCACTTGTCTATGTAGTTCTTGTTTTCAAACAAAGGATCACATGTGCGGACTGGGATACCAAGGTCTGGATAAATTGTATTGAAACAGTTTGTGTGTGTTTTGCGTTTGGATTTGTCCTTTTTACCTTTCCTACAAATATTTTTCATTATCCAAGGTGTGGTTATTTCTTCTTTATAACAAGCTGCTATATCCTTATTGAAATATGTAACGTTGGATGTTAGTGACGTTACAGGAGATAGTTCTTGTGATAAAGATGTTTTTGTCTTTATAGATCTTGGACAAGTTGTTCTCATGAAATATCCACCATAAATTCCACCGATGAAATATGCATCTAACGAACCAACGCATACAAAATTTGAATTGTTTTTGGGCTGAATCTGTCCATGTTTTGAAGGACAACAGTCTCCATATTCGTTACACGAGGCATCACACTGACATGGTTTACAACGTGGTAAGAACCTTGAACATGGCCTGTGCACAATTCTTTCAAGTGACGTCCCGTTACAGTAGATGTTGCAGTGAAGAAGGGCCGGGTCGCCATCTTTGGGGTGAATCCAGCTTGACCACCTTTCCAGCTGCAGTGCTTTTAACATTTGTTCATCTTCAGTCATGTTGTAGTGCCGACCAAAACTAACACCAAACGTTCCCAGGTATATCAGCAACAAGAAGCGGATCATTGTGGAGCCTTGTCTTATCCTTAATTAATGAAACACTGATTTCAATCACAAGATTTGACAATGGACGTAAAATTTGAATATCAATGTTTGAAATTTTCAAATTTAAACAGAGTTATCATTGAGATATATTGTAACTAAGAGTGCTTACAAATTGTAAACCTTTTGACTTTATCTTGACCGTTTGTAAAGGAATTTCGTAAGTATATACAAAAGTCATTTATAAATTCAGCAATTACTTTGTCTTGCAAGTCTTGCAATGATTAAAATGCAATAAAACAGGTTACAGAAACATGTAATTACCTTCAAAGTTGTTTCAGACGTAGGCTTAAACTCCACCTTTTCTCTTTCGACTGTGACAAACGTTATGGTAGGAAAAGGCCTCGCAGTGTTTATATTTGTGTTATTGCTTCACAGTGGATATAAATTATTCAGGTCTACTATTTCGTCTCTCATTTACTAGATTGTTCGATATGGATTGACGAGATAATCATTACCCTGTGATCATCTTAATCGTCCTATTGTATGGTTGGTAAAGTGTCACTAATGTACTAGCATATCAGATTTTCTAATACTGTATTAGTGACAGGTATAAGTTCTTAATGCTTTGAACACTTTACATGAAACTGATACACTGGAGATAAACACATCACTCAGCATTTAGTTTATAATTACAGTCGTTCATCTCATTACATTATTGTGAAGAATCATTTCTGAATACATCTACGTGTCATTTAATGATTCCAGTATTGGAACAAACATTTAGTAAGCCAGTCATTCTGCTCCTTACTTTAATGTGAACAAGGTTGAAATATAGAGAAATGTACCGTAATATTAGTTTCCAAAAATATACAAGTATTTAAATAAATATAACAGAACCTAACTTATAAATTTATGTTCCCTGAAGACGTCTGCTTAAATGATTCCATCATTGGAACAAACAATCTTCGAGGATAAATAATAAAAAAATAATAATAATAATAATACATGTATGTATTTGAATCACAGAACCTAACTTATGAATTCACAGAACAATGCATTAATACACATAACTATTATATCAGTATAATTTTAAACTACACAGCACAATCAAAAGAAATAAATTCCCAATGGCCCTTCTTGTTATATCACGTTATAACCAATTCAGCTATTAGTTTACAAACGGTATGATACCAGTAAAGTGATTTAAAAATTCATTTTTCCACTGTTGTAGGTAATATTGCATGTGTACTGTTTGTTTGAACATTTTCATTCACAGTAATTTCAATAACAGTAATACCTTAACGAATGATAAGTTAAATATTGCATCAATATATAAAGTTAATAAACTATTTGATATAAAAGCATGGGAATTAATTTAGCAACATTCAAATGTTTCAACTGTTCAACTGTTTGACGTCAAACTGCCACCACATCATGTCGGGAATGAGAAATCTGAACATATTGAGTAACACAATCGAACACTGGTGTGTATTTTTGTGCATATGAACGCAATTGCATACATGAGCAAAATATAGATAAGTTCCGTTCTGTTTGAACTTGGTAATTGAGCTCCCAAATCACCAACAAAGTGTCATTAACGAGTGCATCTGCCAAAAACCCGGATGAAGACGAATTCGTTCCAAAGGGAGCTGTTGTCACTCAAGATGCCATGCAGGATTCAAGAGACATTGGATGAGATTCCATTTTTGGATTCGACGTTCAGTGTTGTCCCAATGTATTAAAATTTTGACCTCTAGCAGGACAGGGAGGTTGGGTGATGGCGATGTTTCGAACATATGCCATCAAAGCACTGACACGATTAGTCCTATCGTTATGATCCATGAATAAAGGATGAGTTTCTAAAGCATGACTGTCAAGATGAGGTATTAGGACAGTGATGAGGATGTTCCGGATGTATTGCTCGCCATTGATATTTTCCCGTTTCCTTCGTTACAGATGCATTCCCAGATAATAAATGTACCCTGACAAACAGAAACTGAAGCCTGGATGTTTCTTCCCACAATTACATTATTTTTGGTTCATCACACATATGGACGGACATCCGTGATGTGTAAAATGCATGATGTCAAAATTCAATGGACAACTGACACCAATTCAAATGGGCTCTTATTTGGAAATTTCGCCGCCGTACCACCCTAATAAATTGTGATACAACTTTCAAGAATTCTTGTCTTTTTACACCTTTTGTCACAACTGTTAACTGTTTCGTTTTTCAGGAATCCGTGACTGGCATAATTAACCTCGAAATTGAAAAGTTTGTTAACAAGCACCATTTAAAATCTGTACATAATTAATACATCAAAATAACTAAGGTAAACAATAATTACAAGATGTTTCAGCCGTTGTGTAATTGATAGTTATGTGCAAGAAACTGAAGTTTAGATCCGATCTTGATGTAAGTTTTCGACTAAAATGTTCAAATACATGATGTAGGTTAGATTGTCTTCAGTGACGTTTCAATTTGGGTAATATGAAATTTGAACATCAATACACTTATACATTAGTTTGTCACTCACCTTCCGTTTGTCATACCACTGGTACCAGGTACAATCAGGTTTTCCGTCCTCAGTGAGGGATAGTAGACTGTTTAATGATATACCACCCCAGATCTCAGTACATTCAATAGAGGATGGTTGAAGACCATTGCACAGAAAGCAGTAGATATTCTTGAAGACAAGGCCACCAGTAGCTACAGGATACCATGGCCAGTTGATACACTCAACTTCAAGATCAATATCCATTTCAACCGGTGTGCCCTTCCACAAACCTGTCACATTACAAGTGTTGATGGATTTGGTGTCGAAAGATGGATCGCAATAATATATAGGGAGATCGTAGTCAGGGTACATAGAAACAATACACTTTTCTGAAACCTGCATTTGCGTTTCTGAATAGTCACAACTAGTGTCCTTATTCCAAAATGTGTAATTGGTGTCATCATTGCAAACAGCAATACATGAATTGATATAAGTCATGTTAGATGTCAGTGATGTGACAGGATGTACGTCTTCAGTTGCAATTTCAGTCCCAGTTCTATTAAGGCAAGAAGTTACCATGAACGAACTATAAAGGTCATATTCATTTTCTTTTGATCCAACACATTGATACTTTGACTCCAGAACATTGTTAACGTTTCCAGTCCGATCAGGGCAGCAGTCGCCATATTCATGACACAAATCGCTACACTGGCATGGTTTGCATTGCGGAGATGCAAATGAACAGTCTCGTTGTACAAGCTGTTCCTGTGACGTCCCGTTGCAGTACATATTGCAGTGAAGAAGTGCCAAGCTTGATGTCAGATTTGACGGTAAATCAATGTCAACTCTCGACTTGAGTAACATGTTCAAGAAGTGTGTTAGATTGTCGTCAGTGACATTCTCACTTGCATATATCTCATCACAGTTTAATATCACCATTCCAAATGATAGGAATATTGTGAAGAGGTGTTGAAAATTCATAATGATCTGAAAAGATTTAATGCTTCGTGTACTCATCAACTTATCCTAATAATTATTCATCACCAGGAAAAATAAAAGGCAACGTAAATGCAAAATTTAATGATAAAGAATTATCATTTATGATTATCAATGTGAAAATCGTTTATATTCTATATATTTATTTTATATAATATTCATATCTAATCTTAAAATTTTTAAAAATCCCTAAATATTATGGAATGTCAAAATGTTTGTTTATCAAATTTATTTTTATGATACTCAAAGTTTATTTTATAACAGATAGATTTAGAACATGTTGAAGATATCACAATCCTCAAGTTAACTTATAAAACAAACTAGAATAATCACCTCTTGTTGATTTCACAGAATGAAACGATCATAAGATTGTAACAAAACATTAAATAAATATACTTACCATAAACTTTGCAGCTCTGTGAAAAGTATAAATTCGGTAACACAACAGCTTTCAGTGTCACAGCTCTTCGTCAAATGAACCAAGCGTCTACATAGTGTCCAGCTTATGAATCAACACTAATATATTTAATGAGGCGCCAGGTATAGTGGTGATGTTTTCTTAATGAGTATTTGATTTGCATAGTCACTAATTATATATAAATAGTGCATGTTGATATCATGTGATGTTTTTCTTTGCCATCTGTTAGGTACCTTTATTATAATTGAACGTTATCTGATAAATGTACAAAGTATGTGTTTGAATTAACAGGATCAATACATTACCATAATATAGATTACTTTTATTCTAAACAACTGTGAATTTCCCCATAATCATTTACGTTAGGGTTAGACTATGCTTCCATTAACATATACATTGTTTATATTTCATCAAATACTGAATGACACATACTGACTAGAAATAATATGGCTGACAATATAAAGCTATTAACATAAATGGTTATTCATATATATCAGACACAGAAGTGATGATGTGTTTTTGCATTATTATCTTGTTTCAACACGAACAGATTCTCTAAGACATATCCGAACAAGATAAATATTCAAAGAGAATGCATCAACGGTATTGGACATCATCAATTTGACATGCATCACAACCTAACTGCTATCATCATCCTTGTTCAGCTTCATTTACATAAACTACTACTTCATCAATGGTGTAAAGAATATGCAAAATTCTGCCCAATTTTCCAAAACGTGAATGCATGAGACATTAATATCAATTTACAATTAGAGACAATCAGAAACCTGGCGAGACAAAATTGAAGGACATACATTGCACAACACAGACGAACTGTCGACCCGTCGAACCGTCGAACCGTCGAACTGAATTATGCTTTGACTTACATGTTTATTAGGACATACATTGCACAACATTAGAAGAACTCTCGAACCTTTGAAAGGTTTGCAATTGTGCTTTGAAATACATGTTTATTTGGACATACATATTAAAGTTGATACATGATTTTCATAGTAAGTACTTGCCATTTCAAAGAATAGGCAATAATGTATAGGACTATTGTGTTAAGATAAAGCTAGAAAGGTGTCGTTTGGCATTTTCAATTACGGGAATATCCTTTGGAAAATATTTTTAAGTTGATAAAACAATATATTTGTGGTATTTAAATAATACAAATTCAAATTTGAATGCTTAACTGTTGGAACATGATTAAAATTGTGATAAAAACAAGCTGTACACAAATAAAGCCACGAAGCAACAGGTGCCTTTTAGAGTTTTCTACCACATTTAAAATAAAACAATACATTTTGCACCTACAATGCATTTTACTTAAACCAATTGCACTTAATGATATACTTCTATGGATGTTATTTTACACTTCGGGGTGTTAAATATATTGATATATTAATATATGTCCAATATAATTACATTTTACTTGTTATCAATACTTGTATCCCTTCTCTTGGTTCCATGTGGTGTTAGTTACATTTAGCGATATTCGCTAAATTTATGTTATGGGGAGCTGTCACAAAACACACGTTATACCCATCACACACTCGCGCAATGTAAACAAATAACACAACTTCTGCTACAGCCTCGCTTTCAAACACAACTTACTTCCTATACGTCACTTCCCACACGTCACTTCCTTTCTCTGTGCTGTCTCTCCATCATACACACGTGTTTTCTCTATCTCTTTGCTAACTTTCCTCTCGCTTTCCCTCTCTAGCTTTCTCTTCCCCTTCAGTAGGTTCTTTCTTCTGCTTTCGTCTCGTCTTTATCATCATATCATCATGCCACCCAAGCGATCGGCTGCCATCAACCATAAGCTGATTAACAGACAGGCCAAGTTGGCACGGATCGCCCAACCACGTGGGGGGGAGACATCGACAACGGGGGGTAGGGTCGCGGAACCCGTCAACTCGACACCGCCTCCCCCAATAGCTTCAGGTAATAATTTTAATTCTTTCCCAATCATTGACTGTTCGGCTCCAATTGATATTAATTCCAATGCTTTCCTTAATCAAAACATCGCTCCACAGATTCAAGACCCAATTTTCCTACAAAACCTATCCAATCAACAATCCAATGCATAACACACAATCACAAACGGAGAAACTGGGTGATTCGGTCAAGACAGCTTTAAGAGACAAGATACAGAAAGGAGAATTTGTGGAATTTAGGTCCCTCCTCCCCATTGAAGGTGAACAGTTCACAGAAAATGTGAAATTATCCATGGAACTAGATGCTACAGGCCAGGTAGTATTCAAGCCAAACACACAGGATACAAAACCACTCAGCATCGGCCAATGGACCTCCTCCTTTCACACCTATATGAGTGTTTATTTAGAATCCCACCCAACAAAAGTGCAAGACATGCTCACATATGCAGAGACAATAAGGGGGGCAGCAGCTCGATTTGGGGGCAATGCATGGTCACAATATGACATACAGTTTAGACGTCGGATGGAGAGGTACCCGACAAGGTCATGGGGCGGGATTGACAGTCACCTGTGGTTGCAGCTCATGTTGCCAAACCAACTAAAATCAACCTCGGCAAATAGCACTACACAGGGCTTTTCAAATTTCAAGCAAGCTTCGCGCCCAAATCAACAGCGAGATTTACCCTGCTGGGATTTTAACACCAAGGGATGCCACAGACAGAACTGCCTATTCACCCATAAATGTACCACCTGCAATCGTTTTGGCCACAGCTCAATTACTTGCTTTCAGGCAAAAGGGGGAAAGCCTGCCCCAACAACAAACCAGGTTGATGCAAGACAAGCCCGACGTGGCCACTATGGCAACAACACCAATTAAATTAACACAGCTAACAAAATTTCTTCACTGCTACAAACAAACTCAACCAAAGGACAGCATCGCACTTTTTCAAGGTTTTTCTAAAGGTTTTAATTTACAGTACACTGGCCCACAAGGTCCCAGAGAGTCAAAAAACTTAAAGTCAGCTATAGCACAGCCACGGGTGGTTCAGGTCAAGTTAAACAAGGAGGTTCAAGCAGGTCGCATGGCAGGACCGTTCAAAAAACTACCAATCAAGAATTTAATCACATCACCAATCGGTCTAGTCCCAAAAAAGGCTTCACGAGACGGTGTGGCTGATTTCCGCCTTATACACCATTTGTCTTATCCAGAGGGACAGTCGATTAACCACTATATACCTACAGAGCATTGTTCAGTTCATTACAGCACCTTCGATGAGGCAGTACAAATGATACAACGACTGGGCAACGGTACATTCATCGCAAAGTTTGACATAAAATCAGCTTTCAGGCTTCTACCAGTTTCTCCACAGCAATTTCAACTTCTGGGCATCAAATTTCAAGGTCAATACTACGTAGACAAGTGCCTTCCCTTTGGCTGCTCAATATCTTGCGCACTGTTTGAAAAGTTCAGCACTTTCTTGGAATGGGCAATAAAAAAGAGCACAGCTTCCAATTCAGTCTCTCATTACTTGGATGATTTTATAATGGCGGCAACAACCCATCAACAATGTGAGGATATGCTTGTCAAGTCACTCAGTTTGCTCTCACAACTAGGTATTCCAGTTGCACAAGAAAAAACGGTTACACCTACAACATGTTTAGACTACCTTGGCTTCACCATTGATACAAGTAGAGGAGAGATCAGAGTACCGGATGATAAGCTGCGGGAACTACAGCAACAGTTAACAATCTTGGTATCAACAACAAGTAAAAAGACTACACTCAAGACGCTTCAGTCAATTGTGGGCAAGCTCAATTTTATTTGCAAGGCAATACCTATGGGCAGGCCCTTCCTGCGTAGGTTAATAGATGCGCAAAGCGGAGCTACAAGACCAAACCACAGAATACGACTTACCCAAGGCATTCGCAAGGATATCGAAACATGGCTCAGATTTCTTCAACACTTCAATGGCAAATCAATATTCAGAAAAACAGACTGGCTCAGTACGGAAACAGTACAGCTATACTCGGACGCAGCAGGGAGCAAAGGCTTTGCAGCATATTTTCAAGGACATTGGACAAATGGGGAATGGCCAACAGAATGGGCCGAAAAAGGGTGGCTTAGAGACATTACCTTGCTGGAGATTTTCCCAATCACCCTCGCCATACAGATTTGGGGGCAGCAGCTGTCAAACAACAACATTCTCTTCTACTGCGACAACCAGGCAGTGGTCAGCATAATAAACAAGCAGACAGCTAAGAAAAAAGAGGTAATGTTTCTCCTTCGCCGTTTAGTTTTATTATGCTTAAAATTTAACATATATTTTAAAGCTAAATACATTCCCACGCATCACAACATTATTGCTGACGCACTTTCGAGATATCAGTGGACCAGATTCAGAGCGGCGGCACCGGAAGCAGATCTGCTACCTACACCAATCCCGCAGGAGGCCTGGGACATTGGACGGTGGAAGTGGACAGGTTGATAGAGGCATCGATGGCAACCAGCACTTGGAGGACATATGCAACAGCACTCGGAGCCTTAAACAACTTTCGCACCACATATGGTTTGGCTGGGGTATGGCCGGTACCAATTGACCAACTTTTGCAATTTATTGGTCACATGTCACTTACTGGTAAGTCCCCTTCCACAGCAAAAACATATATATCTGCTATAACAACTTACCATAACCTCCATAATTAGCAAGCTAATACAAACCATTTTCTTGTCCAGAAAGCTTTGTCAGGGATGTCACGTCTCACCCCAAGGCAGGATGTCAGACAGCCGATTACTGTACAGATGCTCGCACAAATCACCGCAACTTTGGGTACAGTATGCACTAATAGTTATGAAAATTTGCTTTTCAGGGCTGCATACTTGCTAACATTCTTCGTTTTTTTCAGGGTTGGCGAAATGGTGGCATCATCTAACAAGGACAGTTCAAACCGGGCCTGCCTGCTCTCGGACATCAAACTAGGCGCTAACAAGGCAGGCGTCATTATTAACTTGCGGCATTCCAAAACAGATCAGCATGGCAAGGGGACAAACATCATAATCCAAGCAGCTCCAAACTCGCCACTCTGCCCAGTCAGCGCACTCACCGCCTACCTCGATGCTAGACCACAAGGCTATCCTTTATTGTTTGTTCACTTTAATGGCTCACCGTTAACCAGATTTCAATTTCAGGCTGTACTCAAGCGGGCCATAACATCACTTCCAGGACACTCGCACGCTAATAATTATTCTACACATTCCTTTCGTATAGGGGCAGCAACCACTGCCGCGATGCGTGGCCTTAGTGGGGAGCAGATTCAAATAATGGGCAGATGGAAGTCCAGCGCTTATTTATCCTATATTCGCATTCCTAAAATTATTTAACCTCAATACACATGCTTACTCCTATACTCTATGCTTCAGCCTGGTTCCTCGGGGACAGCTACTTAGCCCGACTTCAGAAGTCAACTGCGACTTACGGCGGCAGAACGGCGATTACCTGGTCAGCAAAAGGCGGGATGAGGTGGTCCGGATTGCGTCAGCGGGTCAATCAACTCTTGGCTGCAGGGGGAAGTCACCCGAAGATGATCCTCATTCACCTGGGATCGAACGACCTCTGCACCACTACGTCCAAGGACCTGTTTGACGACATCAACCTGGACCTCCTCTACATCAAGCTACGATGCCCGAACACAGTGCTGGTCTGGTCGTCACTGCTGCCGAGGCGCTTCTGGAGAGGGGCTAAGAACACAACCGCTATTGAAGACAAGCGGAAGAAGCTGAACCGGAGGATCGCCAACCTTGTGCGAAGCTTGGGGGGCAAGGTGGTGTCGTACACCATATCGCAGGAGATGTACTGCAGGGATGGGGTCCACCTCAACACCATCGGCATGTCAGCTTTTTGGGAGAAGATCGCTCGTGCTGTATGTTGATTTCCGCGTTCAGCATGACCCAAGCATGTCGAGGGCACCTATTCCTGTTGTACAGTCTATTACGCTAATTTAACCTTTTAAGGTGTGTGAAATGTGTCTCGCTGCATATTAGCTTCAATTTCTATTCAATCTCATTTCCCATAACAATATCAACCAATATTACAATGTATGTAAATTCAATATTCAATTTACCAATGCAAATCAATGTATATTTGCTATATCACCTTATAGCTTAATTTAATATCATTAATCCATTATCCCCATTGCAAAGTTCTACTTATCCTTTATGTTGATTCCGCGTAAAGGACATACAATACTACATAATTTCAACATTCATCTATTCTATGCATATATATCACATAATTCTCATAACTGTGATAACTGTGTGCCTGTGATATTCATCTCCTCCAACGCCATTGATTCATGTGTCTGTGACTAACTGAGGTGACATACCTCCCTCAATAATCTGTGAACTGTGTACCGATTCAGCTTCCAAGGACAAAGCTTATGGACATTCTTGGAATATCCAAATGAGTACAACATGGACTGTGCTATCAATAACCTACAGTGTTTACAGCAATATTCCTTGTTGTGGAACCAAAACAACTCTTATAATTTAATCTCAGGCAAAACTGAGATCCTATAATATACTGTGTATTATTACTTGACTCTTGCATTGCTAACTTCAACGTCATTCCACCACCATTATCACCTTAATATCTTCATTTTATCATTATCAACTAGGCATAATTTAATTGCATAAACCTGGCTGGCCTCTAATGGCGCTCAACTTTATTATGCATAATTCCCTGGTGCTAACATGTATCGTCTTCTTCGTCCTTTGTCTTCTTCTGTATCCCTTTTCAGGTTCCTTCCCCACACATCTTCTTCAATCCCCAACACTCTCATACATACACTGCAGGCATCCACACTTCACACATCCTCACAAACACAACACTACACATTCAGTAACTGCACAGTGTGGCTGACGGGCCTGCCTCACCAACAAATATCTGTGAGGGTGGCCCGTTTGGCTTGGCATCGACGAGGTCTCACGTTAGGCAGCCGGCCTTGGTATGGTTCTTGGGGTAACCCATTAGCCCAAAGCTTCCCCTGCTGACATCCGTTGGGGTTGTGTATAATACACCTTGGCTTGCTTCCGCCCGCGTTTGGGCAAATGCTACTCACGCTGCTTCATCCCACGCTTCGGGAACTTGCTTCATCCCACGCTTCGGGAAATTAGGCTGCTTAGCGTGAGACCTCGCCACTGTCACCCTCACTGTGCCCTATTAATCCACAACACATCTTGTTCATTATTTACTTCATGCCCCACCCTGCCGGCCCCGGGTGGCGGGTGGCAGCGACTCGCGGTGCCCGAGCAAAGTTAACTTCACGTCTTTACCATATAAAGCCGGGGATCCGAGTGCCGCTGCCTCCCGCCGCCTCTGGGCCCGTGGGGTTCTTCTTATTCTTGGGAGGTCTCCACATAATTACATTTAGCGATATTCGCTAAATTTATGTTATGGGGAGCTGTCACAAAACACACGTTATACCCATCACACACTCGCGCAATGTAAACAAATAACACAACTTCCGCTACAGCCTCGCTTTCAAACACAACTTACTTCCTATACGTCACTTCCCACACGTCACTTCCTTTCTCTGTGCTGTCTCTCCATCATACACACGTGTTTTCTCTATCTCTTTCCCGCCCACCCGTCCCGTTTCTTTCAGGTTCCTTTGGCATTTTATTTAATAAAATCAGGTACTGTGTCTTGGCATCGACGAGGTCTCACGTTAGGCAGCCGGCCTTGGTATGGTTCTTGGGGTAACCCATTAGCCCAAAGCTTCCCCTGCTGACATCCGTTGGGGTTGTGTATAATACACCTTGGCTTGCTACCGCCCGCGTTTGGGCAAATGCTACTCACGCTGCTTCATCCCACGCTTCGGGAACTTGCTTCATCCCACGCTTCGGGAAATTAGGCTGCTTAGCGTGAGACCTCGCCACTGTCACCCTCACTGTGCCCTATTAATCCACAACACATCTTGTTCATTATTTACTTCATGCCCCACCCTGCCGGCCCCGGGTGGCGGGTGGCAGCGACTCGCGGTGCCCGAGCCAAGTTAACTTCACGTCTTTACCATATAAAGCCGGGGATCTGAGTGCCGCTGCCTCCCGCCGCCTCTGGGCCCGTGGGGTTCTTCTTATTCTTGGGAGGTCTCCACATAATAGTTTTTAGTTAATGTTCATTTTATAGCTTTTGTATATCGGGTATCATTCCGTCAATTTGGACGAAATGTATGACGTTGAACTGGGCCTTTTATTCACTGTAATTTATACTGTAATGGAATGTCAAACGAGCTGAGAGTATGTTGATGGCTGCCACGAATATGGTGACTGTCCTGATGAAGAAATTAATGTTTCCCATAATACAACATACATGTGTGAGTGCGTTTTGTCCCAAGGAATTAATACTTCACCGGTTTTCTTAAGGGTTATTGTTTGATTGATTGTTTGATTGATTTGCTATTGATGACTACAACATCAATGGTTACTTCATGGTTGCATCTTGTCCTGATGGATTTGCTATGGATGTTTCTAAAGCATAATCGATGACATCGTTGGTCCAGTGACATCAGTTATTACAAAAATCACTTACATCAACTCAGATATAGCTCCGTGCAATAATGTCACTGATTGCAAATCCTGGGAGGAACAAGAACAGTCTTGAAACAATCAATTCCCCTAATTCTGAGCATGTGTCATTAAACATCATTCCAACTTTTGGCGTGTGTGTGTGAGGTCTTGCAGTATGTTTCGAACAGGAACTAAATAGATACGTGCAACGTTACACGTTTGTTGAAGAGCCATATGGTTGAACTTGGTGTTGAGTTTAAATGCAGAGAATGACCACTCTATCCTGTTGGTGCTTGTGACTACATATTCAAGAACCTCTCCTGCTACCTGTGTAATAGTCTTTAATGAATACCTTTTATCATACTTCAGAAGAATACTGTATTGAATAAAATATTTATAGTGTGGTTAGTTGATAGAAAACATTATGTTTATATTTATTTTTTTAAAATGATTAAAATAACGTTATTATATAAAATATGATTTATAATTTAAGTTGATTGTAACGACTTCTTGAAATGGCAAAGGTTGAACTTTGTTACATTTTTACAACTTTTGCTACATTGTCACACACTTATGAGTCACCCGATGTGATATCATTTCTTAAACTTTTGCAATTGTAAAGTAAGTATTAGAAATGTCACAAGGTTTGAAAAAATGACTTGATTAAGAACTATGGGGTGAGAAATATGGATTGTGAAATCAATACGTTTTTGATATTATTAAAGTAGTCATTGACAATGACTGTTCTCCTTTAATGTAAATAAGCCTCACTTCGAGATAAAAATCAAACAAACAAAGCCAATGTTGCAGGAATGTTTATTCAAATCTGTAATCAAAGTTGAGGACTTCCCTGAATACATCACTCATGAATCTTAATAAACAGAGTGTCACAAAGAAAATATATTACTCTATAAAGTTTGGGCAATTCACTAAGACAAATTAGTCATATCCATACATGAACATTTATTTCTTCTACATAAAATGTCAAAGCAAAGCTCAGTTGGATTCAATGCAAAAATAACAAAGGAAGTTGTACACAAGAATTTAACTTTTTAGAACTAAATAATTTTTAACAAAAAGAACAAAAATAGGTTTCAAGAGCGTCACCAATATGGCCCTCATGGGTAAAAGAGTCCACAAACTCTGCTATTCATTATACAATGAACATAAACAATATAGCCCCCGTTGGTGGACACAAGGTCAAACAAACTATTACGTTATAATAATCATTGGCAAATACAGCTGTACCTACCACACAGGTTGTAATCAGCATTGTACATACAAGAAAAACAAGACAGATGCATGTTTTTAAACTACCTGACAATACTCTAGGATAGTAATATTTCAATGAAAGAGCACATGAACATTTTGCAAAACCTTCAAACATCCAGGACTTACCTTTAACCAATAATTATTTATAGCCAAAATATCATAATCTACTACGTACAGTAATGAATAAATCATTAACATTAGCAGCTAGTCTTTGTTGATTACACTGTTAGAAACCAGTTACATAATTTAAACTTAACGTCCAAGCTGTAGACACCTTATCTACAGTTTCAATGTTCAATGTTCGAGGGAGTAGTCAATTTCCAGCTTGTTAGTGTCTTAGATGGAAGATGAAAAAATTCCATGTAAATCCAATCAAAGATAAGGATGGCGCCTGAAATCTCTGCATGATGTTTCATGATCCTGCTTTGTGTATAGTTATCAGCGTGCTCTGCAAAATTTGGATACATTGCAAAGGTGACTGGTAACCAACATGAATTGTTAATCGAAGACATAATTAATTAACCAATATTTTTCTTGTTAAATGAACAATGGGCTGAGATGATGAAGTTTTGTTAACATAATTTTTCCATATAGATCACAGACGGGTACTGACTGTTTCTTTGCTGGTCTGACTTGAGACTGGTTTACCAAACTTTCCTCTCCACATCTTCAGGACTCGTTTGTTGGCAACGTAGGATATAAAGATGAACACCCCTTGACTGGCGTTCAAGATGATGGAGATAAAGATGAGAACCTCGAGACGTAGATTCTCTGCCAAGATTGAAAAGATCCAAAACACTCCAGTCAGCGTGGACAGCTTTATGTATATTTTTACTTGATTTCTATCCTTACCGAGTGTATTTGACATCTTGCTTATCTTAGCCATTGTCCACACACTCATCCCAAAGAAGATAATATTCAAAATAAGGACTATGCCAAGAGGAAGGACGAATGATAAACCAGTTAATAGTGGAGTGGACAAATAGCATGGTCCATCTCCATATCCAATCTGATTTCCTGAAGAAACACCCAGGCTTGCTGTGATTGTAGCCAGGACAATGATTGCTGGTGTTCCAGTTCCGTAGAGAAAGTAACGAAGAAGTCGTTTCCTGTTACTTTCAAGGCTAATTGGCTTTGCTGCATCAATAACAAAAACGTGGAACATGTGATATGAACAAACATTCATCCAGAAGATCACACAAAGCCAGAAGAAATGAATCAGGACTCCAATCGTTTTGCAGGCAACAGGATTTTGCTTTGTCAAGTCACCGAACTGGAGCAGGAGCTGAGCTATAAAGAGCGAGACAACCAGACACATTGTGTTCTTTGTGGGAAGTGTGAGAAGCGAGGGGAACGTGCAGTAGGTGATGAAGGTCATGGCCAGACAGACCAGGGACAAGATGGAAAAGAACAACGACACAATGTTCTCAGCACGTCGCAACGGATCAACTGGAGCTTGGTACTGCTTATATAGCTCTTCCAACGTACTCATGCATGTGACCAATCTCTGTTCATGTAGTTCCTTGAAACTATCAGGAGAAATTACAATGTCAGCATAGGCAAGAGATATTGATCCATCATTATTCCAGTGGAAATCGTCAACAGTCAGATACACAAAAGAGCAGTCAGGGAGTCTAATTGGAACAGACACATATGCTCCGGGTAAGTCTACAAGATCTGATAAGGAAGTGTAAGCATCAACCTCTTTTGGAAGCGCATCAGGAGAAATTACTATGTAGGTCTGACTATTTGTAATACCATATTTGGAATAATCCTCTTCTTTGATGACATAATCATATGATGACTCATTTCCCTGCAGAATCCACATCTGGTTGAAAGCTTCAGTTATGAAGTGTTCAAATTCCAATCTGCAGCAACTTCTATTTGTCCTGAACTCCAAATAAAGTCCAAAGGCAGGAGATGAATGAGACAGGTTGTGGCTCTCCAAACTGACAATGTTGTACAGAGTGAAAACATAGTCCAATGCATTAATCCCCACCATGATATCTGGTAGGTTATTGATAACCAAGCCCTTCACTTCAGTCCAAGAACCAGGATTTGTGCTGTTAAGAGGCCAGAAGTCTCCTCTAAAACTAAACTCAATATTGGTCAAGTTCACTTCCATCATATCACAGTTGTCTCCCTTTAGCTCAAATCCAGAACGACAGTGCAGATCCCGGCAAACTCTCTGAAAAAAGTAAAAATGGTTGTTACTGAACTTGTTTAAGGGTGAAATAACAACTCATATAGAACAAACAAATATTAACAAGTAATCTATAATTACTTTTAGAAATCGCTCAAATGACCCTCTGGTTTTATTCAGAGTACTGTCATACATAGAATCAGTGCTTCATGATGTCATTGTCACCTATATTCGCGGTAGATATGCTATTTTGTTTGTCATTCAAATTACATACAAATCTCAAGTTAATGATGTTGCCTGGCATAATCAACTAGTACTTGTTCTATGACTATGTACTGCATGATTGGTGGTATATCAAAAATAATGACACAAATTAGTGAAATTACATCAAAAACACACTTGAATTGATCAAAACTGCCATGACGTCAGGTTTTTACAGTTAAGTAATTTAGAAAATGACATAAAAATGATTGAAAAGGTTCGATGACGCCCCCTCCCCCTGTTGAATATGCCAAAACAGATAATAAAAGTGTTTTTTCTCTTAATAGTGTCATTATTTTTGAAAATATAAACTTCCCCATATGTGACAGAAATGTATCTGAATAGATTCTGAGCTTATTCATTAAAAGCAGGTGTTAAATCTAAATAAACCAAAACAGTAAAAAGAGCATAATTTGCCAACAAAAGTATTATTATTAATGCTGATAACTCTTTAAAATGTTCCATTTTTATTTTTAAAATTAATTATTTCATCTTGTCATCTCTCCTGAAAAAATGCATTATCATCTTTGCATTCCTTTTTAATTTCCATTTCTAACGTATATATCCAATTATATCATTCGGTAGGAAAATCATTCAACAAAATTATGACATCAACCTTATAATTTTAAGTCAACGATAAAGTACATGATTTCACGTTTGAAACACAGTACCATCCAAAACGGCCAACAGCCGAGTATTTACCCAATTCCTCACTTTGCGAATGTCAGCGAACGATCACACACAATGGTATAAGTATATGAATTAAAATTTATCATAATAAAATAGGTGAAAAATTAAGAATGTAAAGATTAACTGTCGTAGTTTTGTGAGAAAAAACGCCGAGAAAACAACATTGGAAGAAATCATCAGTTTATATGTAATGAAACGAAATTTCTATCATGAAAAACAGTTTTGGCAAACATCAATGCAATTAATAGCAGTACGATACAAAGAAGAATGGCTTAAAATGTTCTCTTGCTGGGTTTGAAACAAGTGAATGCATAAAAAAAACACAAAAAAATTCATGAACTATGATAATGCATCTTTAAGACAATAATCCCATGTTCAAAACCGTATTTAAAATTTCATTTATTTTAAACAAGAAAACTTCATTTTTTAAAATGTGAACTTATATGTCTCTTTTTTTTGTGGTATTGAAATAAACTGTAAGTCTGTAAATTGTATATAAACTCTTGAACTGAACCTTTATTTTTATTATTTTAATCATAATGTAAAGCATTGTTGATTCAGGAATAATTATTGATCTATTATTTGGCAAAAAAAGGATATTAAATGGAGAACAATGCATATCCGTTGTTTCAACAGATGTACATTGACTTAATCTTATTATCTCTTCACTAACCTTAATGTGGTCATACCACTGATCAACAGATGTACATTGACTGAATCTTATTATCTCCTCACTAACCTTAATGTGGTCATACCACTGATCATGAGAACACTGTGTTCTCTGTGGTTCCATACTTATCAGACTGTTAATTGAAACAATTTAATAGCCTCCCTTTCGTCGACCACAAGGGGTGACTGATGGAGTAAGCCCAAGAAACAGTAAATATTTTTGAAGACGTTTTCTCCTTCAAGAACAGGTATTTCAATTCCATCTTCACATTCAGTCTCCAGGTCGACATTGAGCTTAGTCCATAATCCTGTAGCATTGCAATTATCGATGAAGTTCCTGTTTTCAAACATAGGATCACATGTGCGGACTGGAATACCAAGGTCTGGATAAATTGTATTGAAACAGTTTTTATGTGGTGTGCCGTTGAACGTTTCATTTTTACCTTTCCTACAAATATTTTTCTTTATCCAAGGTGTGTAAATTTCTTCATTATAACAAGCTGCTATGTCCTTATTGAAATATGTAACGTTGGTTGTTTGTGACGTTACTGGGAAAAGCTCTTGTGATAAAGATGTTTTTGTCTTTGTAGGTTTTGGACAAGTCGTAATCATGAAATATCCACCAATGAAAAAATCATCCATCAAACCAACACATACGGGTCTTGTATTGTTTACCAACTGAATCTGTCCATGTTTTGAAGGACAACAGTCTCCATATTCGCTACACGACGCATCACACTGACATGGTTTACAACGTGGTAAGAACCTTGAACATGGCCTGTGCACAATCCTTTCAAGTGACGTCCCGTTACAGTAGACGTTGCAATGAAGAAGGGCAGGGTCGCCATCTTTGGGGTTAATCCAGCTTGACCATCTTTCCAGCTGCAATGCTTTTAACATCTGTCCATCTTCAGTCATGTTGTGTTGCTGCCCAAAACTAACACCAAACGTTGCCATGGATATCAGCAACAAGAAGCGGACCATTGTTGAGCCTTGTCCTATCCCTAATTGATGAAACACTGATTTAAATCACTGGATTTCATGATATGAGTTTATTTAATACAATTTCATTTCAGAAAGCATAAATGCCATTTATAAGATATCTTTAAAACATATTTTCTGTGCTTCTTTTTGTTTACTGTTCCTTTTGATATTTCAATACTTAAAATATAATGTTTAACATGCGATAAAATACAAAGTACAGCGTAGAATGATAATTACCTTCTTTTCCTGACAACAATATTATAAACTCCAACCTTCTCTGTTGACAACGACGAACCTTATGGTACAGTTGTAGCAAACGTCTCGCAGCACTCACATGTATTGCTTCACAGTGGATATTAATTATTCAGGTCTACCATTCTGATGCCCGTTTACTAGATGGTTCAATCTGGATTGCCCTCAGCGTTTGGAGGTATAAGCATTGGTTCCCTGGGATCAGTTAAACCTGAACCTTTTATGTCTGGTATAGTGTCACTAATGTGTTGGGAGATATCACATTTTCTAATGGGTAATGAGAAACTAACATACTTGCATACTAGCTAACATCAGCTAACATTTAGATTGAGCATGTCAGTTCAATACTTTAACGTAAATAAATAGTTAGGTCAAATTAGGGATAAACTCATCCAAAAGTGAAACAAAAGAAACTGCTTTGTGTACTAGGCCATTAGCCAGACATTTTTTTGGTAGAGGGACCAAGCAATGTTATGTTTTTCTTATTGCTATGTGTGTCCACATTTATAAGATAAATAGTTGCGTTTGTAAAATTTCCGGGATTCATTGCTATTCAACACCCGCAAATTTAGTTTAAAACCGACGGCGTTAGCCGGAGGTTTTAAACGCTGAAATTTGCGGGTGTTGAATAGCAATGAATCCCGGAAATTTTACAAACGCAACTATTTATCGATATTGTAACATGACCCTTAGTTATCAGGCGTTTTGAAGCGAACTCTCTTTTTGCGTACCTATCTCTGAGTGGAAAGGACTCTGCGACTGTTCCATTTTTGTAAGAGGTGTGGTCAGGTCAAAACAAATGTAAATACTCGGCGTAATATGTACATTAGCAACAATTTACACATAAAATCAAACAATGTCACTAAACTATGTTCACTTCACAATATTCACGTATCCTTTTAGATGGCGATAAACATTTATCTACGACATCAACACAGTAAAAGACCTAGGAACATAAATCTTAAACTTGCCCTAACCCATTGTGACAATGACGCTAGCATTGTGACGTCAAAACGGTTGATCACTATGACGCCATGTCATGGCAACGGCATTCGGTAAACACAGCCGCATGGAAGAAGGCGTCAAACTTGGACAAATCTTACTAGTTGAAAACATTTTAGTTACTTGAAACTAATTAATTTTGAGAGTTATTTGTGACCTATACTGCTATACACAAGTTAGAAAATGACAATACCACCTGTCAAATTTGAGTAAGAAGCACATATTAAGAGAAATAGAAAAATTAAATTTTGAGTCGGGCCGAATCTTGTGACATGATGTATTTGTTCGCGGTGATTCGCCCCAAGTAATTTGCGGGTATTCATTGTCATTCAACATAGGCAAATCAACCAATCAGAATCAAGAATACACCGAAATCATGTTACAATACTGAATAGTATGATGGACTTGCTGCTTAATATCGTTTATAGGCCATTTGAAAATATTCTGCCCCAGTGCCATCCTTTGATAGAACAAACAATTCACACCTGAGATCCCGGAGAGCTTCAGCGTCACATCTTCCAAAATGAAGGGTTACCTCCAACCAAACTTTCCTAACAAGTGAAAGGGGAGACTCATCGGAAAGTGTTGCACTGTTATATAAGCGATCCATATCACCATGTGAAATAGGATCGTGATGCCTTGTAAGCCTTGTAAGCCTTGTAAGCCCGCTTCATCTCCTTGACAAGACCGACAAAAACATAGTTCGTGGACATGAACTCCTTATCGTGCATTATGTTTATTTGCAGATCAAATGGGGATGACGTCAGGTGACCATTGATCGCCGCAGGAAATGACATCAGAACCGATTTGGTATATTACTTCCCGTTTTGTGTTCGAACCTCTGCACAGAATCGTCTGAGAATTCCATTGAGTTCAACAACCGGCCTCATGTCAAAATTCAATGGCAAAGTGTTGCTCTGAAGCCAATCTGGATTATTGTGTCTTTGTACTTTCTTTGAATGGATATAATAAACGGAATGGAAGACAGAATGATCATTTGCTTCTGCAAAACAGTACAAGTAAGTTTCCTCTTTTAATGATTTGTTTTCGTTATTAACTTTAGGTTTAAATTATATGTATGGTTGATTTTTGCTTTAAAATGTTCATGACTTATAAACGACAAAATTATTTTAGTTAACGATGAACTGTTGTTACATTATGTATACATATTTTTTTTAATACATGTACGACGAACGAGGCAATCATATATTGATTTTACCTCTGAATATTTTTAACGCTCACTTGGTACTGTTCTCCATTGACTTTTCGGTCCTACATTTAGCAAGTTGTTGCAGTCTGTTTCCATATACATATGCAAACCTTGTAACATCCTCGGCAGGTAGGGTTGGCTCAGGTACATTTAACGCAGGTGTCGTCTCCAGAACGCTGAACAGCATAACATCGTCGCTGTCATTGAAGTCAAGTTCTACACACAGTTCTCATGTTTTAAATAACGCACTTCTTTGCCATATGTCTGGTAAATAGAACTCAACAACCCGACATAATTAATCCAATACAACATCATCGCCTATCCATATCTGATAGAGATGCACCATGTTGATTGATAGAACGGAGGTCAAAAGTTACCATGAACACGAGGGCGCGGCGTTGAACAGCAGAAACATCATTCAATTGTTATGTCATCAAAAACTGCACCATTATTGTCTGATAAAGTACCTTTTTTCGATTGATTTATGCGCTTATCATCTTAGAATAAAGATTTAAACCGTCTTAATAGGGAATTATGATCGTTGAACTGTAGAAGTTTCAGTGTGAAAATTCTTGAATATAAGTAAATAAAAACAAAATAATCTCGTATTAAATAATCACTCATGGTCATGAAATGAGAAGTGTTTATAATCATCAGTAAAAAGGTACCAAATTAATATTGGTACCTTTAGATGAAGGGAGGTTTGAATACACAATTGCAAGTATAAAAAAAGAAAAAAGGTTTAAAAGGGGACAGTACTGAATGAATACCATGTGTAAGTATTTACTTCATTTTATGAGATTTGTCAATTATTTTGAGAGGATGACCATATTTTATTCACGATTGTATGCAGAAACATGTTAAAAACATTTTAGGCAGACAATTTCTTATTCACTTACCTTCCGTTTGTCATACCACGTATGCCAGGCACAATCAGGTCTTCTTTCCTCATTCAGGGTAAGGAGGCTGTTTATTGATATAATATTCTCAGCCGAACCACATTCAATAGAGGATGGTTGAAGACCATTGCACAGAAAGCAGTAGAGGTTCTTGAAGACAAAGCCACCAGTAGCAACAGGATACCACGGCGATATGCTGCATTCAGCTTCAAGATCAAACCCAACCTCAACCGTTGTACCCTTCCAGAACCCTGTCACGTTACATGTGTTGATGGATTTTGTGTTTGAGAAAGATGGATCACAATAATATATAGGGAGATCGTAGTCAGGATATATAGAGAACATACACTTTTCTGAAACTTGCATTTCGGTTTCTGAATAGTCACAGCTATTGTCCTTATGCCAGAACGTGTAATCGGTATCATTATTGCAATCAGCAATAAGAAAATTGATGTAGGTATTATCTGTTGTTTGTGACGTCACTGGATGAATGAAGTCAGTTGAAACTGAAGTCAGGTTTATCCCAGTTCCATTTAGGCAAGAAGTTACCATGAACGAACCATACATGTCATATTCATTTTCTTTTGATCCAACACATTGATATTTTGTCTCCAGTGCATTGTTAACGTTCCCAGCCTGATCTGGGCAGCAATCGCCATATTCATGACAGGTATCGCTACACTGGCATGGTTTGCATTGCGGAGATGCAACTGAACAGTCTCGTTGTACAAGCTGTTCTTGTGACGTCCCGTTGCAGTACAAATTGCAGTGAAGAAGTGCCAAGCGTGATGTCAGATTTGACGGTAAATCAATGTTCACTCTCGACTTGAGTAGCATGTTCAAGTAGTGTGTAAGATTGTCATCAGTGACATTCCCATTTTGGCAGGTCTTTTCACAGTTCACTAACACCATTCCAAATGATAGACATGTTGTGAAGAAGTGATGGAAATTCATAATGATCTGAAAAGATTGGATATCGAATTCAGATATATTGATTTTAAATTATAAAACATTTCAAAATTTAAACCAAAATTCATATATTATTTTAATAATTCATTGCATTTCTTGCATGTGAAATGAAACCAATGTGACCGTACCTCAACACATGAGTGAAATAACTGATTTCATTGAATGAGATGGATCATAATAATATTAAATTCAATTACTTACTATCAAGTCGGTAGCTCTGTAAAATTATGATTTCGGTATCAAAACAACATCCCCTGTCACAATGATTCGTCAAATGACCAAAGAGTTTAGATAGCATCCAGTATTACTATCAGTTATAATTTATTAAACGAGGCGTCGGTATAATGATGATTCTGTGTTCTTAATGTTCAGTTTCCATTTCCATAGTCACTAAATACTTAAATTATTGATATCAAGCAATCTGTATCACTTTGTGTTACCTATTGTGACACCTATTTTATGCCAATCCTTAAATGGTGAAAAACGTTCTTTGGTATATGTACTCTAATGATAGAATTGTGTAAGCGGAAAGCAGACATTATCACAAACAGTAACCTCAACTGTGTATAACGTATAACAAAGTATAAACCAAAGTATGGCCAATGTGCAGCTGCGTACCGAAAGTTTGTTCACCTACTGGTTTATTTTAGTGCAAATATCATGTAATTTGGCATGTCTTTGAAGCATCGATTCAACGCGAAAACTAGACCGATCATTTTGCATTTTTGCTTTATAAAAGTTGAGTATTCCATAACATAGTCTGTTTGATATCTCATAGTGAACAGTTACAGTCTTTGACAGCTCTTTAAATGAGAACAAATTTATCACAAATACAGTGATTGAGTAAACTCACGTGCAAAAGAAACGTCCCCACATTTTAAAAACAGTATAAAATGAAATATTGATGTCGGAGAAAGTAGATTTTGAATGTATTTGGTAGCCACATGTTTTGTAAAGAAGTAATCACAATTTCATACATCAGAGTATGCAATTTTTATTTTTACATCTGTTCAAATAGACATGGGGTGCTAAAGATGTTTTTGGCCCACAATATTTGGTATTTAAGTTTAAAACATGGAAAAAGTAATTAAAGATATCCTCGACATAAATAACCTTCTTTGATTTAAATTTGTTGACGCGTCATTACTGTAGGACGTCACAAAACAAGCCAAAACTGGCTTTTTGAGGCTTCTATCTAGTCTAGTTAAGGAGATTCCAAAACGACCATTTCTTAAAACTTGTGTTTCTCTTAGTTATGAATAGATAATGTTTTGAAAATTCATATTTAGTATTGTTAGGTTCTGAAGACATGATGTAACGCTGTTTCAGTCGCATTTATCGCCCGTCGATTGAAATATCTTGTATTTTGTATGGGGACGTTTCTTTTGCACGTGAGTTTATAAGAGAAAATATATAACGTATGTTTTATCCAGTTGATCACTTACTGAATAATTCAGAGAAGAAAATAAAAGCTGAAGTTTTGAAACGATTGACCCATGGTCACTTCGTGATAAATTTGTTCTCATATAGTCAATATGAAAACTTTTATTCGAAAATTAATGAAATTTTAATTTTCCAAATTTGACCCATTCTGTCTTTTTCATTATGGCAAATTGTCATAGACATGCACAACTGACCACTCACAGGATACGTCTGAGAATGATTGTTTTACTCATGGCTTTATGATGATTCAATGTCATTGTATGTGATGTACTTTTATTGACATTACAATGGACGTCAATTTATATAATATTTGCACTACGATTCCAGTGTAGGTGAACAAACTTTTGATACGCAGCTGTTTATCCATGTACATTTAGCTTAGCTTCAATTGCTTCAATTACGGATATCAAAATCATTAAATATTGAGTGTATGATATATTGAGTAGAAATATTAGCGCCAGTAAACATTAATGGTTATATCTGTATATCAGGCACTGCAATTGATAGTGTTGATTGGTATGTGCATTATTTATTTGTGCACTTGTATTCACAAGGGCATAGCAGTTAGAAAACAACTCACAGGCAAAAGAAAAGGAACACATTTTAAAACCAATGTGTATGAAATGGATAATATTGTAAGCAGTAAGCACTGTATGTGTAGAGTTGAACTACATGTTAGAACTATTCACACAGCTGAGAGAAAAGTTCAAAAACTTGAAAAATCCACTTTGGTAAGGCTGCCATCAAACCTATCTCTAAGTAACCTAATGGACGTTTCGGTTTACAATATGAACCAGGGGATCTTGGACTGATCAAATCAGAGCTGGATTGATTCATTGAGGACACTGATACAGAAGTGGCATAGATCATTTAAAGACTCATACTCAGGCTCTATCAAGGTCTGTCAAAAATTTGACGTTTCAAAATGACGTTTGGCAACATCCTACCATTAATGTACAACAATGAAGTAGTTCTTAGCATGACGAATATATGAATACTGAATAGGCCGTCAGATAACGTCAAAAGACGTTTCTAATATTCGCGTTGACAGTGCATTGTTATAACATGTGGACACACGAGTTGACAATATCAGGTAGTAATTAATAATAATAATAATAATAATAATAATAATAATAATAATAATAATAATAATAATAATCAACTTCTATAGCGCCGAGTTTCAGCTAGGCTGTTCACAGGCGCTTTACAATCATGGATGGCTATTGATAGGAGAGGCTGAAAAGATGGGTTTTGAGAGTCCTTTTGAATTGGTGAACAGTTGGTAGGTAGGTAGTAATTAAAAGTTTACAACTTGTAATAATATAGTCGGTATAAAGAATATTACATTAACATTTAAAAACAAAGACCAGGCGGTCGACATTTCGAAATTTCAATTTGTATTTCCAGTTAGTGATAATATGTGTCAAACCACAGTTTAATATCACCTCTGATTCTTATTTAATGATGCTCTGGAAACTTTCGCAAAAGTTCTTATAGCAAGTGATATTCAAAACTGAAAATTTAACCTCTTCTTTTTACATCACAATGCCACAATTCAAGGCAGATTGGATGACCACATGAAACAACGAGAAGCAATTAATTTTAAACAACGATCTCCTTGTTCTTAAAGGTACATCAATTGTGTTGTTGGGGGTCAAATATTGCAAACGTTATAAATGGTGTTACTTGATCGAGAAGTACCGACTGTTACCGAAAACTACCATGTTGATGATAGTAGACTTAACAAATTGACGATATAAATATGATACGAGTGATTTCTGATCGAAAACCGGACAATGCACAGCGTGTGGCGCGCGTCAATGAGTCAAACGTAATTTTGGAATCTTATTTATAACAGACAAGAAGAACAGGAAGATTTTCTGGATAACAACTTCTTTAATGTAAAAAAACACGACGTTTCGGAGTACATACTCACTCCTTCAACAGGTGGAATGACACACTGATGAAGGAGTGAGTATGTACTCCGAAACGTCGTGTATTTTCACATTAAAGAAGTTGTTATCCAGAAAATCTTCCTGTTCTTATGTATACCACTTCTAAATGCCCTTCAAAGACCTGAACAGACAAGAAGACAACTTTGAGTTGATAATGTTTAATATGCCACATAACTACTGTGAATGTAAATTGGGCGTGCAGTTTCGGTTTCTGCAAATGAATAATGATGTTACTCAATTTTAATTGGAAACTAGTAATTATGATATATTTGGCGATTGGGGATAAATATGCAAGCTGAGTTAATTTATTTGTATTGTAGACAGCACATGTGGTGATTTGGAACGTATTAAATCCAAATAAAATTTTATGAACACAATAGATGCACCTTTAAAATGGGGGTTCTATCTGGGTATTTTTTGTGGAAACGAAATTCGAGAGGATATTCCTGTTTACACATATAAACTCACGGGCAAAAGAAAGTATAGGTACAACAACGCAAGATATTTTAATCAACGAGTAATGAACAAGATTGAAACGTAGTTACACCATGTCTCTAAAGCAAACTCACTTTTTACTGTAAATTTTGAAACATTATCTGTTCATAATTCTGAAAAAACGGCTTTTTAAAAATCGTCGTTTTAGAATCTCCTTAACCAGGCGAGATAGGGGAGTGAAATATGGTTTTCAGGCTTGTTTTTTTTACGTCTTACAGCAACGATGCGTCATAGATTTAAAGTCAAAGGAAGTACATTATGTCGATACCATCTTGTACTAACATACTTTCTATATTTCATAACAAATTACCTTAAATACTCAGAATTATTTCCTAATACCCTTTGAAATAGCTATTCCAGCACCCCATGTGTGTTTGAACAGATATAAAATATGAAGTAGGCCTATCATACTCTCATGACTGAAATTGTGTATATCTCTTAAGCCCCTGTCACAACCCATCGTGCGTGCAATTCGTTCGTACGTTTTTTGGGGAGGCCACGGTCGCTACGTTTTTCTGAAAACGTAGGGTGGATTAAAGCGGCTGTCACAACCCGTCGTACGTGCAGCTGCGTGCTGTCTACCGACAAAAACGTGGGGTAAATTGGGGAACGTGCTCACTCGGTACGTTGTACGTGCTTACTCGGTACGATCGACGTGAGTTTTCTTTAATTATTTGATAGTTAAACTTTGGACGTGCCGAGTAAGCACGAACTACGCATGTACAACGCTCGTTGTACGCACGTGCAACGTGCGTCGTTCGTAGAGAAAGTGTGAGTGGGTAAGCTTGAAAAAAACCGCACAATGTCGGTGCGTTTTTTGATTGAAAACATATTTCGGTGCGTATAGATATTATATATCGGTGCGTTGTGCGTGCGGTTGTCGTACAGGGCACGCACGTCGATCGTACGGAGGAAAATTCGCAGCCTGTTCGTAGACTGCACGCAGCGAAAGTTCTGTATGCACTAAAAGTTCTACGACGAGTCTGCGTGCTCCAAATTTGTCCAAAATCGGTACGGCGTCGGTACCGAGGACGCACGAATTCCCCAATTTACCCCACGTTTTTGTCGGTAGACAGCACGCAGCTGCACGTACGACGGGTTGTGACAGCCGCTTTAAGGAGAGATGAGACGATGAAATCAAATATAAATATTTTGGAATTCGTTTATCTTTTCAAAATTGCAAAATTTTATCCAAAAATGTAAGAAAATTTGGAGGTCACCGAACGATTTAAAGAGTTATCGGCATTAATAATCATACACCCCGTCCCGTCGGCAAATTACGTCATTTTTGACTGATTTGGTGTATTTAAATTAAGCGCTCGCTTTCAACGAATAAAGTCCGAATCCTTTCAGATACATTTCAATCACATACGGGGATGTATAGCAAATCTATATTTTGAAAATTAATGACGCTGAAAAGAGAAACAAAATTAAATTAAGCACTTTTTAATTAAAAACGGCATTTTTATCATCGTGTTTCGCATGTTCAACAGGATGTGTCACTAACACACATATTTCAATTCGTCATTAACTTGAGATACGCATGTAATTCGAATAACACACGTAGTAACATTTTTACCGCGAATATAGGTGACGGTAACGTTATGCGGCTTGTCGTAAAATGACCGTTATAAAAGCGTTTTGGTAAATGTAAGCGCTTCCCGTTAGTGTACAGACAAGCCTATGCCCAAAACATCGTAATCCATATATTTAGAGACATATTCACAACAATAAATTGTTGTCGCAAAATGTTGCCGTAAGCGAGTACGATTTCTGGGTCCCATCTCTCCTATCCTTAACGAGATATATCCTCATCACAAACATTCACAACCGACTTTATCCGGCAGAAATATTTTGTGTTTTACTCTGGTGAAAGGAAGATATACTTTCTTTTGCCCGTGAGTTTATGTTATTAACACATGATTAAAACACAGTCAATTTGTAAGATAGTAATGAAGGTAATATTTTGATGACTTTATACCGTATTTCACAACTTGATAAACATAAGCGTACATTTGTTGAAAAATAACAACAATGAAAACTGAAGTCATTCATCGGCGCTGCGAGTGGGGAAAACTTCGCTACAGCATAAAGTGTTTATTAGTTTTATGACATGTTACGTGTTATTATGTGAACACTCTATCGGTGTATGTCTTCAGTTATTAAAACGTTGCAAAATAAGGTACAATATAGCGTGTTTTCATTTCACATAATGCAAAAAAATCCATGACAGAACTCTCCCTTTAAGAATAAGAATTAAGATTAGAATTATAGAAAGAGTATCTGCTAAATATTTTCTCAAACACCAATCCGTTCAACCATCAAGATTGAAATTTACAACTCGGTAATATAATCAACGTTTCATACAAATTGACGTGATTGATATTGGAAACTGATATGATTCATCCAAAGACGAGAAATTAACCATGTTTGATATCTTGCGGTCCTAGATATATTATTATTATTATTATTTCTATTATTCAACTTTTTTTAAACATATATTAATTTCGTTTACATAACTTTATATATTACGTTTTGCCCCATCAGGTCTGAAGGCCCGATGGGCTTATATAGTATGAAATTGCGTCTTCGATTTCTTCCCAAGAACCGCTGGCTCTAGGGAGCTGAAATTTTATGTACAGACTCCTTGCCAAATGGAGATTCTAAATTGTAGATTTGGTGACCCCATGACCCCAAATAGGGATCACAGTGGTCCTGACATAAAAAGTCCTATTTTCATCTTCTTCTCCAGTACGAAAAGCTCTTATGAGTACAGACTCCTCGATCAAAGGAGATTCTAAATTGAAGATTTGGTGACCCCTGGGTCACTGGGATCACGACCTAAAACCCTATTTTCATCATCTTCTCCAAAACGAAAAGCTCTATAAAACCTATATGTTGTATTTGTATACAGACTCCTTGACCAAAGGGGATTCTAAATGGTAGATGTGATGACCCTGGTGCCCCTAATAAAATCTATATCTACAATATCGTTGCTGGAATTGTGATAATTTAGTGTCAAGTCAGGTTTTTGTTGTGCACTGACTGTTTTGAAGTTTTCATGGCCAGGGAATGTGCATTATATTGACAAACACTTTATTTTATTTTATTTCTTTCAACCAGTACAAATCTTTATGAGCTACAGAGCCTATCGCTCTATTTTTCAAGATTCGTTTGAATAGTATACCAATGGACTGTCCGAATATGTATATCTGTAACAATAGTCTGACTCCGTTCTTTCCACAATCACCCCCAACAAATCACGACTTGCACGTGAAACATGAACTTTCATAACCTATCATTGAATCATGCCAATCACCCCACACAAATCACGACTTGCACGTACAACATGAAACTTACATGACCTATCGTCACATCATGCCAATACTCACGACTTGCACGTGAAGCACGCTTTGCACGAATCGATTGCTTTATTCCAAGTCTGGCCGAGAGTTAGAATATTTGGTCGACCATTTGAACGCAGCTCAAGGAATCGCTCATCCTCGATAATCCAGCGCTATTGTTCCGATAAATCTACACACAAGCGCTGGAAAACAGTAAGGGTATTTATCCCTAACCTAGTTACCTCCTCTTGGGTCCATGTTATCCAATCAGAAACGAAACGCAGACACTATCTGCGTAAACAACTCGACCAATCAAAACGCATCACTACCGTTGTTTATAGAAACAAACATAGCGGCCGACTCACTCGATCGATAAAGTTTGTAACACATTCAGCGTAGAAAACCTGACAGAAACTCAAAAGAAAGTTTTAAGAAGTATGTACGAGAAGAAGGGTGTATTCATGTCCATCAAAACGGGTGGAGGTAAATGATTAAAATCCCTGTACTGCGAAAGCCAAGACCCTGACACGAGAGTGCTTGTTATTTCACCCTTGATTTCAAGTGATCTCATTGGTTGTTAGAAAGCAAGCGCTTCGCTGAGTCATTGCCAAGGGAGGTAACTAGGTTAAGGATAAATACCCTTACTGCTTTCCAGCGCTTGTGTGTAGATTTATTTGAACAATAGCGCTGGATTATCGAGGATGGGAATCGCTTTGAGATAGACCTTATATTTTCCTCTGTTATAAAGGATCTATAGATATTCGAAACAACATGTCTGAGGTTTTGCAATTTGAACACTTTATACAACTGAACACAAGCTTGATACCAGACTTCAGAATTTCATGTTAAAATATCGAAAAGATATGTTTATCAAACTTCTTACATTTTGCAATAATGTCCGTATGTGTTACACAACTTAATTTAAATGTCAATGTTTTAAAACTTAAATTTGAATTTCAAGTGCAAAAATTATGCATTTTGGACAGTTTGGTAACTGTTTAGATTGTTATTGCCACGTTATGTTCATATACTGGCAATATCTAAATGCAATATATCATGACATTCACCAACATATGTAATTCTCAAAGGTTGTCAATTTATTGTCAAAACTTTATAAATTTAAGAATACATTTCACAATCAAGGAAATCTAAAGGGAATTTCTAAACTTGAACCTCTGATTGTCTAAATAGCTTTTGCCACGTATCGAGGTAGCATACACCAGTCAATACATTGACAGTGCCCGGATGAGCGGCCGTCAACATTTCAAATCACAACATTTCATTGGTTGAAAAAGTACACACTATGAAAAACGACGTCGACGGTAACGTTACGGGGCGAAAATATCATGGGATTGAATCCTGATGGTTGATGATGATGAGTTTTAACTGATGGATCAGGATGGGCTTTTATATACTTACATCTGTGGAGTGCACTAACTTATTCTGGGAATGCCAAAATAAATTAAAATTGCAGAAATTTATTTAGTTAAGAAATCTTATTCCATGAACATTACATTATCGTTGAACAGGTTACCAAGACAACTTAGAAAGTATCTTAATATTTAAATATATATGTTTTTCTTAATTGAAATTATTGCTTGTTCATCTTTTGAACTCGCGTTGCATCTTAACATGTCATCAATTAAAAAATATCTTCAATGTGGCATTGAAAGTATTTATAAATGATCTTTATTACTTAACTTTAAATTTTTCTTAAAAACTCATGTCCGCTATTTAGTTTTTATTAGTATTTTAAAGATCCTTATTACGAAAGGGGAATCGCCATTCTATTATGTTTAATCATTTCTTTTCCAATTCTTTTCCTTTTTTATTCTATCCAATTAACCGTGATTTTGGCTCATTAAATCCAATGAACCTAATCCTAAATTAATATGTGAGGTATGAACGATTCCAAATTAATAGTAAAATGTTTTCGATATATCTATATATGTTAAACATCCCTTACTGCAGTTTATCCACCAATTTTGGACATTTATTCATATAAATTACATGTTCCATTTCTCTGACTTTCTCTATTAATGCTAAGTCCTAAATGTTCAATGTTATTTTAACCCATGCAGGATTGCGTTTTTTTCATTATTTAGATGCTCAAAATTTGCAATTTATAATAAACGTTCACGCAGTATATATTCACAGGGTAAAACTACATATTACACGACCCGATTATCCGTAGTCGTAGAAAACGGTATCACGTAAAAATCGAAAACTGCTAACGGCCATTTTAATGTTAACACCTTTTAATAATTCGAGGATGGGAAATGGAGGTGAGGTGAGTTAGGGTTTAACGCCGCTTTCAAGAGTATTTCACTTATATCGCGGCTACTAGTATTATGGCAGAGAGAAAGCCCGTAACGCCATGTGGCTATGCATTGCGGTGAAACCTGCGAGCATCGGCTGAAACTAGCGAACCATGGGTGGTACTACGCTGAAATTCAGTGTAGCATTGCACCCAAACCTTACTGCAGTCAAAGTTGCCGTGCCCCTGGCGGGATTCGAACCCCGCACCTCTTGATCCGAAGCCGAACGCGCTAACCACTGCGCTATCCAACCCCTTGGGAAATGGATCCGCATTGCTAAACCGAACCGTAACCATTAGTTTTAGAACTCTATTGATTGATTGAGGATTGGTAACACGTATTTTTGCGAGGTCTCTTTATTTTCATTAGAAAAGGTTCTACAGTCCCTTTAAGAATGATACGATTACCGAAACATAGGTCCAGTATATTTTCTCAGCCTTATGTTAACTTTTATGACCGGTGTATGATATATACATGTATTAACGTTTCCATTGCCTTTATAATTCAATAACACATTTACGTATAAACTGAGGTACAAAAGAAACTTTACACCTCAGTTGGTTTATCATATGTTTGATTTTCAATTACAAATACCTTATGTGTCCGAAGTCGTTTAGTCATCAGCCAAGGAATAATTCTATGTGGTTTTAATTTTTTGGGGGGAAAATTAAATTTTAAATTCATAAATTCTTCCAAAATTAATTTGAATAAAACACAACTGTTCATCGACTTATAAGACATCTGCTAAGTGAAAATCAATAAATGTGCCTCATTCTGCAAACATTTACACCATTGGGTGTAAAAATTATTTTATACCCAATATGTGATACTGCTAAAAAAAAAATCAGTGTGGCATTGCATCTAAACGGTTAACCGTACTGCAAGTAGAACAGTTCTCTACTGCAGACAAAGCTGCCGAGCCCCTGGATTCGAACCCCGGACCTTTCGATCCGGAGCTATCACGCCCGTAATTACTACGTAGCCTTTCTTTCCATTTGACACACCAGAGTTTACATTTCTCAACGAACAAGCATCAATCCCAATTCAATATTGTAAATGAAATAATATGTGAGGTGAAGCTTCAATTCAATATGACGATATAAACCTCATAAACGGATATTTTCATTTCACATTTTACGTATGCTTTATTGAACCATAATTTAAAATCATAATAAACTGACGGGCAAAAGAAAGTGTAACGTTCACTTGTTTTCGATTAATTCAATATTTTAAAGAAATGAGATGCATTTGATTATGGTACGGTACAATAACACCTTTCGGCAGTAGTTTGAATGACTTAATTGGCGACGGTTTTATTTTTTAATTAAAATATCATTTATATTTGAAGTAGACAGGGGTAAGAAATGAAATTTACACCAACATGACCCCTACTATGTTCAAAATGTTGTAAATATGTGCAGGACGAAGCACATTTATTGATTTTCACACAGAGTATGTGTAATATGTCGATGAACGGTTGTGTTTTATCAACATTAATTTGGGGGAATTTCAAAATTTAAATTTTAAATTTTGATAAAAAATATATTTCAAACCGCGTAGAGGTATTCTTTGACTGATTTAATATTTTGGATTAATTTCACAAACTAGTCCGTTTTTTAATACTACGTCGAAAACTCGAGATATTTGACTTTGAAAATTATACATATGATAAATACAACTGAGCCCGTCAGTGTAGTTCAATCTCATTAAATCACTCGTGCATCGCTGCGTGTCTCGAAGTGTTACATTCGATCTGATTTAAATGAGATTGAATAATATTTGTAAATTCAGAATATCATCTAGAAATTAAATACATTTCACGTAACAGTATATATCCTAAAGAGAGCGTGAAGTCACAGACATAATTGAGGTCCTACGTGTATATGCTTTACTTTTCTTTCTTTGTTTTATCATTCCGGCGTGCAAACATATCTTTAATCAGTCACAATGCATATGAAAGCACATAGATTATTGTATGTATTTCAATTTTACTCATGATGAAAGTGTGGTGAAAAATTGAAGAATGAAACTATGTATTGACTGCGTTCTGTGACGTAAGTGTCTATGACGTCACAGACATTCCGTGACTACGCGCCCATTGCTCAACCCGCAACCATCGGAGTCTGACGTTGTTTGCGAACACTGACAATTTTGTCGATAAAAACGACTTGCGATCAAGTAGAAATTTGTAAGTACATAACAAAGTTCGTTAACAGTTCTATGGTATAATATAATTTCGTCATTTAAATACAGAAATTCAGTCAAAATGTACTTAACAATTTGCCGTTGTTATAGCTTCTTCGCCAATGCGTATGTACCTTTTTCTTCTCGGGACTAAAAGCGATGCTGAGAAACATCAACCCGCTCATGTGATGTCATGTAATTTAAGTTTTCATTTAAACGAAGAAATATTTGCACAATTATTTATCATCATGGTAATAAACTCAGCTCTGCATTTTATATTTTGGAGTATATGACCTGTGAATAAGGCGCTATATAAATACTCATTTATTCATTTATATTTATTTATCTATACCGGAGAACTGTATTGGATGTAATAATAAAGAAATAGTTTGTTTTCTCTTTTCTAACTATACGTCTAAAGTTGAACTTTATATTATCAAAGGATTGGGTCATCAGGTCCTATTTGTACTTTCTTCCCGTTATTGTGCTTATTTTAAAAAATGATATTTAGCAAAGACTGAATATTACATTATGTAGCTTGAATCATGCATTTATTGAGACAAAACTATTTTTTCTAATTTTTATATTTACCTGGCAAACGAATTGTCTAGTCTCTTTGGCTAATGTTACACGACAAATATAATTGAACCTATGTTTGAAGTTAACTTTAAAATGCCTTTTGTTTTAAATATTAATGTAAAAATAAAAATAATAAGTTAAATTAAATTAAATTAAATTAAATTAAATTTATTAAATTAAATTAAATTAAATTAAATTAAATTAAATTAAAGTTATTAAATTAAATTAAATTAAAGATTTGTTACTAGATCCCACAAACCTGCCAAGATGATTTTCCTCCCATATCTCGCAATGGCTGTGTATGAAGTGAAAGAGTATCTCAAGCGCCGCGAAGGTAAGTATCATATACTTAAAGATATGTTTGATGTTTAACCAACTTTGATGAAGTAAGTGTGTCTTGTTTTACTGACTGCATACCTGTTCACATTTCAATTTCGAATAAAGAGATATATCAAATGAATATTCAATATGAGCGCATGTAAATTCCTATTATCTTACTTAATGCGTATTCTATCTTTAATCTGATAAATTTATATCTGATTTTAGTGATTTTGTTAGCAAACAGTTTACTTACCAACGTACCAAAGGAGATAAGTATATAGGCGCACATAAAATCGTACATATACTAAACACAACTCTTTCCCCACAGCGAGGCTTGTCGAGGAGGCTGCAGCTGCAGCAGCTAAACTTGCAGCTGAAGAAGCAGCTGCCAAAGGTGGGAAGTTTAATAAATAAAAATTGTTTTATTAACTATTTTAAGACACAATATCCACTTATTTGCAAACGATAAATTTGAGGGCAAACAGTAGGCTACAACAAAGCCGCAATTTTACTATTACAAAGAAATCATGCAAATCAAACATGGAAAGCGTTAAGTAGTTTGAAATGTCTCTAAGTAATTAATATTAATAGGGCCTATATCCTACATGTGTTTTCAGTTTTTCAAAGACACATATTTTATTCAAAAGAAGAAAATAGAGTATAGGCATTATTTTGAAGATAGATGAATTTAAACAATCGAAAGAGTGTAAATTATTTATTATTATTCATAATAAAGTGATTTCTACTTTTCAGGTATCGGCATGTTCGGTGGCATGAAGAAGGGATTCATGCTCTAAGCAGTTCTCTCCCCTTCCCGGAGGTCCAATTGAACAACGAGCCGGCCCGTCTCAGGATCTGAGTTTGATGAGAAAAAAACTAACACGTGGATCAGCGAGGTGAGAGAGATAGGACTGGAGTGGCAATATTATATGTTTAAAGCTTATACAATCACATCTAGTGAAGTCTTTCTTTAATTTCAACCTTGAAAATGTTATGTTGAATTTAATTTATGTCTAATTATTATTGACCAGAGTGGAACCAAAATACCACATTATATCAAATATAGGTTCACTTAATTTGTATCTTACATGGTTATTTTGAAACGCCCATAAAATGTAATTTATCTAAATTGAATTCTTTATTTAAGAATTTGGTTACTTACTTAAAATAAACTGAATTTTACTTTTAACACTATGTATTAATTTGGCATACAGCATAGTCTTATTATAAAATATATATTTTATATAAATGGCCCGTGTTTAATTCAAGATTCCATAACATATATGTCCATTTGGGAGCAAATTATATATGCAATGTTTATGTCATGTAGTCAATGTAATACAAAAAAAAAAGGCTGACACATTATTGCAAATTATTTTAAGTCATCTTTTTATTTAGAATATGTCTAACCATGATTAACATTTCAAATATTATGAAATTAACTGGCAATTTCAAAGGAAGTAAATACTCCGAAATGAGAGTATTTTGTTATTTAATAAAATCAGTTAAATTTATCAGAATTATTTTCACATTTCATTGCAACGTTGAGTTCGGAGACATTTATAATATGCCATTCCAACAGAAAATAAAGTAAGTTTGATAGATATACGTTACGCACGACTAGGAACCCTGTACTCCAAGATCAGTGAATGTTAGTATTTTGTAAAGTCATAAGTATTTATCCAAATTCTTCCCGCCTTAATTATCATACGAATTTGAAACACGCAGACCAACAGACAGTTAATATATACCAGTCCTCTTGTTCAAAGGTAAGGAATCTGTCATCCAGAACAATAAAGTAGATAAAAGCCAGCGCAAGTCTATATCAATACCAAAAACGTAATATCAGGAATATATCTCAGAGGCTATTATGATATATAATTTCATTTAATTTTTTCAAATTTGAATATTTTTTTCGAAATTCTTTTTAAAGACTCCACGTTTGCCCAAGGTTAGGGTAGTTTTCCAGTTATTCTTCAATCAAACAAATACTTAGGGTAGCCCGATTGCATCTGAGACAAACCACGTTGAACCGTTTATGGGTTTATGGCACGTTAAGGGTTAAAGCAATACGAGTTGATGTTCTTCTCTAAGAATTTTATTGAAATTCATCAGCAAATTATCTACTTTTGCTTACAATAAAGCAGTTAAATTTCAGACAAACTTGTTATAAGGAAGCAATTCAAGAACATTTACTTTGTCGCTCTTATTTGATTTTATTTCTAATATAAATTCTTACATCTTCGATATTTTTTTCCATTTTAGACAAAACCTATGCAAATATAAAATATAAATATCATAGATCCATTAGTTAAAATCTTCTTTGTTTTGCTAATTCTGAAATCAATTTAATTTCATAGAAATTCGAATTTGAAAGCATTTCTTTTCACTTATAAAATCAGCAACAACACCGTTTGTGATTTTAATATTCGCATTTTTCAAAGATCTGTTCAAGATGTCTTGCACTGGAGCCAAAACGGCACATCAAGTTGTCCATTTGCTTTTTCAAGGTATTGGCCAAACGAGAAGTCGCCCGATTTGAGTAAAAATCATTCAAGTTCTGCCCGTAATCGTATGTACCCGGATTTAAAGGCCGAAGTTTTGGTGTTTCACCTGTTCGAAATTTCAGCCAACTTGAATCACATGTGTCGGATGCAACAATGAAGTCCAAAAATATAGGGTTTCGCTTTTACATCAGTTCACCCGACATGAATCGATATCACGTACACACATCCCTTTAGTCCGAAATGTTCATGCTGCACGTGCGGAACGGTTTATCCAACGTGAATTTCGTGCACCAAGGCCCTATCATTCGGAATTTTCGTTTTTCACGTGCACATTAGTTTCACTCATCATGAATCGTGTGCACACAGTCCTATAGTCCGTAATTTTCGTGTTTCACGTGCGCAACGGTCCACTCAACATCAATATCGTGCACAAAGTCATGTAGTTCGGAATATTCATGTTTTACGTACGCAATGGTTCAGCCAATTTGACCCATGGCTGAGATTAAAAATGATATATTGATAGAATATAACATTAACAAATAATTTATCTTTAGACTGATACATAATGTCCTGTTACCTTTTCACACACGAAGCGTATGTAAAAGGCTTCATTTACCATTGTTTTAGTTTTGGAATGAATGTGCACAATTCTTTTTAAATTCTCAAGTCTCAAGTCACCAAAATGTCATCCTCAGTGATATATGTTTAAACTAGACTGTTATAATCGTGAATTCATAACATGATAAATGAATAAACAGGAATGCTCTTTAAAAGTTTGCTTCAACAAAAATACCCCGATACAACACTCCTTTTAACTAGCGAGTCAGTCGAACGCTAGATTTTCGGACCATGGTTCAGCTCACTACAATCCAACCGCGGAGTTTTATCGAATTCATTCGACCATTGCTAAATTGTTGTCAATTGACTACGAATGTGCGGTAATTTTGTTGTTCATAGATAACAATTTATTGGCCAGGCGAACCCGCCTGAATCAGAATAACTAGCGATTAATATCTTTAGAAATTGTGGCATACATGCGTACACAATGGCTACATGACAATGGGGAGCGATATTCATATAGGGGTAACCCTGTATATCAATCCCCCTTTCCTGTACCATCTGGAAATAAATATGATTTAAATCAACAGCAACGGTTGTTGCACAGCCTATTTAAAGGGACACCGCGTCGAGGATAAAAATGAGATCACTTGTTTCCACCTGTGCTGATAAGCGTGTCTGCTAAAGAGTTATGCTTTGCTTCACTGTTTACATGCAGTAGTTGTTACCACCAATTACTTCAATTTTGACCTGTTAATCAGCATAGGTACATAACTCTGATCTCATATTTATCCTCGACGCAGTGTCCCTTTAAGGAAACGATACACCCTCCATGCTGGACTTCGCTTAGACTTTAACATCGACTGTCTAGCATTCATATGATTTGCTAGATTACAATCGTGAGCAATTGCTAGCTATTCAAAGCAAGCGAACTCGGAATACGAAGCACAGAGTCAACTAGTCCGAAATGTTCATGTTGCACGTCCTTCTCTTCCCACAGAGGTTACTCACTTCAGATTTTCAATCGTAACCTCTGTTACACATAGGCAATATTTCACTATTCTCGCATAATCCCCTGGCGGTGAAATTTGCAATACTAGAAAAATTCTTTTGTTTGTCCTATCAAGGATCGTTTTACATCTGCGACCGAATTCTGTCTTGTAAACAATATACACTGACGGGCAAAAGAAAGTATATCACTCAGTTGTATTTATCATATGAATAATTTTCATAGTCAAATATCTCGAGTTTTCGACGTCGTATTAAAAAACTGACTAGTTTGGGAAATTAGTCCAAAACATTAAGTCAGAATCAAAATACCTCTACGCGGTTTTTTAAAACATAATTAAAATTCAAAATTTAAATTTTGAAATTCCCCCAAATTAATTTTGATAAAACACAACTGTTCATCGACATATTACACATGTTCTGTGTGGAAATCAATATATGTGCTTCGTCCTGCACACATTAACAACATTTTGAACATGGTTGGTGTAAATTTCATTTCTTACCCCTGTCTACTTTACTTTACTTTAAATAATTATATGTTAGTTACAAAATAAAACAGTCACCAATTAAGTCATTCAAACTACTGCCGAAAGGTGTTATTGTATCGTGCCATAATCAAATGCATCTCATTTCTTTAAAATATTGAATTAATCGAAAACAAGTGAGTGTTATACTTTCTTTTGTCCGTCAGTTTATGCATCGCACAGATGAAGTCATTTCCACAGCTACGGAAAGCTCAGTTTGAAACAACGTCGCTGATTGCCCCACTAACTTCTGTTGCAACCAATCAGGATTCTCTATTTCCAGCCGAATAAGTGTTCGATATGTAACAGAGGTCACGATAGAAACATTGAAGGGAGTAACCTCCGTGGGAATGGAATGGGTTCACGGTAGCATGCATGCGGCACGAGAGCCGATGCCTTTGGTCCGTATTTGTCACGATTCACGTGTCCGAAAGTTCTTCCAAATCGATCTCTAGGTTACACTTCGTAAATACATCTTGGTAGTTCTTCGGATTGTTGTTTAAGATTTTATAAGGACCAATTTTACGGTAAAGACCAATATCCCCCTGAAAGGCATAACTCTCGCAAGTTTCAATCGCTGGCTAATTTAAACATTGCCGCATTTCCACAAGTTTCCGTGCTAGCCTAGTAGAGCGCACTATGGAAGTCAGATGCAGCACGCTACTACTCTAACATGGGAAAGTTAAGGAAATGCGGCAATGCTTAAATTAGCCTGTGGCGGAGACTAGCTCGAGTTACCCTTTGTAGGGTAAGTTGGAGTAAAGGTGAACTGGACAGATAATTGAGTGATGATAAGATACATTTGATGGATCGGGACATAATGGTCGTCTTTTGAGTGGTGATAAGTTTTCTGTAAGAAAAGTGACATTTAATTGTTATTTGAGTGGTGATAAGTAATCATATACTGAGAGGCATGACATGGAAAATATTTAAAATATATCCACATTCGTCCCCACACTTTGTTACATGAAACGACATAATGTAATCCTGCCAATTCGGGGTATTGTTTTCATCCGTTTCACTTCTTAATACCCGGTGTGTGTAATATGGAAAATTCCCGTAATGCTTTCCAGCTGATCATGCATCGCTATTTATAGCATGCTAATTTCACCTGTACATGACTGACCCCGTCCACGGAGACGTTACGTCTTTCACCAATAATCCAGCTGGAATGGTATTCTGGAGGTATTGTCATGGAGGTAGTGAGTGAGTTGGGGTTTTAACGCCGCTTTCAAGAGTGTTTCACTTATATCGCGGCTGCTAGTATTATGGCAGGGAGAAAGCCCGCAACGCCATGTGGCTATGCATTGCGGTGAAACCTGCGAGCATCGGCTGAAACTAGCGAACCATGGGTGGCGCTACGCTGAAATTCAGTGTAGCATTGCACCCAAACCTGACTGCGTGTAGAACAGTCCTCTACTGCAGACAAAGTTGCCGTGCCCCTGGCGGGATTCGAACCAGGGACCTCTTGATCCGAAGTCGAACGCGCTAACCACTGCGCTATCCCGCCCCTCATGGAGGTAACACCTGTCGGTCCAATCACGAAATGACATGACATCAATGTAAATTGTTCTAACTACAATATCAGGAATATTGGAAATTAAAAGATATCTCAGTTCTTACGTGTCAAAAGATATTTTCTGACACTTAGAAACAATCATTTAGAGGACTTGGTAGGGATACACAAAGACGTAGCGAGTGTGTTCATTGCAAATATTTGGTTCAGCCAGCTTTCAGCATTGCAAATATTTGTTTCAGACATTTTTTATCATTGCAAATGCTTGGTTCAGTCACCTTTCAGCATTGCAAACATTTGGTTCAGCCACCTTTCAGCATTGCTAACATTTGGTTCAGAAATTTTTTATCATTGCAAATGCTTGGTTCAACCACTTTTCTGCATTGCAAATTCTCACTTTAACCCCATTTCAGTATTGCAAATGCTTGGTTCAACCGTTTTTCCTCATTGCTTATGCTTGTTTCAGCTACCTTTCAGCATTGCAAACACTTAGTTGAAGTTCTTTTCAGCATTGCAAATGCTTGGTTCAGCCAAATTAGTGCATTGCAAACCCACGGTTCAACCATATTTCTGCATTGCAAATACTTGGTTAGGTCATAGCATTGCAAATACGCCGTGCATCCGCCTTTCAACATTGCAAACGGTTGGTTCAGCCATATTTTAGCATTGCAAATGGCTGGTTCAGCAAACTTTCAGCATTACATTGTTGGGTTTTTTTTTTACCTTTGGCCAACCGTGGCATTGACATCTAATTTTCTCAAAGTATACACATACACACGTCTGTCATAACTATAAACCACCCCACTTGGTTTCTTTTTATGTATTGTTTTAACGCATATCAGATGATTCACATTTGTCATTTGATAGTAGAATTCCAGTATGCGTTTGAATGCCTCTCGGTGTATTATGTAAGGAATATAAACTTTATTATTCTATTGTTGTATTGTTCTGATGTAACCAACCAGTTTGCTTTCTTTATATCTTCTGTCTGATAATTGTTAGATATGGTGGTGGATACTGAAAAGTGAAATCGTACCTGATGGTCAATTGATATTTCTAAAGGGGAATAATAATTTCCAGAATAACGTCCATTTAAAACCAGTGTAAGTGAAAGATTTTACTCTTAATACTATGTAAGAATATTATGGGTGACTTCAGACCTGTTGAGTTGATTCTGGTCTACTGGGTGACTTCAGTCCTGTTGAGTTGCTTCTGGTCTAATGGGTGACTTCAGTCCTGTTGAGTTGCTTCTGGTCTACTGGGTGACTTCAGTCCTTTTGAGTTGCTTCTGGTCTACTGGGTGACTTCAGTCCTGTTGAGTTGCTTCTGGTCTACTGGGAGACTTCAGTCCTGTTGAGTTGCTTCTGGTCTACTGGGTGACTTCAGACCTGTTGAGTTGCGTCTGGTCTAGTGGCTGACGTCAGTCCTGTTGAGTTGCTTCTGGTCTACTGAGTGACTTCAGTCCTGTTGAGTTGCTTCTGGTCTACTGGGTGACTTCAGTCCTGTTTAGTTGCTTCTGGTCTACTGGGTGACATCAGTCCTGTTGAGTTGCTTCTGGTCTACTGGGTGACTTCAGTCCTGTTGAGTTGCTTCTGGATTACTGAGTGACTTCAGTCCTGTTGACTTGCTTCTGGTCTACTGTGTGACGTCAGTCCTGTTGAGTTGCTTCAGGTCTACTGGGTGACTTCAGACCTGTTGAGTTGCTTCTGGTCTACTGGGTGACTTCAGTCCTGTTGAGTTGCTTCTGGTCTAGTGGGTGACTTTAGTCCTGTTGAGTTGCTTCTGGTCTACTGGGTGACTTCAGACCTGTTGAGTTGCTTCTGGTCTACTGGGTGACATCAGTCCTGTTGAGTTGCTTCTCGTCTATTGGGTGACTTCAGTCCTGTTGAGTTGATTCTGGTCTACTGGGTGACTTCAGTCCTGTTGAGTTGCTTCTGGTCTACTGGGTGACTTCAGTCCTTTTGAGTTGCTTCTGGTCTACTGGGTGACTTCAGTCCTGTTGAGTTGCTTCTGGTCTACTGGGAGACTTCAGTCCTGTTGAGTTGCTTCTGGTCTACTGGGTGACTTCAGACCTGTTGAGTTGCGTCTGGTCTAGTGGCTGACGTCAGTCCTGTTGAGTTGCTTCTGGTCTACTGAGTGACTTCAGTCCTGTTGAGTTGCTTCTGGTCTACTGGGTGACTTCAGTCCTGTTTAGTTGCTTCTGGTCTACTGGGTGACATCAGTCCTGTTGAGTTGCTTCTGGTCTACTTGGTGACTTCAGTCCTGTTGAGTTGCTTCTGGATTACTGAGTGACTTCAGTCCTGTTGACTTGCTTCTGGTCTACTGGGTGACGTCAGTCCTGTTGAGTTGCTTCTGGTCTAGTGGGTGACTTCAGTCCTGTTGAGTTGCTTCTGGTCTACTGGGTGACTTCAGACCTGTTGAGTTGCTTCTGGTCTACTGGGTGACATCAGTCCTGTTAAGTTGCTTCTGGTCTAGTGGGTGACTTCAGTCCTGTTGAGTTGCTTGAGGTCTACTGGGTGACTTCAGACCTGTTGAGTTGCTTCTGGTCTACTGGGTGACTTCAGACCTGTTGAGTTGCTTCTGGTCTACTGGGTGACATCAGTCCTGTTGAGTTGCTTCTGGATTACTGGGTGACTTCAGTCCTGTTTAGTTGCTTCTGGTCTACTGGGAGACTTCAGTCCTGTTGAGTTGCTTCTGGTCTACTGGGTGAAGTCAGTCCTGTTGAGTTGCTTCTCGTCTACTGGGTGACTTCAGTCCTGTTGAGTTGCTTCTCGTCTACTGGGTGACTTCAGTCCTGTTGAGTTGCTTCAGGTCTACTGGGTGACTTCAGACCTGTTGAGTTGCTTCTGGTCTACTGGGTGACTTCAGACCTATTGAGTTGCTTCTGGTCTACTGGGTGACATCAGACCTGTTGAGTTGCTTCTGGTCTACTGGGTGACTTCAGTCCTGTTGAGTTGCTTCTGGTCTACTGGGTGAAGTCAGTCCTGTTGAGTTGCTTCTGGATTACTGAGTAACTTCAGACCTGTTGAGTTGCTTCTGGTCTAGTGGGTGACTTCAGTCCTGTTGAGTTGCTTCTGGTCTGCTGGGTGACTTCAGACCTGTTGAGTTGCTTCTGGTCTACTGGTTGACTTCAGACCTGTTGAGTTGCTTCTGGTCTACTGGGTGACTTCAGTCCTGTTGAGTTGCTTCTGGTCTACTGGGTGAAGTCAGTCCTGTTGAGTTGCTTCTGGATTACTGAGTAACTTCAGACCTGTTGAGTTACTTCTGGTCTAGTGGGTGACTTCAGTCCTGTTGAGTTGCTTCTGGTCTACTGGGTGACTTCAGTCCTGTTGAGTTGCTTCTGGTCTACTGGGTGACTTCAGTCCTGTTGAGTTGCTTCTGGTCTAGTGGCTGACGTCAGTCCTGTTGAGTTGCTTCTGGTCTACTGGGTGCCTTCAGACCTGTTGAGTGACCTCAGGTTTGGTTGGCTTCAGGCCTGCTGAGTCTTGGTGAGTGACCTCAAGTGTAGGTGACTTCAGGTCTGTTAACAACTAAGTTACTACGGTTCTGTAAAATTTGTTAAAAAAGTTACTATATTTCTCAAACACCAATCCGTTGAACCACCAAGATTGAATTTTGAATTCTTGTTTTCATACAGATTGACTTTATCTTTGTCTTTCAATTGAAAATTCCCTCGCTATTTGATTTTCTAAAGGCTAAACATTTACCAATGTTTGATATATTACTTGATTTTGTAAACTTAGAGATAAAGTTTCAAGATTCGTATTAATATAATAGTCCGCCCATTATCCACGTTACGTACGAATTGGCATGTCTGTGAAAAGCCGTATTCTGAATGCCAAGTTTTTCTCACACAAATTCCGATATTCACGTGAAACATGAAATTTACATAGAATGGCGTCGAATCTTGCCAATCATACCATGCAAAGCATGGCTTGCACGTGCAGCACGCTTTGCACGCATTGCACGAATCAATAGATATATTAAACTGGCCTTACTTTGAGTCTTGTCGGGCATTAAAAAGCGGACATGCACACAACTAGCATTTTGAACTAGATTACAATATTTTCCCTGCTAGTTTTCCAAGATTGGATAAGAAACTGTTTCGCAACATGGACACTTTATACAGGTATCGAGTAATGTTTTTCTTTACAGCTTTATAATGCAAATATAACGTCAACTTGGTTCATTGAAGATCTTCGCATTTGCCAACAATGTCAGTAAGTCTTTAAAGTTATTTACACGTGGATATTTTAAAGGCAAACTTAAATTTCAAAAGTATGCGATTAAGGGGACAATTAAACACTTGAGTAAAACTGTAGCAAGTCACCGCTCAGGTTATGCTATCGCCACGTTTTATTCATAATGTGCCAATATCTAAATGAAATATATCATGACATTCACCAAAATGTAATTCTCATTGGTTGTCAAAGCAATATTGCCGAAGATTGATTTATTGAAGGTTACTTTTCAGAATAAAGCAAAATTCACCGTATATCTAATTTTGGTCATAGAAGAAGGCACATTGTACCAATTTCGGCAATCAATATTCGTTTTTTGACTGTGCCAAATCGTTCTCATTAAAACTGACGATAACAATACCATTCAAAAAATTTTGCTTTGTATTTATCTTTTTTCAAATGGTAAGAATAGTATCCAAATGGTCTAGATAACTTTTCAATCTGTTACGAAGATTTATTCAAATGGTAAGGATATTATCCAAAAGGTATTGGTATCATGTCAATCAATTATTAAATGCTTGTGAAAAATAATTCCTAATTTTTAGTCCTCAGTTGTTAACTCATCAACTCGAAATGATAGAACCGAGGAACATAAATTGAACTTGTTTTACATCTATTCTTAAATTATCATAAAGTCTTAAACATGTTCAACGTGGTCTGTATAGAAATTCTATCATTTAACACTGGCTCCTATGGTTGATGTCGCTGAAAGCGAATTATTAATGGTATTAATATATTATATCACAAATTGACGATCTCCAAATTTGACATCACTGAGAACTCTCAGCTGACAATACAATGACGTCACAAAGTTGAAGACGAGACAAGCAAAGGTCATCTTTAATGTAGTAATTAAATGCTATCTTCCTTCTAATGCTCAAAGATTTCTTCAACAAATATCAGGGTTTTTTTTATTTCATCAAATATTTTATCATACTTTTGCTTCGCAAAACTGATTCTGTATTAACCTTGGGCTTGACATTTTCTAAATTAAAGTTAAGATAATATGTACTGTCTTTGTTTAATGTTTTCAAGTTCATGAACTAGTCAACAATCAACTACTATATTCATTTAAACAACAATTCCAAGTTTTTTTGCATTTTTAAATTTATGTCTTTAACGTGAATACTAAAGTTCTATATCTTGTGTCTGTTCTTCGCATTGATAAGTGAATTTAACCTTTAACATGGAGACAACAGTTCTAAATCTTGTGTCTGTTCTTCGCATTGATAAGTGAATTTATTCCTTTAACTGGTTTATGCAAAGCTATCGATAGTTTTATTTAATGGTTTAATTCATTTCGTCATAATCTATATCAACATTTATCAATGTCACGTTTACAATGTACTTTATTATCTAATTTATTAATTATCAGCATGATTAGATTTCCAATTCTGAATAATACCCACATTTAGGCACTGTAGCACGTTATATGTTAAATTTTGCCATTTATTACAAACGTTTATGCAGTATATCTTTACTTATCCGCAGTTGTAGAAAACTTAGTCACGTATTAACCGAAAAGTGCTAGCGGACATTTTAGTATGAACACCTTTTAATAAATCGAGGATGGGAAATGGATCCGGGTTGCTTAACCGAACCATACCCATATGTTTTAGAACTAGTTATTGATCAAGGATGATTGTTTTGCAATTGGCAGCATGTCTCTTCCTTTTTGTGAAATCTCTTTATTTCCATTAGAAATCGTGCTACAGCTCCTTGTATCGCAGTTACGTGAGGTACAAACTACATTAACGTCATTCAGTATGTGTTCTTAGTATTTGTTTACTATTTGTACATAGATCATATCTTGCCACGCCACTCAGTCCGATATCTCTCTAACCTTGCTATTGTTATTATTTATTGTGTATACATTCATGATGTGTATTATTTCAATGTATATACAAACATTAGTATACGTTATGTTTCAATAATCTTACAATAATGATCCACGGTAAATAAATAGAAAAAAAATCTATTGAAATACATATTTGTTTTGTTTTATTCTCATAGCCGAATCGTATGGAATAGGGGAAGGGGTTCGCTCTGGGGGTTCATCAAATTTCATGAAATATTTTTCAAAATGGGATTCGAACCCCCTGACTCTGGGTCCGCCACTGTTTCTGCATCGTTCATTGAGTTCCAATCGACACCATAACATTTCTGGTGGAGGCAAAAGTATCGGATGATGTGTCTGTACTTCACTCATTGCAGGGTGGATCTTGAAGCTCACATGACTGCAGACATAAGACTTTACCAGTGAACCACAGTAAAGTATTGTTTAATATCAGATTTTCTAATGAATACATTTGAATAACCACGCAGTATTTTTCTTTTTTACATCTTTTTTTACAGGCTTTTCGCGAAATTGACTCTAGTCATAAATTATATTTGGCATCTGTGGATGATCTGCAAGTCAAGTGAGGTTATACGCACTTTAATCGTGCAGCACACATGCTATTCAAACCAAATTAAATTATGAAATATCAATGTATTTATGAGTTTTAAAAGAAGGTAGTCCAAAAGTAAAATGTTGACAATTTAAATAAATCAAAACTATCTGAAGGTTACCAGGCCGGGGCGAAAGTGGCAAGGATACGGGCTATCGGATGGGTCATATTCCAAACACTGGAAACATTGGAAATACTGTAATACTGGAAATCAGTCGACAAATACTTTTACATTATTTCCGTTAATGAATGAAAATATGTATCAATTATATAAGCGCCTGAGCCTCACATAACCATAACATCACGTACTTAGTCCCACTGAAGAGTGATGGTTGTGAATGTTGTTGTTGCTAATGGGGCTCCAATGGTATTGATGGTATTATTCAAATTCCCCTGCAAGTCATTACTCGCGCCAGTCTCCATCACTGGCTAATTTAAGCCTCGCTGCACTTAGTTAACTCGCGCCAGTCTCCATCACTGGCTAATTTAAGCCTCGCTGCACTTAGTTAACTCGCACCAGTCTCCATCACTGGCTAATTTAAGCCTCGCTGCACTTAGTTAACTCGCGCATGTCTCCATCACTAGCTTATTTAAGCCTCACTGCACTAAGTTAACTCGCGCCAGTCTCCATCACTGGCTAATTTAAGCCTCGCTGCACTTAGTTAACTTTTCTGTGCATGCGTACCATCGCGTTGCGGCTGAACATGATAGTGCGCGGTGTAAGCGGTGCTAGCACAGAAAAGTTAACGTTATTCACCGATGTTGAAATTAGCCAGTGACGGAGACTGGACCGAGTTATGACTTGCGAAGAAAGATTAGTATTTTTTAGCATCATGTTCGTAAGATTTTGGTTATAGAATTTTATAAAAGAATCAGCAACCTGCAATTCTTTGCTATGCAGCTTGGTGACAAGAAGTTAAATGGCCGAATTGAGAAGTGTAGACATTTCGATGGAAAGGCTGGATCAAAGCATAGTGACAGTTCAGCGTTAAGAAATTTTAAACATCACAGACTCATATATTGTCTTACAGGATGTTAATTCTTCTTTACGATATGTAACTTGCGAAAGCAGTTGATGAAACCTGCTAGTTACCCAAACGAGAATCTCCAGTTGAAGCCCCGACTGTACTGCAGCCTGAGTTGCACTTCGAAAGCGGCCTCATGTCCGCTTCTCAAAGCTGCATACACGTAACCAGTAATTTCTCTATCAAAAGCTTCCCCTGCAAAGTGGAGTCTTCCAACAGCGGCCATCCTGTCATTCAAAATGTCCGGATTAGAAGCTCCTGGCTCAGGATTAACAAAGGAGCCCAAATACAGCGGATCATTCCTCCAGTTAGGAATGAAGATGTCTTCTGGATCTGGGATGCTTTGATCCTTGTAGACCCTACGTAGCATCTCCATCACCTCAGCTGTCACCTCGGACACACTCATTGCATTCACTCTGTCAGCTTCTTCTCCAAAGGTCACAATTTCCAAAATATTCGTTCCCGCTGGGTAGAGACCATCAGCTTCGTGGTTCTGCCACACAGGATAGAACCCTCTCCTTTCATCTGCGTACAGGATGTATTCCTCATTGTCCCAAAATCTTGGCATACCATCGGGAAACTTGAGAAATATTCCAAAGTAGTTTTCAAGACGCATACGATTGATGCTGTCTCTCTTCCAATCTGGTAACATTGGACTGAAAGTCACAAAACCACTCTTCAGCACCCCGACACTGAATGTTATGATTGCATAATCGGCGGTGTAGATGTTACCATTCTTTGTGGTTACTTCAACTCCCGAGCCCATGTATTTGACATGTGTTACGATCTCATTGAGAAACAGACGGGGATCATCAAAGATCAGAACATCTTCAAAATATGTTTTCAGCAAGTATTCATAGCCTCGTTGGTCCTGGACAAAGAACTCCCCTTTGATGAATTCGAGGATTGTAGAGGAAAACGAACAGGACGAAACGTCAGGAATATGTCCATACTCAAAGTCATAGTCAAAAACTTCCACCACCTTTTCGACCGGGGTCTTGGGTATGAACCTGCCTCCTGTTAAGCAAGCTCTTATGGACATATCCCGTCTTCCACCATCAAGTCGTCGTTCAATTGCAGCAGTTCTGTTTTGAATCAATTCAAGTTTAACCCAAGCATCTTCACCTTCAGTGGCCGTAACATCAGTACCAGTGGAATTCTTAATGACAACACTGTCAAAATCTGAGACTTTGCCTTGGAGGTTAATATATTTAGCTGTGCGAAACAATGGATTAGTTTCACCAACGATCCAATTTGCTCCTGCTTCAACTGTTTTCCCGCCAAATCTAACCGACTTGACTCGTCCTCCAATCCTGTTGGATCCCTCCAGGATGATAAAGTCGTGCATGTTTTGTCCTGTCAGAGTTTTAGCTGCGGACATTCCTGCTGCACCAGCACCGAGGATCAGAACTGTGGCATCTGGAAGAATTCAGTAAACCAATAATTCCTAGATCACAACGTTTTGTTCAGATCAGTTGGCATACTTAGATCACAATTTCCCTGCCTAGTCAAATGGTTATTGTAAGTTAATGATTCAACATATATTTGTTTTTAATATAAGAGTTGTTGATGTCACTGTGAGATTTTTGTGGTGTTAATGTGAGAGTTTCTGAAGTTACTGTAAGATTTGTTGACGTTACTGTCAGTTTCTGATGTTACTTTGAGAGTTTCTGATGCTACTCTAAGATTTGTTGACGTTACTGTCAGTTTCTGATGTTACTGTGAGAGTTTCTGATGTTACTGTAAGATTTGTTGAGGTTACTGTCAGTTTCTGATCTTACTGTAAGAGTTTCCGATGTTACTATGAGAGTTACTGGTGTTACTGTGAGAGTTTCTGATGCTACTGTGAGAGTTTCTGATGCTACTGTAAGATTTGTTGACGTTACTGTCAGTTTCTGATGTTGCTATAAGAGTTTCTGATATTACTGTGAGAGTTTCTGATGTTACTCTAAGTTTCTGATGTTACTGTAAGATTTGTTGACGTTACTGTCAGTTTCTGACGTTACTGTGAGAGTTTCTGGTGTGAATGTGAGAGTTTCTGAAGTTACTGTAAGAGTTTCTGATGTTACTCTAAGCTTCTGATGTTACTGTAAGATTTGTTGACGTTACTGTCAGTTTCTGATGTTACTATGAGAGTTTCTGATGTTGCTGTAAGAGTTTCTGATGCTACTCTAAGATTTGTTGACGTTACTGTCAGTTTCTGATGCTACTGTAAGATTTGTTGACGTTACTGTCAGTTTCTGATGTTGCTATAAGAGTTTCGAATATTACTGTGAGAGTTTCTGATGTTACTCTAAGTTTCTGATGTTACTGTAAGATTTGTTGACGTTACTGTCAGTTTCTGACGTTACTGTCAGTTTCTGATGTTGCTATAAGAGTTTCTGATATTACTGTGAGAGTTTCTGATGTTACTGTGAGAGTTTCTGATGCTACTGTAAGATTTGTTGACGTTACTGTCAGTTTCTGATGTTGCTATAAGAGTTTCTGATATTACTGTGAGAGTTTCCGATGTTACTATGAGAGTTACTGGTGTTACTGTGAGAGTTTCTGATGTTACTGTGAGAGTTTCTGATGTTACTGTAAGATTTGTTGACGTTACTGTCAGTTTCTGACGTTACTGTGAGAGTTTCTGGTGTGAATGTGAGAGTTTCTGAAGTTACTGTAAGAGTTTCTGATGTTACTCTAAGTTTCTGATGTGACTGTAAGATTTGTTGACGTTACTGTCAGTTTCTGATGTTACTATGAGAGTTTCTGATGTTGCTGTAAGAGTTTCTGATGCTACTCTAAGATTTGTTGACGTTACTGTCAGTTTCTGATGTTACTGTGAGAGTTTCTGATGTTACTGTGAGAGTTTCTGATGTTACTATAAGATTTGTTGACATTACTGTCAGTTTCTGATGTTACTGTGAGAGTTTCTGATGTTACTGTAAGATTTGTTGAGGTTACTGTCAGTTTCTGATCTTACTGTAAGAGTTTCCGATGTTACTATGAGAGTTACTGGTGTTACTGTGAGAGTTTCTGATGCTACTGTGAGAGTTTCTGATGCTACTGTAAGATTTGTTGACGTTACTGTCAGTTTCTGATGTTGCTATAAGAGTTTCTGATATTACTGTGAGAGTTTCTGATGTTACTGTGAGAGTTTCTGATGCTACTGTAAGATTTGTTGACGTTACTGTCAGTTTCTGATGTTGCTATAAGAGTTTCTGATATTACTGTGAGAGTTTCTGATGTTACTGTAAGATTTGTTGACGTTACTGTCAGTTTCTGACGTTACTGTGAGAGTTTCTGGTGTGAATGTGAGAGTTTCTGAAGTTACTGTAAGAGTTTCTGATGTTACTCTAAGTTTCTGATGTGACTGTAAGATTTGTTGACGTTACTGTCAGTTTCTGATTTTACTATGAGAGTTTCTGATGTTGCTGTAAGAGTTTCTGATGCTACTCTAAGATTTGTTGACGTTACTGTCAGTTTCTGATGTTACTGTGAGAGTTTCTGATGTTACTGTGAGAGTTTCTGATGTTACTATAAGATTTGTTGACATTACTGTCAGTTTCTGATGTTACTGTGAGAGTTTCTGATGTTACTGTAAGATTTGTTGACATTACTGTCAGTGTCTGATGTTACTGTAAGAGTTTCCGATGTTACTATGAGAGTTACTGGTGTTACTGTGAGAGTTTCTGATGTTACTGTGAGAGTTTCTGATGTTACTGTAAGATCTGTTGACGTTACTGTCAGTTTCTGATGTTACTGTAAGAGTTTCCGATGTTACTATGAGAGTTACTGGTGTTACTGTGAGAGTTTCTGATGCTACTGTGAGAGTTTCTGATGCTACTGTAAGATTTGTTGACGTTACTGTCACTTTCTGATGTTGCTGTACGAGTTTCTGATGTTACTGTGAGAGTTTCTGATGTTACTCTAAGAGTTTCTGATGTTACTGTAAGATTTGTTGACGTTACTGTCAGTTTCTGACGTTACTGTGAGAGGTTCTGATGTTACTGGGAGAGTTTCTGATGTTCCTGCAAGATTCGTTGACGTTACTGTCAGTTTCTGATGTTACTGTGAGAGTTTCTGATGTTACTGTGTGAGTTTCTGATGTTACTGTGAGAGTTTCTGATGTTACTGTAAGCGTTTCTGATGTTACTGTGAGAGTTTCTGATGTTACTGTGATATTTTTCTGGTGTTGCTGTGAGAGTTTCTGATGCTGCTGTAAGATTTGTTGACGTTACTGTCAGTTTCTGATGTTACTGTGAGAGTTTCTGATGTTACTGTGAGGGTTTCTGATGTTACTGTAAGAGTTTCTGATGTTACTGTGAGAGTTTCTGATGGTGATGTTCAGGTTCAAACTCACGCCTTTGACAGAATACCCCGTGTCCACACAGCACAGTCAAGATTATTGATATCAGCAAGTTCCCCCTCATTGTTCTGAAAGAAAATACATCACCAATGATACAGCTGAACCCCCACACATCACAACAATTAACATGCGCTAACTTTTACTTCTACTCGGAAGCAATACAGAGACATACAACAAACCAATCAGATCGTTCGAATGGGTATCGACTGCGGTATAATGTTCACGGGAGAGGTTTTTGTGCTCAATTTACGAGTTTCAAGAGCTATTAAAGTCATTTTAAAGGTGACATATGGTGAAACACAGCCGGGTTTTGCGAAGAAATGTATAATTGATAGGAACGTGCGTTCATTTGTGAATGTAACCAATTATTAGCGTAACTTTTCACCTAATATTGAATGGATCCTTAGATCGGCAATATGACTGCCCTTGATCTTTTACTCTATGTTATATATGGGGTAGGTTTTATTTAACTACGTTTTACGTACGTTTTAATTACGATATCGAGTTCCTGTGCTAAAACCCTGCCTTTCCGTGCTGTCCCCATTCGTTAGCTGCCTAATAGAGAACGCATGATTCTTACTGACAAACAATCCTATGGTTTCTAACAGCTCTTCGTAGCCTAATGGATAACAGCGCTAACTACTAATCGGAAGGTTGCATGTTCGAGTCCAGTTTCATACATTACACAATTATTCTCTCATAATTGAGATATTTAAGTTCTATTCACCACAAATACAAAAACATCAGTTAAGAAAAATGTACTCGGTAAGCCATTACTGAACATGTCAAAACCTAACATCCCTCCGTAGAGGGTAATGTCCGAGTAACTCTCTATTCCTTAACAATAATGGAGCCGAGGCGCTCTCGCTCGGGCAATACAAAAATTCACACTCGTTTCGTTAAAGTCATATTGCACACTTCCTCGGGTAATAATCTCTATATATGAGTCATATACGATTCACTTATTCGATCACGACTGAATACGATTTTATGGACATAATCAAATGCATCTCATTTCTTTAAAATATTGAATTAATCGAAAACAAGAGAGTGTTATACTTTATTTTGCCCGTCAGTGTATTTGCACCGAGATACGCCACTAGGTGAACAGACTGTACATATCCATACTGGACACAAATAATTAGGGATATTTTGAAATTTTGAAATTATAAATACCGATGTTTTTATTACTTGACTTATTAATCAAATATTAATCATAAAAATCTAATATCATATTCTGTCAAGTATAAATCACCAACACCGTGTGATATCTACTGTTCTACTTGTAGATTGGAACACCAAAAGAGTATAGTTTAATCCATAAAACTATTTTTTTAAAAACCAACAAATAACGCGAAACGTCTTACCTGGAGAAGGCTTTTCAGCAATGTCAACGAACTTTCGAAATAAGGGTGTACCTTCACGCAGAGACCATTAAATAAATAATATCTAAAGGTATCTGCTTCACATCTCGACTTGATCGTTATGCGTCACGGGTCTTACTTCACTTTATGTTTTTGTCTGTGTACTAAACGTACGTAATGCCACTTCACTCTTACCAGTTGATGTATAATTAGTTCAGTCAGGCGTGTATGTCAAGCAATTATTTATTAATTTTTTTATTAACCTCAAGTTGAACAAGTTATCCATGTTTACATATAGAGTGTAGAATTAATTATATATGATACAGGTGGACGGGTTTGACAATTGTAATGCGACTACTTACTTACTTATTGGGAATACACATAATTAGTTCATGTACACATTTCTTATATGGTATACAAGTCATGGGGCAAACATTTATCTGATTACACAGCTACATTCTGTATTTTCAACCCTGATGTATGTTTCCAGTATACGACACGAATTATCCCGAATCACCAAGAATGGAGACTGAATGTGCAAATTCGTAAATGTTCGTGAACACTCGGCAAATTTCGTGGACATCAATTACACTGTTACGAAACGTTTAGGAAAATTCGTAGCTTTTCATATTGAAACCCTAGGAAACACGTACGAATTACGTTAAAGGGGCAGTAGCACGTTTTTTGCCAATTTCATTTTTGTCAAATTTCCCATTTATAATGATAGTTTATGTCATTTATATTTACTTTAGAGGGTAAAACATCCTGTTACACAAACCAATTTTCCGTAGTGGTGAAAACAGTGTTGCGTATAAAGCAAAGTTGCAAGGCGGCCATTTTATTGTGAACATATTTTATTATATCGAATGACAAAAACGATTCCCATGGTCTTACGGAATCACGTACACTCATTTTTAACTTGATTTTCCGAAGAGGGAAGGGTGTTTTACTATTGGTGGCATTATTTTTCAAATACATTACATCGACTTATTTCACCGAAAAACGTGCTACTGTCCCTTTAAGGTGCGTTTACACTTGCACGAATTTTCCATCCGCAATTCAAGACCTCAGTGCGTGCCAATCCGTGAAGCATTGTTTATTAATTTGTTTACATAACAATGTGCACACCTCCGTTTGCGCATCATTCGCGCATACCTCACGTATATGTTGCGCATTTGACGCGCAAAATTGCACACAAGTGCCACGAAATAACCCCGCATTGTTGCGTTCTGTGCACGTATATGCTGTGTCTGATCTATGGTCCGATGAAGCTGCGTTTTGGTACGGAGTATGCGACTAAATCACGCATGCGTGTCATGATCGTGATCTTTTTTAGTCACGCTTTGCGTACGATACTGCTCGCATTGGACGTATCTATAAAGGCAGTACCCCATCTTAAATCAGTTCATCCTCTACTTTCACAAAGTGAACACCATGAAAAACTCCGAAGATATCGCCATTACTGAAGAGAGAAAAAGACTCATGTATCTGACAGGGGCTGCACTTCTGCTTCTAGGAGAAGAAATAATACAGGAAGCAAGAAGACGTTGGACATTTACGAAGTTGTTATAGACTACACGATTTAGTTAAGAATGTTGCAGAATTAACCATTAATAATTTACGGATTTCAAGAATAAATTACGTTTTGTCTACAGATGTTCCCGAATGTGAAAAAAATCCCATTCGTGATGATTCGGGATAATTCGGGTGGTAGTGAAGTTGGGACATCAATATATTAAGTCCGCCTCGACCCTGGCGTTTATTACCGTGCGGTAGAATTTCTAATGGAAAACAAAATAGGAATATATACATATCTATATACACTAATTAGTGCAATTTTTCGGCTTATTTTGGGTCGAAACAATTTGTGAAAAAATAAGTGTATATATTTCAAGGAGAGAAATCGGAAATTACAACTAAGAATGTGTAATAACAAAATCCCAAAAGTTGCTAAAAGTCCAGGAGGGTCGGAACACGAATGTTCAGTTGTCACCAGATGACTTAAAGCGCTGTAGCACGGTTTCTAATGGAAAATAGAGATCTTATTAAATGGAAAAGAATTGACAACCCTCCAGATTCAATAGATATCTAAAACGAATGTTTATGGTTCGGTTACCAAATACATATCTATTTCCCATCCTCGAATTATTATCGCGATAAAATGGCCGCTATGAAGTACACATAACCGCACGCCTGATATCTCTCTTCAAAATGCATATTTCAGGACCAAACTTGGCTGAGATGTACATTACAATATGATCTATTGATTGGTCATTTCATATTTCCTCTATCTGTCTTCGGTTTTTCTCCACATTCGGTCTTACAGAGGTTCTCGCAGCCAAATTGGGCAAAACACACGACATTATGCTGTGTATTGTTCTTGTTAATTAATTGGAATATGCAACAATACACATTTAATCTTTTAAGATCATTATTAATTTTTAAACGCTTCCTCACAAAATGTCTATCATTTGGAATGAACCCAGATGTGAAGACAATCAAACACACTACTTGAACATGTTAGTACAGTCGAGAGTGGACAAATCTGACATCACGCTTGGCCCCATTCTTCAATATATATATATCTGACACTATATTACAGTTGGAATTTTCTGAACAACTTTCAGCCAATGACATACGTTTATGACCCACGTGACACTGTGGGTAATCCGAAATAATTGGCAAAAACAAATGTGGAATTTGATTTTTGAAGGTTGCCTCTGAAATACTGTTGCTTTTTAAACCTAATAATACAGTACACCTAAAAATAAATGAGCTGATCAATTTGTAACCTATTAATATTTTTATGATTACATTGTGCACATGGAGTTTCCATTAACGAATGTCAATTTTAGAGTTAAACACATCGCTGTAACAGGAATTGCAAGAAATTCTTGGTTGTCATGGGTTAAAAAAACCTTTCACTAGGATGTGATATAAGATGTATACTCATGGTAAAAATGGTTGACATCCCTAAACAGAAAATGGATTTTAGCAACTTAAATGCATGGACAATTAATATTGTTTGATATTATGGTATATTCAAAATTAAATGGCACAAACGCATGAAGTAAACTATAAAATACTTGCCATGTACGTATTGTGTGCAATGAGACTCCATGAAAGATTTTGGGTATATTTGGACTTTTTTCAAATGCAAGTATTACTCATTTATTACAACCGAAATGAGACCTTTCAAAAACTGTAACAATGAACCATGCCAAGATCTCAAGACACAAGGAATAAACCCTTTTAAATAAATTTATTTTTTTCTTATATTCATCTTTCTTTGGTATTTTAAAGTACAAGTGGAGAAATAGCAAATGCTCAAGGAAACAATTCACAAAAAGACATCCAGTAGTATCATGTTTTACCAAAAATCTCATCGAAACTGATAGTTACGTTGTTTATATAACATCTCATTCCTATTACTATTAGGGGGTGTCAACCATTTATACCATAAGTATATAATGATAAGAGTTCTTGATAATTGGATCACAATTTAACGGTATGGAAGGGCGGTGATATTCAGCACTACCTAATATCCGTATAAGATCCTTTCTGGAATTGGCTCATTCTCTTCCCACAGAGGTTACTCCCTTCAGATTTCCGATCCTATCCTCTGTTGTTTTAGGCACTTATATATATTCCAGGATAAACACTTTGTGTCACACCTTTACGGTTAAGCGATCATATTCCCTTGTAAAGACTCTTATAAACTTAAATACCTATTTGCTTTTATTTGGAAATTCAGCAATTAATGATAACAATAATAGGATATTCATACCGCGCATATATCCGTGGGCATTGCATGCTCAAAGCGCCAACATAAAAGTCTAGAGACGATTAAGAGAAAGCAGTCCTGTAGAAAAGTATGTCTTTAGTTGGGATTTGAAAGTGGAGAGATTTTGACAGTCTCTGAGATGCTGAGGAAGATTGTTCCAGAGAGAAGCGGCGGCAAAGGTGAAAATTCTTTCTCCATAGCGTGTTGTCCTGACCATTGGAACGACCAGGAGACGGTGGCTCCCAGAACGTAGAGATCAATAAGGGTATCATTTTATGACAGGCAATAGTTTCAGAGTACCAAATAAATAATGTTCAGTTTCCTTTACAATAAAGAAATGTGCATTATGACTGTCACAGTCAGTCACAGTCGTCGGTCGCCTGATCTGTTCATTGCTAGTAAACCAGTTTCATGGGAAATAGAACATTCAGAACCCATACTGATCACTTAAATCTACCCATTACAACATTTGATATCTGTTCATACATTAGTGACAGTATACCGGCCATAAAGTGTGATGATTAAATTGATCGCATGGCATCAATAATGATGATCCCTCCAATCACTGAGGGCGATACCGATTGAACCATCTAGCAAATGACCTGAATAATTTATATCTACTGTGAAGTAACATAATATGCGCTCTGCGAAGCCTTTGCTATCATTTGGGCCAGTCGACAGAGAAAAATGGAGTTTTAGCCTAGGTCTGAAACAGATTTTAAAGGTAATTATATTTTGTCTTTTATCTAATTATTGCAATTTAAACATTGCTTTAAACAAAATTAAAAACGTCAATCGAAACAGAAATAACCTAACAACTAGTGTTTTAAGCATACTAATAAACGATATTTGTTTTGATTAATTTTAAATACGATACGTATAGTTAGTAGCCTAGACAGTAGAAAACTTGTAGTCAGGTTTAATCTACGACAAGTCTGTATAAATTATAAGATGTGCAAACAAGTTGCTTCTTTTATAATTTGAAACATTATGTTTAACGTTTTCATTCATTGTTGACAGACAGAACAGTTTATTTCTCAACCAACCAACGGTGGTACATGAGAATGAGAATATATACATACATAAATAGTAATAATATACATGGCAAGTGACTGGACATGAGGTTACTTAAACAATTTAAACAATGCATTTAGAAATGACTTCAGATTCTTTAAATGCTTAGTAGATTTATTGCATAATAATGTCTTAACCATAACTTGACTTCCATATATTTTTGGCAAAAGATATATGTTACGCTGTTGGAGCAGGGCTTCGCATTTAAAAAGGTAGTGAAACTCGTCTCCAACAGCATTAGCATTACACAATTTACACAATCTGTTTTCTTTTGGGATTAATTGCCATCGACCGGTTTCAATTGGTAAATTAGTATTACTTGTTCTCAGTTTTAATATGGGAAAATATATATTCTTTGGTAAATAAAGGTAATTTTCAAAGCAAATTTTAAATTTGAAGCATTTATAAAATATCCCTTTTGAACTGCTCTCTATAGAGCTTCGCCAATGTTGTAAAAAAAAGTCCTGTAATTAAGTTTTTCATTAATTAAGGATAAGACAAGGCTCAACAATGGCCCGCTACTTGTTGCTGATATACCTGGGAACGTTTGGTGTTAGTTTTGGTCAGCACTACAACATGACTCAAAATGAACAGATGTTAAAAGGATTGCAGCTGGAAAGGTGGTCAAGCTGGATTAACCCAAAAGATGGCGACCCTGCCCTTCTTCATTGCAACGTCTACTGTAACGGGACGTCACTTGAAAGGATTGTGCACAGGCCATGTTCAAGTTTCTTACCACGTTGTAAACCATGTCAGTGTGATGCCTCGTGTAACGAATATGGAGACTGTTGTCCTTCAAAACATGGACAGATTCAGTTGATAAACAATACAAGACCCGTATGTGTTGGTTCGTTAGATGCATATTTCATCGGTGGAATTTATGGTGGATATTTCATGATAACAACTTGTCCAAAATCTATAAAGACAAAAACATCTTTATCACAAGAACTCTCTCCTGTAACGTCATTAACATCTAACGTTACATATTTCAATAAGCACATAGCAGCTTGTTATAAAGAAGAAATATACACACCTTGGATAATGAAAAATATTTGCAGGAAAGGTAAAAATGACACATCCAAAGGCAAAAAACACAAAAACTGTTTCATTACAATTTATCCAGACGTTGGTATCCCAGTCCGCACATGTGATCCTTTGTTTGAAAACAGGAACTTCATCGATAAGTGCAATGTTACAGGACTATGGACTAAGCTCAATGTCGACCTGGAGACTGAATGTGAAGATGGAGTTGAAATACCCGTTCTTGGAGGGGAAAACGTCTTCAAAAATATTTTCTGTTTCTTGTGCAATGGGCTTACACCATCAGTAACTCCTTGTGGTCAGATAACAGTAGCTCCATCTCCTTCAATCAACAGTCTGATCAGTATGACAACACAAAGGATAGAATGTGCACATGATCAGTGGTACGACCGAATTAAGGTTTGTCAGGAGTTTCAACTATTTTTGTGCTGTTATTTTGATGTAACAAAGCTTTACACAAGGTTTCATATCTACCATGTGTGTACAAGTCATTTCGTTTATTCCTTACATATATACAGTCTGATTAAAATCGACCATGTTCCGAGGAATTAAATCTGCAAAATAGTTCATATCGGGATACGAATTTGTTCCATAGATTCCTCCCCACTAGGTCTGAGGACACCCCGTATAGGCACATGTTCCGTACCAGTTTAGCGCAGACAAAGCCCAAATAGCTGACCAATCACATCAAAGGTTTTAAAGGGACGACGTTTTGAAAAGGCAATTCGGAACAGACGAAAGGATAGCTGTATGGAGTTATCTGCCCCTAGATTCTCGACACCGAAAGCTTTTGTTGGAGTCTTCTGGTTGGTTAATTGAATAAAGTCAGAACACATGGGCTGTTATAAGACGGCTTTGGGAGGAAACCTCCGAATGGTATGAGTTCGTATCCCGATAAATGTACTATTTTTCAACTTTTATTCCTCGGAAAACTGTCTACTTTAATCAGACTGTACAGACATATGTATGTCAAATAAACCCTTTCGGCAGTAACTATTAGAACGCAATCTCACCATCACTGTTCTCATCACTAGGGCTCAGACAACCAAAGTTTTATCCCAAATGAAGTGAATTCACGGTGATTTTTAAAATATTCAATATAACGAAACATTCCTTTTGTCGAAACATCTTGTTAGTTTTCCTTTTGTGTATCTGCAAAGTTCGACTCAATATAATCACATGGGTTCCCTTTGTCGGTATTTAATAGATGCTGGACATAATAACTCAATTGTTAAACACTCGACTATTGAGTCCAATTGCCATTATTCTGAAAAACTGAAAATACATGTAGAAGAATGTATGCGAACAGTATGGAACGTGTTAGATAGGAAAGACACTAATTTCGTATAATGTGTATTTTATGATAACTTTTAAGTGGCCCGTTTCTAATTAGCAATGAATATATATGATACAGTGTATATATGTTGAACGAACTTTCTATTTTTAATTTATAAGTTTATGTAAGGTAAAATTAATTGAAATACCGTGTTTAGGAATTTCCTAATTTTTTTCAAATTTTGTCATTTCACCTCTTCTAAGTTGAGCAATGACATTACCATTTCATTTTCAGACTGTTTGCCGGGGTCTTCACTGTCGTTCTGGATTTGAACTCAAGGGAGGCAACTGTGAAATGATTTTAGTGAACTTGACCAATATTGAGTTTAGTTTTAGAGGAGATTTCTGGCCTCTTAACAGCACGATTCCTGGTTCTTGGACTGAAGTGAAGGGCTTGGTTATCAATAACTTACCAGATATCATGGTGTGGATGAATGCATCGGACTATGTTTTCACTCTGTACAACATTGTCAGTTTGGAAAACCGAAACACATCTCTTTCATCTCCTGCCTTTGGACTTTATTTGGAGTTCAGGACAAATAGAAGTTGCTGCAGATTGGAATATGAACACTTCATAACTGAAGCTTTCAACAAGATGTGGACCCTGCAGGGAAATGAGTCAACATACGATTATGTCATCAGAGAAGAGGATTATTCCAAATATGGTATTACAAATAGTCAGACCTACGTAGTAATATCTCCTGATGCGCTTCCTAAAGAGGTTGATGCTTACACTTCCTCGTCAGATTTTGTAGACTTACCCGGAGCATATGTGTCTGTTCCAATTAGACTCCCTGACTGCTCTTTTGTGTATTTGACTGTTCACGATTTCGACTGGAATACTGATGGATCAATAACTCTTGACTATGCTGACATTGTAATTTCTCCTAATAGTTTCAAGGAACTCCATGAACAGAGATTGGTCACATGCATGACTACGTTGGAAGAGCTATATAAGCAGTACCAAGCTCCAGTTGATCCATTGCGCCGTGCCGAGAACATTGTGTCGTTGTTCTTTTCCATATTGTCCCTGGTCTGTCTGGCCTTGACCTTCATCACCTACTGCACGTTCCCCTCGCTTCTGACACTTCCCACAAAGAACACAATGTGTCTGGTTGTCTCGCTCTTCATAGCTCAGCTCCTGATCCAGTTCATGGACTTGGCAAAGCTAAATCGTGTATCCTGCAAAACGATTGGAGTCCTGATTCATTTCTTCTGGCTTTGTGTGATCTTCTGGACGAATGTTTGTTCATATCACATGTTCCACGTCTTTGTTATTGATGCAGCAAAGCCAATTGGCCTTGAAGGTAACAGGAAACGACTTCTTCGTTACTTCATTTACGCAACTGGAACCCCAGCAATCATTGTCCTGGCTACAATCACAGCAAATCTGGGTGTTTCTTCAGGAAGCCAGATTGGATATGGAGACGGACCATGTTATTTGTCCACTCCACTATTAACTGGTTTATCATTCGTCCTTCCTCTTGGCATAGTTCTAATTTTGAATATGATCTTCTTTGGGATGAGTGTGTGGACCATGGCTAAGATAAGCAAGATGTCAAATACACTCGGTAAGGATAGAAGTCAAGTAAAAATATACATAAAGCTGTCCACACTGACTGGTGTGTTTTGGATCTTTTCAATCTTGGCAGAGAATCTACGTCTCGAGGTCCTTATCTTCATTTCCATCGTCCTGAACGCCAGTCAAGGAGTCTTCATCTTCATCTCTTACGTTGCTAACAAACGAGTCCTGAAGATGTGGAGAGAGAAGTTTGGTAAACCTGCCTCTAGTGAAACCAGCAAAGAAACAGTCAGCACTCGTCTATGACAGATACGTAGATAGAATAACTCCTGCTTTGACAAATGCTAAACATGAATTGTGCCAGCATTGATATATAAAGACTTCAATATGGAAAAATCCTTGTCACCTTAGCAAATCACCAGTCAAGTTCAAAAACAGTTCAAAATGATTCTTGTCACAAATGACATATTCTCAATGAATTGTTTTTAAATTGTGTGTTCAAAAATATGAAAGAAAGGAAAACGAATAAACAAATATTATGTTGTTGCAAGACTCAAGGGAGAATATGCTGTTGAACATGTTGCAAATCCTTTTTTGCTGAATCAAGTTTATGGCATGCTTCGAATTCAGTCCAGTAATCCGCTAATCCAGTTGATCTAACAGATTAAGATCTGTTGTCGTAAAAGACGTTAATGTCAAGGTCATTCTTGAAAGTCGTATTATCAAGTACACAGGTAGCTTAAAGATCAAGCGTTCTTTTGCATGCATTTGTCTTGTTCTTGGTGTATTCGCAATGCAACCTCACAAACTTTGTGATTTTTTACCAGACTAAAAGCAAATTGATGATGTGCTTTAATGTTTGAAAATTAAAACATGCAAACAAATGTTCAAATCGACACAATTTGTGATTTTTCTTCTTATCTATAAAATGAAATGCTTGTTTTATATCCAGTGTGTTTTATGTACATGTTAGTTTATCAGGTATGACTCAAGTGAGCTGAAATCGTTGGTCAATGATTTGATGATTATATGACAAGTGATTAGGGCCTCAAATGCCATACCTTAAAGGGGCTGTAGCACGTTATTTGCATAATTTGTTCTTTCAAATTTCCTATTTATAATGATAGTTTGTGTCATTTAAATTTACTTTAGAGGGCAAAACATCTTATAACACAAACCAATTATCCGCAGTGCTAATAACGGTGTTGCGTATAAAGCAAAAAGTGCATGGCGGCCATTTTATTGTGAACACATTTTATTATTTTAATTACAAAAACGATTCCCTCGGCTTTACTGAGCCATGTACACTCATTTTAAATTTGATTTTCCGGAGAGAAGGGAGTTTCACTATTGGTAAAATATTTTTTCAAATCAGTTTCATCGACTTATTTGAGTGAAAAAACGTCCCACTGCCCCTTTAACAATCCATCATTGACTTTTCCTCAGGAAGTGAAAGCTTCAGAACATTCATGTTCTGTGTACGGGTAATTTGTCAATTGGGTTTGTAAATTAACTAAATTTTGTCTTTGTGTTCCATTGTTGAATTTCTTTGTTAAAAAAGTTTAATTATGTGCTTAGCGTCTTTGACTTAATACGACAGTTTAGTGTGTGTCTCTCTACTGCATGGTAGGTTGGATTGAAATGTTGTTGAATAATTGTTGTTCATTCGTACTTTTTAATTAATTCTGCAAATATACACGTTCATTTACATAAGACATTCCATATCGAAGATATCGTTTTCAATTATAGATAACAAAAAGTTCTTAAATTATTTATTGTATATAGTAGCATTCCTTCTTTTTGACACTCTGTGTATTAAATATATGTGACTTATTGTTTCAGCTAACGAAAATATATTGTTCAAACATGTAGTTCTTTTAACATGTCAATGTTTTCCAAATGATGGTCAATAAATGCATCGTTGACTTTGCTAGATTTCATTTGTTAAAAAATATTTTTATCATGAAATGTATTTCCAATACTGGTCTTCACTGCACTTATTACTTGGAAAATAATTCTGCTGAATTGTATCAGCCATTTTTTTTAATTTATATATCTGCATGTATGCACCTCTGTGTGTCATGTAAACGGGATTGCCTGTATCTCAAAATCTGGAAATAAATAAAAAAATAAATAAAAAAGGAATGACTTATCAAATGATTTAAAAGTGATTCATTGCACATTTCATCATCCTTCTCCAACTAAAGTCATTTCTTCCAATGTTATCTTTGTTCTGATAGGAACATTGTCCTGTGGCAGCAAAACAACATCCTCATTAACTGCAATCAAAGTTGATCGTGCAATCAGCGACTTTGTTTCAAACATAACCCAGAAGACTAGAATATAATATGTTCAGTCAAATTCTAATTACAGAACATTTTACGATTGCTTCTGTAAATAGTGAATTAATTAGTTGTATCGGGTGTTGAACTTGTTTTTATTTATTCGTCATTTTTAATGATGGCAAAGGTTGATATGTTTGAAATGGAAATCTTAGAAATTCATAAAAAGCAGAAAACTTTATATCTAATGAAGATTTTTAGATGATCCAGTACCAACGTCATAGAAATAAAGAAATATAGAGCCAAAATAAAACTGATTAACTGATGTGTGAAATATGAAATTTTATTGTTGGAATTATCAGCCTGTAAGGAGGTTCTTTACGCTTTTTCGAGCATCCCCAGTAACAGTGCACATGCACATTAGAAAATTAAATAACTGTCTAGAAATATGAATATAAAATGATTGTATTAAAATTGTGAAATATAGTATTTGTTTTATAATAAAGAGATATATACTGATGGAAACGAATAAGGGAACGCTTAATTACTGTTAACTTATGTCTGGCATGTTCCGTTTGTTCGAGGCTGCGTGGGGCCATTATCAACTGAAAATATTGAAGTTTACTTTCACTGAAAAAGTACCGTGCACGTGACAATTGATTTCCATGAACTTCATACATGACAACGTCCATTTAACCTTCAAGGAGTCAACGAATGTCAGTGTACCTTTACCTTCAGAATCATGCCTAGAGCATACCTTTCTGATAATGAGAAATGGCAGGCTATCGGGTGCATAAACAGCGGTCAATCAATATGCCAGACAGCTAGACAATTTAACAAGTCTAAAAGTGTGATTTCGCGACTGTGGAACTGGTACCGTCAGACAGGGAACGTAAAGATTAGACTCGGTCGTGGTCCAAAACGTAAGACAACGCCCCGAAACGACCGCCAGCTGGTGCTGCTGTCCTTACGTAACCGATTTAAACCAGCATCGAAAATAAACTCTGAGTTAAGGCCAGTAACGAGACTAAGAATTTGTGACCGTACTGTCAGAAACAGACTTAAAGCAGCAGGCTTAAAGTCACGTCGTCCTGTTGTTGGGGTAAGGCTGACTGCGGAACACAGACGTCTCAGAAGAGCATGGGCCACACAACATCGACATTGGCGCAATACAATGTTCAGTGATGAGTCACGATTCAATTTGGACTTCGCAGATGGTCGGATCCGCGTTTGGCGACGCCTTCGTGAACGTCACCATCAGTGCACCATCAAACAACACGATTCCTACGGGGGCGGATCTGTGATGGTATGGGGCGGCATAACCTACGACCATAGGACCAACTTTGTTCGACTTGATGGAAGGGTCACTTGCCATGGTGTCCGTTACCGAGACGAAGTGTTGCAACATGTTGTTCTTCCTTTCCGCCGTAGAGTGGGTGTAAACTTTGAGTTTCAACACGACAATGCTCGACCCCTCACGGCTCACGTCAGCAGGGATTTTCTCACGCAAAACAACATCAGAGTGTTTCCATGGCCGTCCAAGAGCCCAGACATTAATCCAAATTGAACACCTCTGGGACGTTCTTGGACGTCGGGTGAGGGATCGTGATGTTCTACCCCAGACATCTGATGCCATGTTCCAGGCTCTCTAAGAAGAGTGGCGCGCAGTTCCTCGGGCTGTCATCCGGAAGTTGATCCAAAGTGTTCCACGACGGTGTGAAGAAGTGATCAGGAAACAGGGAGGACACACCAGATACTGAAATTTCACCTGTGGTGTACATACTTAATGAAATATACTTGATCAAAAACAAATTTCATCATCAATACATGCGTTCCTTTATTCATTTCCATCAGTTTATTTTGTTATTTTGCTCTATAATCTAATTTAAGGGGAAGCGGTCGTGCAAATTGAGTAAGAGTTATCTCCCATGCAACTGAACAAAGTTCAACAGGTTTTGCTTTCAATACAGGTTTCCTTATAACCTTTATACAAAAAAATCAGTGATGCAAGGTTAAAATATTTATACAATGTTTACCCTACAACTGTAATTACCCTTACCCATCATCAGCCCAAAACACCCCCCTATAGAGAGAGGGAAAGGGGGAGACAGGGAGAGAGAAGGAAGCATTAAAAAATTTGGTGTCAAATGGTCAGGCATAATTCTTCATTCATAAATAAATGTCTACATATCACAATTGAAATAGCTCAGACAACGTCTGTTAAAGCCTTAAAAGTATTTTCTCATCAAATGCAAGAAATAATGTCCTTAACCATTGTACCAATCCTTCAAATGCCTTACAAAAATGCATTTTGAAGCGTTTTTACTTTAATTTGTTATATGGGTAATATAAACAATGACCAAAACTCGTGACGGGTAATGACAGGTTATCTTTCCCTTGTTATATCAATTACGCAATTAATATAATACTCGGGAAAGATAATCTGTCACTCTCCGTCACTCGTTAGTTGTTGTCTAAATATTTGAAAGTATAATAAGGCGTTAATCAGCAGTTGTTGTTGTTGTATAATCATAATAAATCTTCCCCTCAAAAACAAGCAGAACAACATTTCAGTTGAGCTCAGAAGATCCAGATCATTTCAAGTGCCCTTTCACAAATTACAGAAGCGCAGCATGCGAATTCTAGGAGGTTAAATTTATGTGAGGTGAGTTGGGGTTTAATGCCGCTTTCAATTCACTTATATCGCGGCTGCTAGTATTATGGCAGGGAGAAAGCCCGCAACGCCATGTGGCTATGCATTGCGGTGAAACCTGCGAGCATCGGCTGGAACTAGCTAACCATGGGTGGTACTACGCTGAAATTCAGTGTAGCATTGCACCCAAACCTTCCTGCGTGTAGAACAGTTCTCTACTGCAGACAAAGTTGCCGTGCCCCTGGCGGGATTCGAATCCCGGACCTCTTGATCCGAAGCCGAACGCGCTAACCACTGCGCTATCCCGCCCCCTAATAAAGTAATGGGTCCGTGAAATTCAGAGCTCTCTTGTTTTGTTGCCTGATTCTGAACATGTTCTGAAGGACATATCGATTATGGACCAACAGTGTTATCAAGAGATCCCACATTAAACCAGCGTAACTAATATATATCTCTGATAGAAGATAGATAGTTATCGTTTTGCACAACATCTAATGCTCAGGAAGGATTATGTCCAGTTGACGTTTGGCCCATGTTAAAAAATTCACAGGCGTTCAAGGTATGATATATGGCAATATTGTATTTACAAACCAAAATGGCGTCTTGTTGATTTATAAGTATCTGCTTTTAACTACACATACCACAATTTCTAAATTACACAACATACTGTTCAAAATATCTTGGAAGACTACTAACAGCCTGAAGTTGTGCGTGATTTTATTCTCTCAAAGACAGAACAGTGTTAACAAATGAAAACATTATATGTAAAACTAGTCATAACAGTTTCTATATAGTATCTACAATTTACGTAAATGATAATTACAACAGGAACTTGTCATTTCTCAATCAAAGATTTATTTCATTCCAACTAAAAAACAAGTCACAACATAAAACTCGGTTACACAGAAATTACTTGTACAATACTAATTTTTTTACCGAAACATAACTTGTGTCTTATACTCAACAGAAAAGGCTTAAGACCATCCTAATATTTCATATTTCAGAATCATATGAATCATAATATCCTATCAACTGTTAAATACTTCAATATTGAATAATTAGTGGTCCTTTACTTTTGTCTTATAGTATTGGCCTTTGTCGCTACTAAAACAAACGAGGGTTAACATACATTGCTATCTGACCTACATTTTGTTAAATTAAGTAGGGCTCAAGTAACCTTATTGAAATTATATAAACAGACATGACATATAATAAATTAAATATGATATAATATGACATTAAAATACCGTGTGAATATACACAGTGATAACTTACATCTTTGATGTAGGAGATAGTTCATAATATATATATTTTTAGGTCAATTGTCCTATTTCCGATCATAGCAAATGGAAGGGAAATTTGTAAAAAAGAAAAGGCTTCATAACGTGAGCCAAAATGTTATTGTCTACTTTGATAATTCATACATTTATAAACAATGACATCAGTTATGTTTTGGATAATATTTATTCTTTATTTTCTTAAAACATTGACCAAATACTTTTGGCGTTCAGTTTATATTAAAGCTCTAATTAAAACATTTAAATCCAATTGTATTATTTAAAAATGACAATGCAAGTCATTAGTAACAAATGACTTTCCACAGTATATTACACAGTTTATATAGATTAACACTGAAATGTATGAAGCTGAAATGCTGAAAATCGTATTCAATGTTCAAAGAAAAGCCATGTACACCCAGTGTAAAATACATTTAGAACGACAGTTCTATATTGTGTTATTACCAATTAACAACAAACAACCCTTCTCTCCAGAGGTCCGAAACCTTTGCACGTTCTGACAGCTGTGACAATTTGACTGCACACCTGGTTGACAGACGAAAACTGATTTTCAAATTTTCAATGATTATTTCAAAGATAATATAGCGTAAACGTAAAGTTTGTACTCCATTACACACGAAACAACATCAATCCTATAAACAGATATATCAGCACACAACCAACCTGATGCAGCCCTACATACAGATTTATATTGCCTTTGGTATATTGAGATAAATCTGGGCAAACAACATTTTGTACTGTAACATTTGAGAAGGAATCAGTGAAATACTGTGTGAACATTAACAGCGGTAATTTATATTTTTGCTGCAAAAAATATAGCATATACATTTAAAAAGAAATTCCAATTAACAGATTATAGCCGCGCTATTATACCAATGTTGACATTTAATATATTTAAACAATCTAATTAATTCAACTGTAAAACTACATGTGATGTAGATATGACAATATAAGTAGTTATAAGTCCTAAGCAATAAATGACTATCCACTGGATTCTTATATGGAAAAACAATAAAATATAGATTAGCATAAAAATGTATGAAGATAAAATGCTGAAAAATATTGTACGAAGATTAAAGCAAGAACCATGTAACCGAAAAACCATGTAACCATGTAAATACATTTAGATCGACAATCCGCACCCTTTGCACGTTCTGACAGTTGTGACAAGTTGACTGATCAACAGGCGTGACTACGCCCACATTCCCGTGGATCTCGTATTCCTAAAATAAATCGGTCTGTTGACAGACTGGTTGACAATGCAAAAGGCATTTTCTAATAGAAAAAACCTCAAACCTTTTGAACTCCAGACGGGCTGAAAGACATCTTTTAATAAAACGAGTATGTGATAAACTATACAATGGAAAGTGTTCTCACCTTTTAATTCAACCATTCCATTTACAATGTCTCCAGAGCCTTTTTATACTGCAGATCTTGACTTGCAGGTGTTTCTTGAGTTGTCCTGCTTTTGTTCCCATCACTTGTTGCAGTATGGTCTTCTGCCCAGGTCAACTTGTTCCTCCAAAGGGTCAGAACCCGCTTGTTGCAGCAATATGAGAAGAAGAGGAACACACCTTGACTGCTGTTGAGGATGGTTGAGACATACCCCAGAGCTTCGACTTGAAGAGCAGCTGCCAGGATAGCCATGATCCAGAAGAGGCCTGTGATTGAGGACAGCTTGATGTAGATCCACATGTTTCTTCTCTCGCCTCCTGTGTTCCGCCGAATTTGTTTGGTTCTGCTGATGGTACAGATTGTTGCCGTGAAGAAGATGAAGTTAGAAAGAAGGACGAGGCACAGAGGAAGTGTGACCGTGAGTCCGTTCAGGAAAACAGAAGATAGGAAGCAGTTTCTTCCAACATATCCAGTTTCCTTGCCTTCACTGAGCACCAGGTTGGTTGACACTACTGCTAGGATTATCAAGACTGGGAGACCATGTGCAAACGTAATATATCGTGACAATGTTGCTCTGTGGCTTTCTGAAGCTGTTGATATTGTCTTCGAAAGAACAAAACCTTTGAAAACATGAAAACAGCATACACTCATCCAAAAGATTGCAGCAAGCCAAAAGTAGTGAAGAGCCACTGCAGTTGTCAAACAAAAGTCAAAGTTATCAGTGTGTCTAAAACCTATGATGTACATCAATTGAGCCATAAATAAAGATACAATGAGCCCAATGTTGTTTTTGGCCGGCAGCATTCTCAGTACGGGGAATGTGCAGTAGGTGAGGAATGTGCAAAACAGACCCACAAGAGAACAAGTCAAAAAGAGGACATTGACAAACCACTCTGTTTCTCGAATTTGACTTTTAGCTTTCTGAATAATATTCCGTGTTTGTTGTTGATATTCCTTGTATGTCTCCCAACAAATAGTTATCATGTCATCTCCTTGGAAAGTGTATTCTGAGGATGCAATGACCTCACTTTCCGTTTCTAGATCCTCAAACCTCAATCTGAGTCCATCTTCAACAACACGATAATCTTCACATTCATAAAAATCAGCATATTGACAGGACATTTCATGAAAGACAGAATTCCTTGATCTTGGCATGAACTCAGTTAGAGGCCCATTTTCAAAAGAACACGATTCACCAGAATTCTCCTTGCTTACACCTCTCATCAGTACATCCATGGAATAAGAGCCATTGAAGACCTTGTACTTCATTTCTACATCTTCGTCATCTACAGAAATTAAGAGCTCTTTCCCAAGTGAATCAATGATATTGTCCTTAAAAAGATGAGTGTTGTTCATTTCCACTTCAAAGTTGATAGAAAGATATAATGGAATAGATGAGGAGCTCCATTGCTTCCACCATTGTGGACCTTCATCAAACAATCCAAAGTTGAATCTAAATCTGTTCGCTATGCTCACATTACTCAACTTGGCAGCAAACACTTGAATGTGTGGACAAAATGTGAGCCAATTATGTTCCCTCTTTAACGATTCTGCGTTGCCAGTAAAGTTTGGACTGTACAGAAGAAGCTGCAGGTTGTACTCAATGACCTCTTGGTTCTCCAGCTGCACATCAACGCATCTTGGTTTTCCATCCTCATCTTTTGCTGCCATACCTGACGGACATTGGAGCTCTATCTCAACTGTGTCATCCTGTAATAGAATATGAGGAAAGGTAACACCTGTGAATGCTTTGGTACATAAGAGTATCTCTTTTACACGATGGTGGTTGGTAATGTTGAATGGAAGAGACACAACTATCCCTATCATTGCAACTATCTACGTTATTACTTACCATTTTCGAGCTATGGTAGGAGATAAAATCAGTACCAAAATTCATGCCACCTGGCCCTTCTTTTAAACTAAAGAAGCTACAGTTCCCAAGCACAATAAAATACAGCAGAGCAAGAGAAGGTAACCACATTGTCCCTGTCTTCATTAAGCTTCAATGAAATAATGACAAAACTTCAAAAATGGTTGCATGCATTTCATAAGCAATTATGGTTATTTGTCACAATGAAATAAACCATATGGATATGCAAAGGTTTGTAAATAATGCAGGATCACGAGCTGTCAATCCTACGGAAGGGAAACAAGATATAATTTCATATCGTTTTTCAAATTTAAAATGTCAAAATACATGGTCGTATATTGTTCCCAAACAATTTGATCAACTCAAGTGCTTTTATTCTTTATTCAATTCTTTAAAAGTGCTGTGTGGAGCACAGTGGTGTAGTGGTTAGCGTGCTTGCCTCTCACCGCAAAGGCCTGGGTTCGAATCCCGGTGGAGACACCAAAAATTTGTGACCTTGGTCTCATACTGTGTTGTGTCCTTGGGCAAGGCACTTCATCCACATTGCACTCAGTCCACCCAGCTGTCTAAAAGGGTACCTGAACATGGGAAGTACGGACCTATATATGGTCGCGCGGAGCGCTTAGTAGCAGCACCGAAAGTACAATTCCTTCAGGGTAATAATGTACCGCCACTGAGCAGCATTGCGTTGGATATTAAGCGTTAAAATTATCATTATCATTATTATCAAATTTAATGAAGTGATCACAAGCTGCCAATCATACTTGAAGTTAGAGTCTGATGCTCCATGGTCACTTTCGGTATTCATTAAAAGGGGATTTTAATTTGACAAATACCCGACTTTTAATTTCTTTAATCGGTCCATAAATTACTTATATGACAAACGATTCATTGAAGCATATCTGTCGGGTTTGATGTCACTCCCAACGCTTGGATAGATCCGCTTGCATATTATTTCTCAAATCTTCCATAAATCGAATTCTTAGATATTCAATTGGGTAATTCCGCAGATGATAATTGCATAATTATTGCATAAACACGTTGTTTGAGGTGTCAAAACCCGCATAAACTGATGTAAGTATAGTTATAACTGGAAAGCTAATTAATCAGACGCCGGACGCCTCCCACGCCTTTCCTCATGTACAGGCAAACACGAAAATGTGGCCATTCACGCCTCAATACATTCGCCGCCCTAATTGTGTAAAATGCTGAAATCGGGTTATAAAAGTTATCTTATAATCCAATTGAAGTGCATATTGTCTCTGTTTTATGCTCATTTGATCCCGATATATAATGCACATAGACATAATATTCTGTCATTCTTTTAAAAAACGCAGCTGACCTTTAAGGGATTTTATTAGACAAGAATGACCATCAACTCTGGAACAATAAATATGGATCGAAATCACAAACCAAGACATATGGTGTATTCAAAGGTGAGAGATTTTGGGCGATGTTTTCAAGCACTCTGTGAACACTTGTCGTTGTCAACTTTTTTATTACAGCATTTTTGTATCTTTTAAGGTAATAATGCTGTTTTTATGAATTATGCATTTAATAATACCGACTGACAACCCCAGTCGATGTCTAAATGTGATTGTGAATAACGATTTCACAGTGAATTGTGTTAAAAGGGGGGTATTATCGGGTATTTTTTGTGGAAACGAAATTCGAGCGGATGTCCCCGTTTACACAAATATGCTACTAGTAAATGATTAAAGTTAAAAGTCAAGTTATTAATAAATATTAATATTAATAAAGGTAATGTTTTAATGAATTTATAGTTCACAACTTAATAAAGACAAGCGTACATTTGTTGAAAAATAAAAACAATTAGAACTGAAGCCATTCATTGGCGCTGCGAGTGGGGGAAAGTTTGCTACGGCATAACAGCAAATTGTTTATTAGTTTTATGACACGCTATGTGTTACTATGTGAACATTCTATCAGTGTATATCTTTTATCATTAAAATGTTGTAAAATTAGGTAAAATATAGAGTGTTTTCATTTCACGCAATGCACAAAATCCAATATGGCGGATTTTGCCGACAGAACGGCCCCTTTAAGGGAAATAAGAGATATTTTCATCATGATTGTAAAATGCAAAAACGTACTGTCGTATATTGGACATTTCATTTCATAAACAAAACAAATATGAAATGCATAATATAATGGAGCCAGATGTCACAAACCTTGATCTACATTAGCCTTTTACAAACATTGAATCTATCATAAACATGCAATAGAAAGAGATCTCATACTAACAAAGTTAACTGAAGCGAATGTTTTAAGGATGTCCACTCCTTCCTGTTGAACTTCAAAAATGAAATATGATTAAGTAAAGAATGTAGAAAGTAGCAACAGAGTCTTTGTTATATAAAAAAGTTGCTTCAAATACTACTTAAAAAGTGAAAATAATAAAATGCGTACCTCATTTAAGTGTTCTCTCTCATTAAATTCAAGAAAGTTGGTTCCAAAACTGGGTGCTCCTTTCCAACTTATTTTTCTATAGGAATCACACCCGGAAACACCAATCAGCAGTATGAGAGAGACCTCCAGCATTGCAGCCATCTTTGGATCCATCAGAAAATACACTGAACGTACTGTCGTATATTGGACATTTCACTTCATAAACAATACAAATATGATGTGCATAATATAATGGAGCCAGATGTCACGAACCTTGATCTACATTAGCCTTTTACAAACATTGAATCTATCATAAACATGCAATAGAAAGAGATCTCATACTAACAAAGTTAACTGAAGCGAATGTTTTAAGGATGTCCACTCCTTCCTGTTGAACTTCAAAAATGAAATATGATTAAGTAAAGAATGTAGAAAGTAGCAACAGAGTCTTTGTTATATAAAAAAGTTGCTTCAAATACTACTTAAAAAGTGAAAATAATAAAATGCGTACCTCATTTAAGTGTTCTCTCTCATTAAATTCAAGAAAGTTGGTTCCAAAACTGGGTGCTCCTTTCCAACTTATTTTTCTATAGGAATCACACCCGGAAACACCAATCAGCAGTATGAGAGAGACCACCAACATTGCAGCCATCTTTGGATCAATCAGAAAATAAACTGAACACCAGATGACATAATGCTGATGAAATTGTAAAGGTTAAACTTGAATTTATTGATGAGGCTTTCATCACTTAATGACAGCAGTTGTATTAATAATTTAATCAATATTCATTATTATTCTCATCATAACCATTTGGGAATTACGATATTATTGCTAAGAATCAGTCCCAACACATAACAGCCATTTTGAACTGACGTTCAAACCATTGCATACTTCTAAAGCCTATTCTAATGCGTATCCTTTATAAGTCATTTATTCGTTGACTTGGTGCAATAGGTATTTATTGGAGAACGATGGACGAACGGACGCCAGACCCAGGATGCTGTCAAATCTATTAACTAAGCATTCACATCTTATGATGTTTTGTTACCAAGCATTCACATCTTATGATGTTTTGTTACCAAGCATTCACATCTTATGATGTTTTGTTACCAAGCATTCACATCTTATGATGTTTTGTTACCAAAGATGAAAGCTCATCATAGTCCTCGGGAAATAGCAGCTGAAGACGAGGATTAAAACCATCATGTTTGGATAAGCAGATGAAAGACCAAGAGACCATTGAGTACTCAGTATGTTGTTAATGTTTGGATCTATGTTTACATAATTAAAAAAATATGATGAAGTTTATAAAAGCATTAAAACATATTTAAAAGTGAGAAAATTCCCTAAATGAATTTACTGCAGAGATCCTCTCAAGTTTTCTGGTTGGATCTGCATACGTATTAAGGCATTAAACTTAGCTTTTGATACTGGCTTCATTTCAGTAACACAAAGATAACTCTATCTGAAACTGATGCCCCATGTTCCATATTAATACCTCATATAAATCGGCATCAATAACAACAATCGCAAATAAAAAAAACTAAGTAACATGCGAAGACAAACGGATTCAACACATATATGATTGAATAATTTACATATAATCAATAAAGTTTCATGGTTATTGCATATCTTCTAAACAAAGTTGCATGTCGCTTGGATTATTTGGACCCAATTTCACATGTCAGAATCCAAAAATCATGAAGAAAATAAAAATGGTGGCTTCAAGAAATCATTGTCTTATTTTTTACACAACATCAACAACAGTGTTAAACATTTTTATAGGCCCGCTCTCCCTTTAAAGTACCAATAATAACTAACCACATCTCTCTGTTTTATATGACTTTATTAGACAAACAATTTATAAAAATCTAAACATTTTGGGAAGATTATTTACAAAAAGATTATTGACACGGAGTTGAAAGTATCAATTTATGGCGAAAAGATGTACACAGAGCAGTGAACTAAAATGGTTTCAGTTTAAAACCATGCCTATTAAAGTGTGAGTCCTATCGTCGACTGTCTGTCATCTCGCCTTTTTGCATTATGTGAAATGACAAAGGCTGTATTTTAACTAATTTTAATGTTTTAGAATAATAAATAATGAATAATAAAACACGTGTATTGATATAATATTCACAAATACATAAATGGTGTATCCTCAAACTGATCACTGTCTTACCGTAACAGCTTATCACACTCGTAGCGCCGATGAATGGCTACACTTCTTATTGTTTTTATAAATATTTAATGAATGTGCACTAGCCTTCATCAAGTTTTGAAATGTAAAATCATAAAAATATTACCCACAGTAATATGTACCATCTGAATTGAGCAATACGTATTTTTTAATTACATATATGTTTAAACAGGAATCTCTCTTGAAATTTGTCTCCACAAAAATACTTGATAACACTCACCCCAATTATTGATTATTTAAGATCGGATATTCAAAATGGATGTGTTCATTATGTCATTATTTACCTGAAACCATCTCACATATTATTATTATTATTATCATTATCATTATCATTATTATTATTATATGTCGGTGAATATGCAATAATCATATGGATACAACTATTCGAGTGGCATGCACATTACATTAAAGGACATATTGATTAAGGGAATATGTTTTGGGGTTTAAGGGTATAAAAAGAACCCTTTAAATGTTATCATTCTTGTGAAAAGATTTGCTTTTTAGATACAATATTAAGAAAATACCACCACACTTTAAACCAACAAGACATTTTTATCAAATAACCAAATATATTGCATTCTGATACTGTAAGCATGCAAGCTTTCATGCTTTTGGTTTTCTCTCCATAAGTATTTTAGAATAATACATTTTAGATAAATGATACATTAATCCCTCTGACACAACTAATCGTACAAAATCACTCATTAACACACATTATTAGCAACGTTTAAGTGAAGTATAGGTGAAACAGATAGTTGTCATATAAATGAACATGCAAGGAAAGTTATACCTAAAGAATATGTTAATCTACTGTACAAAATAAACTACGCTTGTGAAATATTTGCAATATGTCAACGAATTGTTTGTGAAAAGTTTGAAAAACATTCCTGAACATGTTGGGTTAAAGTAAAAGATAACGTCTGACTTTAAAAAAGATTATTTTAAAACTGATCTTATTTCACTTTAAATTAATCCAGATATGATTATCGAGAGAGAAAAAATAAAGTATTTGTTTGTTAATTTTAGGAAAGCCTTTGACTCCGTCCCAAAACATAAATTTTGATACTATCTTTTAAAAAGTCTGAAGGAAATGGCATAATAGAAGATAAGGAAAATGTAATGACTGTGAATTCTTACGATATAAGATGGGATAAAGCAATTCATACTTTCACGAGTATGTTTTTAGATGCCTGAAAAGAAATAAAACTATCATTATCCCTTCAATTATCTATGTTCTTACTTACTATTTTCGAGTCGCTATAGTAAGAGATAAAATCAGCACCAAATTTTCGAAACACCTTGAACCACCGTTTTCTTAAAATCAAAACAGCTACAGTTGCCAAACATAATAGTACATAATATAGCAAGAGGAAGTATCGTCCCTCTCATCATTTCGCTTCTACGTAATAATGACAGAACTTCATGCATTTAATAACCAAATATGGTCTGTTCCCATGAAATACTCCATTGGGATAAGCAAAGATGTATAGTAATGAAGTGATCACAATCTATCGATCATACGGAAGGTCAATTTCCCTACACAAGTCATAACTCATGCAACTCTCCATTTCTGGCTAATTAAAACCAGGGCCCCATTCCATAACAGCGAGCGCTTATAATCGCTCATTGATGGCTCAATGTAGCGCTCAATGTAGCGCTCAAGTAGCGCTCATTCTCTCCTGAACGACACTGTGCAAATCCTCAAAGTTCGCTCACTTTGCTACGTAGTGCTACATTGAGCAATCGCGTCCAAGAGAGGATTAAAAGTTATCACTAATTGAGCGATTACTTTGAAACCTCTCTTGAACACGGCCCATGCTAGAGAATCAGGGTCTACTATGCATTTCATATGCAGCGCTCCTTTAGCTTAGTTGAACCACAGACGGAAAGGCTGAAATATTTAAATCAGCCAGTTATTGAGACTGGCGCAAGTTATGTCTTCCAGAGGGAAACACAAAATTAATAAAGTATAGACCTACATTGGACATTTGTTAACGAAAAATCAACCCAGAAGTAAGTGCTTTTATATTTTCTTTAAATACGATTGAAACCCTAAAATATTTTTTTATTATTATTTTTGGCTAATCATGGTTCCATGGCCTAATTTCTGTGCAAAGATGGTAGATTTAATTCTTGAACTTTGCCATCCCATTAATGATATTAGTCAAATAAATTGTTTGGTTGATTATTCCTGGAGGCCTTGCTGAAGGATACTTACTCCCTATTATCCAGAGATAAGAGAGCTGCCTAATGATAGATGCACTAGCTATTAATTGGAGAATGATAGATTAATGGACGGGAGACCGTTGAAACAATCTGACATTTTGATGATTTTATGTTACTGAAGATTTAATGATTTCATCCCCAGGGAGTGGTAGTTGAAGTCGAGAATTAAAAACTATTGTGGTATCTATCTTGAGCGGAAGACCATAGACAATAAGGGCGATAACTCCAGTTTTGTTAACAAATCACCACCATTTCCTCGATGAATGATAGATGAAGACGAGGAAAAAAAAAAAATATTCAAAAGAGCAGCCAAAGGACCAAGAAGTCACGTGCTGTTCTGTATTTGGATAATTATTATCTTTGTCTTCCTCTTTGTCACCACTACAGGTAAGAAATCCCTTATCAAAATCATAATAATCATAATAATATCATCATTCCTGAGAGGGCTTTTCTATTGTTAATCAATTATTCAAACAACCCACTTCCTCAGAATATTTTAATCCCTTAATACCTTAAGTGTATAAATGTTCCTAAACGTTACGTCACGTTGGAGTGTATAATGTCAGTCAATGAAATGTTGCGATTTGAAATTGTTGATTGCTCAGCAGTCTTCCAACATTGATTCATTTAAGTTATGTAAATGGCTAGTTAGTTTCAGCTGTTGCAAGCAATTCCCTATCACACACTCAGGGTATTAAGTGGTGTAAAATGGTTTAAAATTAAGTGGTTTAAAATAATCGAGGGGGTAGGATGTTATTAAAAGAATTTAGTGAATACACTTCATCAAAACATAAACTAGTTTTAACATATGATAGAAGGTCGTCAAAATATTAAGGAAATTCACGCTTATTAAATATGATTATTTACTGTGAAAAGTTAAGTACGCTGCATATGAGGAAAAATCGCAAAATATTCATGAAATGAAAAAGAAATGTTTGCGAAATATTCATGAACACGTAATTAATTGATGACACAGCAGTTTATATCAGGGAATGGGGAGTTATCAAAATATGAAACTCTCGTGAGAATACTACAGGAAGAAATACATATACTATGTCATATCTGACATTAAATTCTCTTTTCAATGGCTAGATATGTGGCACCACGATGGGCTTTTAACATTTCAAATACATTAGCAAATGAATTAGAACTCTGTTATACATTTGACCTTTTCAGTGGCAATGCATGTTGTCAGTGCCATAACACATGAAAATGCATATAGCATCAAGGGAAATTTCCTCTCGAAACTTCATCTGAATTTGGTCACATTAAAAGTATTATGTTATTGGGGATAGACAGACACCAAATACGTGTATCACAAGTTACAAGTTACCATTAGAACTTACTTTGTTTTACAACTTACTTTTGTTAATTTATATACCATTGATTCTCCATATATGAAATCTAAAGACTACTTTTGGTAGTCTCTGATATATACTAAATGTAAATGCCTAAACCGGATTTTTGGAGTTACACCACTGGAGTTATGTGTAATTGTATGTTGTTAATGGACACTAAAGTCTTGTAAGGCTTGTTGGTTTTTTTTATCTAAGCATCATTCTCCCTTCAGATTTCCGTTCCTAACTCCTTATTTGGCTTAATTCACCAGCACCCGCAAAATTCATGATGAATGTGCATTTGACTTAAACAATCTGTCTTCAGAACTATAACCTCAGTAAGATGTTTTAACTGGAATGGATAACAATCATGCATTAATAGCATATATGTGTAAACAGGAATGTTCCTTAAAAAATTTCCACAAAAAATATAACCCAATCTGATTAAAAATCGACCTTGTTCCGAGAAATACAATTTGCAAAATTATGCACCTACCGGGATATGAAGAGGCTCTGTAGATTCCTCTCCACAAGACCTTAGACTTAGACCTTAGACCTTAGCGTGTTCTGTACCAATTTACTGCAGACAATACCCCGTTACATAACTGACCAAACGCATCATGGTTTTAACGGTCACCATTTTGAAAGCATTCAAAATCAATCAGTAACATGTTTCTAATGTTAAGGAAATGACGAAAGTATGCCTAGTATGAGTTACTTACCCCTAGATTCTCTTATCAAAAGTTTTTGTTGGACTTTCTGTGATTCGTTGCCTGAATAGGGTCAGAACATGCGAGCCTACATACTGTTATCAGACAGTTTGATGAGGAAACCTCCGAACGATATGTGTAGATGTACTATTTTGCAATTTTTATTCCTCAGAAAATGGTAGATTTTAATCCGACTAAATAGAACCACCCATTTACGATTTTACATTGTGATAAAGAATAGCGCACATTCATTAAAAAATACAAACAATGAGGAGTAAATCCATTCATAGCTGCCACGAGTGTTTTATTATATATAAAAAAATTAAAATTAGTATAAAACAAGCATATGTTTCCCCATTTTCATGTAATGAATAAAAGCAAGATAGCGAATGCAGCCCATACATCTTTCGCTTAATGAGTATCCATATCACAAAATTGGTAACTTTCTGATTATTTGTTTAAAATAATCTTACCTGAAAACAAATTTACAATTAATTTATAAATGTTCAACCTCAAAGTAAATATATGTAAATGTGATATTTACTCACCTTTAATCTGTTGTAAATTGCTATTTAGTCCAGAGTAAAGGTGAGTAAATACCATCTTTAATCCTCATTTACTCCAGAGCAAATACGACATTTTCATCCAGCGTTAAGATGGAGATACCGCTGATCCATATCAAACAATGATTTCTCACAGGAGAATACAGCATTGAACACAGTTCTGCAATGTCCTCTAGGAATGACAAAACAAGAAGACATGCGTTGACGAGCAGCTTGAGAACCAAAAGCTCAATGAGTACAACTTGTAGCTTCCTCTCTACACTCCAAACTTTACTGGCAGCAAAGACTCGTTCAAGTGGGAACATGACTTTAGTTATCGCAAAACTTTCCGAGGTTTGCTCCCCAGATAAGTAAAATAATCAACCTTTCCAGATTTTGGCTAACATTTGGTGTTTTTTTTTAGAAAGTCCTTGATGATGGAAGACATGGAATTCTTCATCCATTCCATTTCATCTCTTGATCAAATTTGAGGCAAGAGTTAACACATCGCGTCATTTCAAAAAGAATATCATAGATTCATTTGTTGAAATTCTTCCAATGTTGGTAGGTTGATATATAGAAATATATAGAAATTAATTAAATCCTTTATGGCTCCTGTATCATAGATACCCTGGTGAGTGGTTTCAGCGAGGAAGATACTGTTCTATTGAAATCATGTATCATACTGAGGTCATGCCAAAACAAGGGAACCAGGTATTTCATGAAGTTTCCTGCCAATACGCGGAACAAGGCAAGGATTATTGTGTGGTGAAGGTGGACTTAGACTAATGTTTGAGGACATAACTGCAGTAACTGTAATATGTTTATTTCAAAATGTTCCTTTTCTATACGTTCTATTTGTAATTTCTTTTGATAAACACTTGATAGTTGGAATTTAACTTTTGCGTGAGGTTCAATTAACGGTTTTATGAACGAAATTTGCAAAGTATTTGTTTTAATGTAGATGTTGGCGCACAGTTCAGAACATAAAGGAAACTTTGCACGAAGAATAAGAGACCTTCCTTTTTCATATATCTTAGTCATTGGCTGAAGAATCTGGGCATTTGAAAATCAACACAAAACAACATTATTTGCTTGAAAAATAATGCTTTATTCCCTCAAATAATTATTTGTTAAACTAAAAACAAAACAATATAAAATATACAGTACATCTTTCATATTTAGCACGAAGCATCACACTTTTAAAAAGATTTATTCATTTGCATATATAATGTAAATCAAAAGATCATAAAATAAATATATAGTATACTAGTACTTTAGGTTTTATCCAGCTAAATGTTATTAACAATATCAACAATTTTTTTTTAAATTGTACAGTGAGATTAAGATTTTCTTAACCAACAGAAATTGCATGACAATAATATTTAGCAACATAATAAAGCACAAGGCCACACAAGTTAATGTACAAAAAGGTTCTATGTTTATATTTAACCATGTAGAAGGGTTTGTCATTCATGTCTAAGAGAGCATGTAACGTCACAACAAAATTGTTGCTTTCACAACAGCAAAATTAATATTTTGTAATGTTGTAATGTTCTGCGATAGATTAATATCTTGAATATACAGGGTAAATGTACTATCTCTAGATCTGTGGCAAAAAGGGGGGGGGGGGGGGGGGGGGCACCAATGTATTGAGGTTGGTTTCAATGGTAATTTTTTTAAATGTTAAATGAAAAGGGGGGATGCGCACCCCTGCACCCCCCTCTAGATCCGCCCCTGGCCATCATGCTGAACACCGGTACTCACGCCAAAACTGTGGCAAACTACAGATCCAATGATGATTTTAATAAACACAAACGTCATCACGATGCCATGAGGGACATTCTGAGCTCTACTAGAAGACACACCACAGGGAACATTCGGGACACAGTGATCAAAACAAGCATCAGTCAACTACCCAAGACCACACAAGCTGGCCTGTCCAGAGAGTTCTGGGTCGGCATCTATGAGGTGAGACCAAATCATCCACCGTGACCCTGTCCCAAGATGACAGAACGCCATGTCCTGAGAAAGCCCACAGTGACACCTAGCACCACAACCTTCACTGGCACACAAGAACCCATCGGTACCCTTGTTCCACCCTTCTACAACTGGAGAGCATTTTGTAGGGACCCATATTTATGTGACCTTATAGCAGGGTAACTCAAATACCGGTAGATATAATTCCTAAAACTTGAAATCAATTAGTGTTTTGTTGTTCAATTATAAGACACATCTCTTCATGATATAACTATGAGCATCATAAAAACAAGATGTGTTTGTTAAAAACAGATGCCCCCGGATATACCAAAGTTATGGCCATGGTTAAAGTTTTCTGAAGATGTCCACTGCGGCAAGGTCAAGGTCACAAGGTCAAATATGATGACCTCATCTGAATGTCTCATCACAAGGAATGCACATGCAAAGTATGAAAGCCCTAGCTCTGAGCAATCTAAAGTTATGGCCAAGGTTAAAGTTTTTGTGGACAAACAGACAGACAGACGGACAGGTGAAAAACAATATACCCCCGGAATTTTCGAATCGGGGGCATAAACATCTTAGTTAAGAAAGATCTAAGGTAGTAATCAGTAATGGGATGTAAAGAAAAGAACTTAAGTTTATAAAAACATTCATTTCCATTATGATTCAAGTAAAACTACTTTTTTTCAGCCCATATCTTTGGTCGATACTTCACAAAGCAGACAAGAGAGGAGAAAGACAAAATATAAACAGAGAGAATCGTTTACAAACTCAGTGATAAGATCAGGGCCATTGAAAATGTGAAAAAACGGTGACTGTTAAAAAACATGATGTGATTGGTCAGCTGGGTTCTGTCTGTACTAAACACGCACCTAGACAGAGTGATCTCAGACCTTGTGGAGTGGAATCTACAGAACATGTTCATCATACCGTAGATGCATTATTTAAACAAATTTATCACTCAGAACAAAGGAAATTTTTAATCAGACTGCAAAGGGTTTGTCCTTTCTAGCACAATCCTGGCAATGTCTGAAAGTTCTTGTTGAAAATTGTCTAAATATGCCACCTTTGCCCATTTTATCCCAGTCATAATTATCTTAGCAGTGGTGTCAACCAACCCAGTCCTAAGTGAAGGCAAGGAAACTATATGTTGGAAGAAACTGCTTCCTGTCTTCAGTTGTCCTGAACGGACTCACGGTCACACTTCCTCTGTGCCTCTTCCGTCTTTCAAACTTCATCTTCTTCATTGCAACAATTTGCACCATAAGCAGAACCAAACAAATCCGGCGGAACATAGGAGGCGACAGAAGAAACATGTGGATCTACATCAAGCTGTCCTCAATGACAGGACTCTTCTGGACTCTTCATGGCTATCCTGGCAGCTGCTCTTCAACGATCCTCAACAGCAGTCAAGGTGTGTTTATCTTGTTCTCCTATTGCTGCGGGTTCTGAATCTTTGGAGGAACCAGCGGGAGAAGGAGCATGCCATCCAATGATTAAAAACTCAGGAAACAACAGCAAGTACTGGCTAGTCTGAACTTTGAGTCTGAATATGGTACAAAGTAGGGAATTTGGTGAGAAGTAGTGAAAGCAAAATATTAACGATACTCTAGCTGTGCTTGATGAAATTTTTTATATACATTGTCATGATTGATGATTGACTTTAAATAAAAGTGATGTTTTTTAAAATATCATCAACTGTCATGTCAAGCATTAGCAATCCCAGAGGTTAATTTGTGAGACAGCCATATCGAATCCTTGTGTTATATAATATTGCTTCCGATATTCCATATTTAAAATAGGTTTATTCAATTCTTATTACGCTATTTCATTCTAATTCTTTGGGATCAGAAAATAAACAAGTCATTGATGAATATGGATAGACTTTTAGATAAATGGATGGTTTAGATGACATGTAGAATCCTCTTTCGGAGCAAACATTTTCAGAGAAATAACATTGTCTGTGCTTAAATTTAACGTACTGTAGGCTAATCGGATATGCAAATCAGAAGACAGCTTGCAAATTGAACTTCCGTGGCAGTAACCTGTTAAATCCGACTTCATTGACTGTATGTAAACAACTGGTAAGGGGCGTAACTCGTGATCACAATAGATGTCGCTGCTACGTTTCACAGCTTCTGCTATCGTTGAAGGCAAGGTAAAAAACGTGTAGAGTGGTCTCGATACATTTTCACCTTGTTGTGGGAAGATGTATCCTTACATGCTTTTGTGTGTGCGTGTTGATTTTTCATTCAGACGAATGTTACAAGTGTCTAATTAATTAACATCTTATGCGTCAGATGGTCTTTCTGAGGATCATTTCAATTAACGTTTTTATTTTGTATAAACTTCACTGAAATTTGAATTGACTTCATTTTCATCTTCTCACATGGTTAAATATGTTAACTTTTTTGAAAAGAAATGTGGTAACATTGTATACACTTTCCAAATCAAATCAATGTGAAAAATAAAGTGTACACATTTCCTGTTGAACTTCCTTCTGTTTGTACAAACTCCTCTCTTCTAATCAAGTAAAGATGATTTGTATGCATTTATAACGCTAAAGTGTATATGATATTATTATATTTTAATGGTGAAATACAACATTTATCGGTTAAAATAAAAGCCGTATTTTCACTGAGTGAAATAACATGTTATTCTACTGCGTGAAGGAACACTTTCGATTGTATGACGTCATCATTACAATAGGATGTCATCATAAGATGACCTTGATAAAGCAAGGGGAGCATGGATGCTCCTTTCATTGCAATAACATCATTTTCGAACTGTACATAACTGGTTAAATCTAATAAATAGAACATTTCACATTTCTCGTCGAATACCTATGGAAGGGGATTTGTGCCACAAATGAAGACATGTTAACTTGTAACTTGTAAAGTGTAACATGTCTTTCTCAACCATACAAGTCTCGAAAAGACAAGTCCAACCATGCAAAACTAACATTATAATTCTGTCAATCGTAACTTCGCAATCTCAACTTTATAAAGTTGAAATGTAATTCTAGAAATCGTCAAAGTCGAAAAGTCAACTTGTCATTTTTAATTATTAAATCTAAATAATATGCACATTTTGTAATGTTACAAGTTACGTTTGACAAATGAAAAATGGAAAATGAGGAGTTGCAAAGTCAGCTTTGTAAAACGGACTTCAGCATTTCGAGACTGACATGACTTGTATAGTTGCGAATGCAATGTTTCAAATTACATCTCTACATGAATTCGTATTGACCATATTTGGAAGTTTCCCGAACATTGCCGATGTTTTCCGAGGACGAGAGGCATTTGCTAAAAAACGAGCCCTCCCTTGCCGCTGTCCCAGATGGGGAATCCCTTAGTCTATTTTGAGCCCAAAGCTGGACGAATTGACCACGCCCCCTGAAAATCAAGGGACGTAACTCTTGTTATGTCCTACAAACAAACGCACGTTGTCAGTTCACGGAGCGCTACTGTCACTTACATTCCGTTTGATAGTGTCGCTTAGTAATTAAATGCCAAACGAAAATACCAATTTAAAATTCATTCTTAGGTATTCTAATTATTATTTCAAAAAAAATTAAGGACATTTGACAAACAATTTTTTTTTGCAACGCAAAACGAATGCGGAAGTAATGTAAATGTGGGATGACACTGACAGACATAAAGGATCGCATAGCTTGATTGGCATTGATGCTATGATAAATGTATCCGATCCGTTATCATAAAACTTCTTTCACTTACATGTAAAACATCAGATTTACAAACCATATATAGACATCCTACACCCGAAAAAATTAATTACTTTCTGCGCGTTCATTTACACATTATCTTCTCTAAGTTCAATCACGTCAACATTCACTTATTTATACTCCAATTTTACGTGTATTCAGTAAAGTCTTTTGCATTCAGAAATGAATATCCAATTTTTTATAAAGAATATCCAGATATTGAAAGCATATAAACGTTAGTGGGGAAGAAATTGAAAGAAATACATAAGCCAGGGTTGATAACTTTATTATTAATTTTAAAATATGTTAAATGTACCACAAAGCAATGATCTATATCAGGTAACTTCATATACTTGTTTTTAAAACATGCATTGCACTTTAATTATAATTGGAAACTGTTCTGAGTGTCAATACGTCTTATTCTTACAGACAAATAATCAAGGGGAAATGTTCTTTAGCTGAGTTGAATTTATCTCTTTTAATTATTTTACAAACTTTTCTCAACTAGTTTAAATTATTTATTGGTTTTGAATATGTTAATTTATCTATTTTCATTTACTTATCAAGCAAACTATATTTTTAGTATTTGAAGCAGTGAAAAGTGTATTGTTGTGGGACAGAAATATATTTGTCCATGATTCATATGTCCGTTAATTCTATATAAAGAATCACAATACTGAATTCAAGTATTAAATGTAATAAGCCTAGATCAGTTGTTTCACACTTTAAACAATAAACATTCAACTTCTACATGCAATATTTTCAATATGAAAATAATTATGAATATAGAATGCAAAATGAAAATAGAATTGTATCACTGGTAATTTCAAAAATATAATTGCACTGTTGAATTAAAAAATTTAATCGACTGTAACATATACAGGATATAATGAAAATATAAATAAAACGTACAATTTCACTAAAATGGTCATTCATGAATACATTGACATGCGTATTGTTTTTAATAAATTAAATATGTGTTTTATTAACTCATATGTGAAACGATGATAATTTTTATTTAGATAATAGTTCCTATAATTTATGTTTTACAACAATATGTCTCCCCTAAACATACGTCTTTGCCGTGTCTATTAACACTTTTATTTGTTAGTCTTTAATGTAACAAACTCATTGTAGTAGAAATATATATCAAATTATTAATTTAAAAGTTCAAAGAAAAGAAATGATCATTCAATTGATGTGTTGTCAAGGAAAAACACAACACAATCCGACTAGAAGTTGCAGAATGGGCTTCTTTATACACATATTTCAAGGATTAGTGTGTTTGAAAAGTCCAGAAACTGTACTAAGAGTGTGACATTTTAGATGTTCAGTATATATTTATAAATAGAGCAATCTACACAAGAGAGCTGCTGAAAATGAAAATAAGTCATTCAAATATTTGTTCTTTCTGTAAATCTGAACCAGAAAGTTTGCAATATGTTTTCATAAATGTAATCACGTAAATGAATTTTGGGGAATCGAAAGTTCCATGAACAATCGTCTTTTATCAGCCAAAACTAGCTCCCTGCTTGTGTGAGATCATGCGATATCGACAAGCGATATCAACATTGTAGATAACGCTAAATCGCTCGGATATTAAAAACAACGCCTTTTTTCCATGCGAAATGGAATTTTTTTAACAATATTTCCAGGTTTAAAAATTTCTTAGCTCTGCACTTCCTTTATGTGTGTTTCACTTTTGTCTGTATATCTGCATTCTCTTCCCACAGAGGCCCACTCCCTTCAGATCGGAAATCTGAAGGGAGTAGGCCTAACCTCTGTGGGAAGAGAATGGTATACCTGTGAAATGAACTTAATAAAACATTTGAAAATAATGTTTCATTGAGCTATACCTTACGGATTTTTAGTTCTGCCCCAGAAAGGAATCCAAGTTGCGTTTCCATGGAAACGGGGAAAAAAATACCGAACTGTGACCAGTGTTGCGACGATCCCAAAGCTGAGACAGGAAAATGACAATAATTTTGTAGACCCAAATCAAAGCAGTCCGTGACACTGACAGTAATTTATGTTTCGAAAACACTTGAAATTACGTAAGGTTTATTTTGAAAAGTTACAAATATATACCATCATGTATTTATTTTTAAAATGTCGATAAATTATCAAACAAAAATCGAATGTGAAAAAAATTCCCGACCAACTGTTTTTTTGTGTTATTAATTCTTTTTTACAAAAGACTCATGATTTCTTTATACTCATTTGATACAGAGTGTTTTACTTATGAAGGCATTAAACATGTAGTTTTATATTATGCCAACTCTTTATACACGTATAGATATCATTATACCCAAGTGTAAACTGTGCAAACCTGTATACCCTTTTACAATCAAATGCAAAAAAAAAAAAAAAATCAACACCCTTCTGGGTCACAAGAAAGTGTACGATTTATTACTTGACTCACACAAGTAATTTATCATAAATCATAAATGGGAATACGTCACTGATTCAAAATAAACTGATCTGGATTGGGAGTGTTTTAGCTTATACATATACAACTGCATGTAGCAAGAAAGGATTTACTCCAACTATCTTGTATATTTAAAAAATAAATAAATCATACATACATACAATACTATAATATCACAAAATACATATATATTAATCTTGACCAGGAAGCATATTTCTTAAAAGTGTGGTCTAGCTATTCTTATGTTATTTAGAACAAATGAATAGACAATTTACAACTTTTCTGTAAATGTGTTCAATTATTTATGTTGATTCTGCTTGCATTTTGAACTGTAAACTTATTTGTATGGTCATCCTGGAAAGAATGTAGATAAACAAATGTTTTATTTTCCTTTGTTGTGTTTGACCAGTACCTTCCTCCATGTGAAAATGTAGATTGGCCCTCCACATATAACAAACACATTTGCTGAAGCTTCGATGTCGTATATTTGGATTACTTTGATCAATCTGATGCAAAAATGTATTGATTATATCATAAACATATTTTATGAACATACAGTGGCGAATCGGGGGGTCGAGGGGGCGGATATGGGGAAAAAAATTGGAGGTCATGATTACACAATGTGACATTTAATATGTGCCGACCATCGGGCTCGCAACAGAAATAACCGCGTCTCGAGCGTTCGGGCGGGCAGTTACTTCCTCCACAGTAAAATGCGATGGTCTCCTATAATGTTTTAGTCAATATGCTTTTGTCAACAGTATGCTAATAGTGGGAAAACTAGTATGCAACTTTCAAATATGTGTTAGTAGTTGCTGAGAGATGCTTGCCAAGGGAGAAGTCATTGTTGAACATTGTGTTTATCGGATCGGGATTATTCGTTCCTTTCCGCTAATTTCCGTAATATTCCAAATATGGTCAATGCGAAATCGTGTAGAGATGTGATTTGAAACATTGCAATCGTAACTATGTAAGTCGTGTCAGTCTGGAAATGCTAAAGTGCGAGTTACAAAGCTGACTTTGTAACTCCTCATTTTCCATTTTTCATTTGTCAAACGTAACTTGTAACATTACACAATGTGTATATTAATTAGATTTAATAATAAGAAATGACAAGTTGACTTTTCGACTTTGATGATTTCTATCATTACATTTCAACTTTGTAAAGTTGAGAATAGAAAGTTAAGATTGACAGGATTAAAATGTGAGTTTTGCATGGTTGGACTTGTCTTTTCGAGACTTGTATGGTTGTGAACGACATGTTACACTTTACAAGTTACAAGTCAACATGTCTTCATTTGTGGCACAAATCCCCTTCCATAAATACCAAGTATATCTCATCTCTTGAAGTAGAAATAGTATATTTACACTCGTGGCTACGCCACTCGTGAAAATATCCTTTTCTACTTCACTCAATGAGATATACATGGTACTCGACGAGAAATGCTAAATATCCTCTATATTCCATATCATACTTTATATAGAACCATAACATACCTTATATAAAAGAATCAATTACAAAGAACTCACTTGTTTTTCTGTAAAGCTTGAATAGCTCCGCTGTATGGTACAAACATACATTCTGAATTTGAAGGAAAATTATCTTTATTTCCGGGATAGATTTGCAAGGAAAGGGTAAAACAAGGTGTACTGTGTGCAGTAAAACAGTTTTGTAAGTGTCCTGTGTTGAAGAGGTAGGTGGATACAAATTACCAACAGCTAAATTTGAAATATTCTGTATACTTGTCCTGAATCTATTTACCGGTAATACAAATTTAATAAAAGTAATCACAGTATTTGTTAAAAACTTGACACCAAGAATATCATTAAATTTGCATGTTTGCAGTGGAAATAATTCTTCATTGGAAAAATCATTTCTTTTCATCATTCATTCTGTCTAACACAGAGCAAAATTGAAATATTATCATAAAACCAAAAATAATGTACATACTTATAATACAACAAGAAAAAATAGAGCCATGGGCTCTGTAGCTCATCAGGGTTTATATTGTTTATTAAAAAATATTAAATGCACAATCCTTAGCCCTGAGAAATCTTAGTCTTGAAATTGAGAGAAAGCACTCAGCAAGGTCAACACACAGGAGATTATGCAATATGCTGACCCCTTGGCTCTGGTTACGAGGTAGCTGTGCTTTTACAGCCAAATTTTGTAATAGCCTCTGCCTTGCACTAAACACTGGCAGCACTGATCTAACTGTATAAGGCTTAGAGAGAACAGGCAATGTGATGAATCTCATGGTACATAGTACAATTTAGAATCACCTTGGCTAAATAATATTTGCACAATTTTAACGGTTCTAAGCCTTTTCATCTAAACATCTAAACATTCTGAACGCAATATTCCTTCTAGTTTGTTCTGGAGAAGAAGATGAAAATAGATTTTTATGTTTTGACCTGTGAGGGCCTTTTTTTTTATAATATCCACAATATTCAGTTCATAGGCTATTTAACAGTTCTTAATTCACATTGATAACATCAATTTGACAAACATGTCCATAATGGAGACTTGATCTTCAAAATATATTTCACATTCCTACTGAATAAGATTAACTGCAAAGTTACTTTTTTTCTCAATTCTGCATTTCTCAAACCCAAGTTAGGACTCACATATCTAAAAGATGAGATGACTCTTCCTCAGGTATTTTATCAGGGATAAATTGAAGACTGATTGAAGTGCCATAAAATATCAGTTCAAAATTCAATTTCAAAGGTTTTTTTTTAGACTGTGGCCTATATTTGGAGTCACAGGGTTACCAAATTTACAAGGTAGAATCCCCATTGGCTAAAGAGTTTGCACACAATATTACAGCCTTCTAGGTCTTTTTGTTCCAGAGGAAAGGATGAAAACATGATTTTAGGTAATGGCCTGTGAGGCCCTTATTTGGGGCCACAGGGTCACCAAATCTACAATTTAGAATCTCCATTGGCTAAAGACTCTTTACACAACATGACAGCCTTCTAGGTCTTTTTGTTCTGGAGAAGAAGATAGAAATAGTCTTATCTTATCATTTCAATACCAGTCATATGCAGTTCACATATCTCTTGTAAAATAAAAGAATTCTTAACTCCTCTTCAATTTATTCCTTTGTGGCTTGTCACAATATTCAGTTCATAGGCTATTCAATAGTTCTCATTTCACATTGATTACATCAATTTGAGAAACATGTCCACAATGCAGATTGTAATCTTAAGTCGACATATATTTCACATTCCTACTGATTAAGATTAACTGCACAGTTACTTTTTTTTCTCAATTATACATTTCTCAAACCCAAGTTAGGACTCACATATCTAAAAGATGAGATGACTCTCCCTCAGGTAGTTTATTAGGGATAAATTGAAGATTGATTGAAGTGCACATCAAATATCAATCCAAAATTCAATTTCAAAGGTTCTTTTAGGCTGTGGCCCATATTTGGAGTCACAGGGTTACCAAATTTCCAAGGTAGAATCCCCATTGGCTAAAGAGTTTGCACACAATATTACAACCTTCTAGGTCTTTTTGTTCCTGTGAAACAGATACAAACAGGATTTTAGGTAATGGCCTGTGAGGCCCTTATTTGGGGCCACAGGGTCACCAAATCTACAATTTATCATCTTCATTGGCTAAAGATTCTTTACACAACATGACAGCCTTCTAGGTCATTTCATTCTGGAGAAGAAGATTAAAATAGGATTTTAGGTAATGGCCTGTGAGGCCCTTATTTGGGGCCACAGGGTCACCAAATCTACAATTTGGAATCTCCATTGGCTAAAGAGTCTGTACACAACATTTCAGTCTTCTAGGTCTTTTCGTTCTTGAGAAGAAGATGAAAATAGGTTTTTAAGTTATGGCCTGTGAGGCCCTTATTTGGGGTCACTGGATTTGGGGTCACTGGATCACTAAATCTACAATTCAGAATCCCCATTGCCCAAGGTTCTGGAGAAGAAGTCGAAAAAGCGAAAAGTTTACGGACGGACGGACAGATGGATACAAATAAGTACTTTAATAAAGTATACATACTTTACCGAGATGTTGGATCTTTCAATAAATAGACTGTTGCAGTTTTGGAATAACAAGAAAAAAGTGAGCATGGCTCACATACCCCCGCCATCCGCTATCCGTCCATTGAGAATTATAGATGTGAAGGTTACTATGTTTAAAAAACAGCTTCAAGCATCATAATATTGTCCAAAATAATTTTAGGAACTGACTGTTATTACAAAATTTCATTCACCCAGATGTAATATTTTTCAGGTAACTTAATTTTTCCCATTATGGCACCACACCGGTAATTTGTACCAAGTTCAATTACAGATTCAAGGGCTTCATAACTCCGTAAAAAATAATATTTCGGAACTGGACTGTGAATTCGATGAAGAGTATCATCTGGACTACCTACATGTAAAATTTCATTCACCTAGATGTAATAGTTTCCGAGAAAACTTGTCCCAATTGGAGCATCACAGTTCTTTTGGTACTAAGTTCAATTTTGGATTCAAGGGCCATAACTCTGTAAAAAATAATATTTCGGAACTGGTTTTCGAACTCGATGAAGAGTATCATCTGGAATACCTCCATATTAAATTTCATTCACCTAGATGAAAAAGTTTCTGAGAATACTTGTCCCCATTGGAGCATCACAGATCTTTTGGTACCAAGTTCAATTTCGGATGGTATAATAAGGGCATGAAAAATCTTGACAATTAAGGATGCTCAGTAACAAAGGTATCATACATTTGTTTATGATTAACTTTGCACAAAGAGTAAAAAATCTTCATAATATCTTTCTTCTTTTTACCCCCTTCATATATCTTGGTCATGGGTTGAAGAATCTGGGCATTTGAAAATCAACACAAAACAACATTATTTGCTTGAAAAATAATGCTTTATTCCCTCAAAAATTATTTGTTAATCTAAAAACAAAACAAGATAAAATATACAGTAAATCTTTCATAGTAAGCACTGAGCATCACACTTTTAAAAAGATGTATTCACTTCCATACATAATGTCTAAATCTAAAGATCATAAAACAAATATATAGTATACAAGTACATGAGGTTTATTCAGCTTGTATATATGTTTATGACTTTCGCATTTTACTGCATTTTGGCACCTTATGCCCATGTATTCTGTCATCAAATTGTCTGATGAAGGGGGTCGAAAGACCCCCGAAACGTCACATAAAATGTGTCAATCATCACTGATATTGTTATCTCATGTTTTGACGTTGCCTCCCCCCTTTCCTCTTGTCCCGTCAGGTATCATTTATTTGATCCATGTTTAACAATTCACATCCATTTCTCCCGCAATAGCGAGGTTAGCGCCTCTACATTGCTTTGATATAACACATAGTTCCTGTGGATCATTATTACAATACTTCATACACTTTAAAGAAATACTTCCAAAAAGTTCCAATGCAACCGCCTTACTACAGAGCCTGAGATACAAGAAACTATCACAATAATTAAGACACGATCCCCACAATTCTGTTTAACCACCTTCACCGAAGAAAACCAACAAGAAGAAACTGGTACCAAAGGATCCCCCCCTCTTAGAATTCAACCTCATATTTCGATGCCGAGGAGATCGATTAAATCTAGTATGAATTCAGCAAATGACAACAAACAAGAAATAACCAGTCATCACCTCATCAGCCAACCAAGCTCTTTCCTTGAAGCCACAATAACCACCCTAACAGCCAAATAGAAAAGCCACATCACACGTGACACTATGCAGCCCAAGTCACACTTTGATTTAATTTGAAGCATTTGCATTTTCATAATATTTGTTTAATAATGTTTTATGTCAAAGTATATTTGATTTAGCCGCAATATGATACATCTGCCTCTAAATCATAATGTACTTTTGTCTGGTGGAGAAATTACAATAGAACATATTGAATAGGGGCATATGAAGGTAAACAGACTACAGTTATGGGTAGTGCATCCCCTCCTAGTGAAAAATGGAAAAAACTTTGGCGCTTCTGAGCTTCGTAGATTATCCGTATTCGAAGAAAATGGTGCAAGGTATAACCGAAAATGTTGTCGAACTCTTCAGTGTGCAAAGCAGATTTTTAGATCTCATGCAATTTTGAGAGTTCAGACAACAAGATGGTTTACCATAATCATTCCATCATTTTAGCATATTTGAAACTCTGCTCTGAGCGTTTAAGTATTCTCTACATCATTCAGGTCAACAAAATTCAAATGTACCGTTTCACCCCTAATTTATAATTAAGTTTAGTCATAAGGATGGATCACCTGAGATATATATTAACGGTATGTAAATCTAACACAACAGCATTTTGCCATGGAGTTACTAATGTGAGACATAGTGATCATAAAAATGTTTAAAGACAACAATATCAAAACCAGGACCAGACATGGAATGATAAACAAAGCACATGACATTTACAAATGACTGAGAACATACGTCTTTTTCTGTTTCTGCGTCTATAGACTGATATATATATATATATATATATATATATATAATACAGAGATTCTGTATATATTATATAGATCATTTTGCTGTATTGAATCCAAAGTAGAAGCAAAATTCTTGCAAATAAATTCTAGCAATAAATTTACCAGATTAATTTTGACCACAAAATAGCAGTTTCCAATAACTGGTTCAAGAAAGATTTAATCAAACATTAGGAGACTAGTTTATTTGAGGTTTTAATTTACCGTTTATTAAACAAGGTAAAGTTTCCAAATCACCGGAAATTGATTAAAGCAGAACATACATACAACTCAGTTCTACTCTAATCGCATTTTCATAATCGTTTTCAAGACGTTTCAAAATACCTTTAATTTCAAAACAATTTATTGCAATTTTCATGGTTAAAACTACGTTTTGGACTAGGTTTTCACAAAACCTAAAATGATAACTATCCTGGTTACAAGGCCTCTATATTCATAAAGCGGCCCTGAATCGGGATAGTTATCATTTTAGTTTGTCTGCCAGGCAGTATATATACATATTTTTCAGAACATTCCTGACCAAGTAAGTAATAAAAACATTTAATGAAACCAGATTTTTTAAAAATGTAGCAAATGACAGATTGTAAAAAATCTGCTCAAAATATAATGTGTGGCAATAAACAAGACAAAATACAGCACAATATTATGTTTAACTGGTGATTGAAATACATAAAATGGTAAATGGTGACAAAAAATCATCGTCAGGGACACAAAGCGAAAAAGGACACTTCCCCAAGGACCTCTAGGAACAAACACTTCCTGAAATTTTGGAAATCGGCTGATTCACAGAAGTTTTTCATTCCTGTCCATGGCAACCATTTCACATCGTTAACATTTTGTTCAAAATATTCATACAAATTTCTCAAAGATAATTTTTTCACATTTTAATTATTTCAAACCTCTGCTACGTCAGACATCTAATTTCTGAACTTCGTTGAGCTCTTCTTTCAAGATCTTGTCCATACCCTCGAAAAGATAATATCCTTGGAACTTTGAGCCCTTCAACATGACGGGAAACCAGTAGCGATCGTCAGGCCACATCTTGTCGAAAGGAATGGAGTCAAGGCTGTACCACTTTGGTCGCATTTCTACAATGTAATACAAATATGCTCAATGACCAGGGATAATTGACACTTGGAACAGGAATGCAAGAATAGTAAATTAATGACATATTGATAGTAGGATTTATGTATAGAGATTATTACCTGAGGAAGTCTGTCATATGACTATTACAAAACGAGAGCGTCGGGTTATACATAAATTTGCACAAGTTTTGTATGGCACACTTTCGAGTGTAATAATTTCTTTAATACCAATTTAATTCCATTTGATTCGCGTAAAAATAGCCAGGAAACCCACTTCTCTTGCGAAGGCAAGCTACAGTGGGGTCACGAACAATCGCTTTATGACGTCAGACAACAACATACAGGAAGTTGCGGTGAAATAATGGTTGCTAGGCAAACGTGATATGTGCACATGTGCTATTATCAATAATATTTACTCGGCTATTTTCAATCATATGGGTGATAAATATCCTAGGATATTATCTATAATATTAGGATATTATCCATCAATGCATTGATATGAAAACCATAATGACAACATACGAAAGTAATACAAATTAATGAGGTGAGGTGATTTTGGTTTTATGCTGCTTTCAAGAGCATTTCACTTAATATATCACTACTGCTAGTATTTTCAAAGAGAAAGCCTGCAACACCATGTGGTTATGCATTGCGGTGAAACCTACAAGCATCGGCTGGAGCTAGCAATCCATTGGTGATACTGTGCTGAAATTCAGTGCAGCATAAAGCATTGTATCCAAACCTTACAGCATGTAGAACAGTTCTCTACAGCAAAGTTGCAGAGCCCCTGGATGGAACACTGGTCATAGGCTACTAAAATTTACCATTGGCCAGTGAGAAATTTACAAATATTACATTGAGAGTCCAGGGACTCGCTACCATAAGCTATTGCGAGTCTCAGCAGATATAAATGCAGTCCCTCAATGAGTAACCAAAAACTAGATAAAAACTTTAAGCTTTAAATTTTACACGTCCTTTCCAAATTTTATGAGTATTTGATGCAGGACTCGAGGGTAAATTTATCACTGCGTGGGCTAACAAAAGTTTGGCATTAGCCTGTGAACTCAATTCTTGCATCACAGTGAAATATATTCATTCTCTCATAACTCTTCCGAGAGGTTACTCCACTCTCCCATTACAAATTACAATCCCATATGCATGTGTTAAACACACAAAGTGTTTTATTGTATTGATGATGTCACTGATTCAGTTCTCACCTGATGTTTCCGTGGGTTCCCCCTCGTATTTAAACGTCTCAAACACGTGCACCTCAAGCCATTGTGGATCTCCCACAAACTCAAACTTGATGATGCCGATTTGTTCAAGATTAGAGGCTGTTAGACCGCTTTCTTCTTGAAGTTCTCTGAAATAAATTACGAACAAATAGAGCCATGGGCTCTGTAGCTCAACAGGCCTTGTATTGTTTGATTCTGAAATAAATAGTTCTCAATAACCGCTTGACATATCTCATGAACAAAAACCAACCGGCAACGTCATCAAATTTTGCATGTAAAATTGCTGGACCCGGTTGGTGACTTCCACCATCTTCCCCCCCCCCCCCCCCCCCCCCCCCCCCCATCAAAATTACTGGATCCTTCTTTAGCAAACTGAATAAATTATACAAAATGAATTCAGCAGAAGAAATATGTTATTGTTAACCATTACATACTACAACGACTGAAATAACAAACAGTCTAATGCTCAAAGATTCAAGCATTAAATAATATACCCAGGGCTAGAAATTAACTTTAAACTTATGGTAGTCTGCAAGGCTAGTCAGGGTTCGAAATTAGTCCGGTAGCCAATGGCTAGTGAAAAAGAAGCTGGGCTAGTAGAGTGTTAAAACTGGTAGTCCGGAGGACTAGTTAAAACATGAGGTGAAATGATCTTGGAGATATATTTGGCTAGTTGGAATAAGTCTGGACTAGTTCTTTCAGAAATGCACAAGTTCAAGTGGCTACTGCATTGAAAAGGTTAATTTCAACCCCTGCTAGTTATTCTTATTTTGACTAGCCCAACTAAGGTCGCACCAGTCCATAAAGACACACTTATTGTCATTGTTGCTTGTAAACATAATGTGCTTGCCTCTTGCTATGACTATTGAGTATTTGAAAGTGATTCAGAATTCTTTCCGGCCAATAGAGCTAGCGGTATCCAAATTTTGTTAGCCCAAGGTAATTTTTACTAGCCTCGGGCTGAAGAACTAGTGTTAATTTCTAGCCCTGTATACCTTTTAGCAGCTTCCACTATCGTTTCTCCTTTTTCCACTTTTCCTCCAAATCCATTCCAGCGCCCCATTCCGAACCCTCTTTTCTTCAGTCCTAGCAAAATCTGAGCTTCTTTCCTCACAAATACCAAAGTGAGGAGTTTATTGGCGACCATCTTGGAATTAAATCTGAAGTGAAATGAAAGTGATTATTCAAACTATTTCTAATCAAATAATTAATATGACATTCATAATGTACAAAATAACTGACAAATACGGATTACTAATATTAAAGTCAACATCAGACAAGTATTTCTAAGATTGTATATGTAGACCAACAGACACTGAAAAGACATTGGAATAAAGTTGTAATGAAATGCTAAAATTTCAAGAAAGATCTCTTATAGGCTGAACACTGACCTAGCATAGATAGATCTAAGTCCAATCAGATGCAGAATCATAAAAGAACATTTTCTTCTGTAGTCACCGTGCAGAGATAGGGAAAGACACCTTTGACAATGGGTCATTTGTAGGGCTTTTAGTCATTTTCAGAATTTTAAATGGGCCATATTCCCTTTGAAGCAAGAATAAAATTTCAAAGTTTAATGATCCATTTTTTCATCTGATGTGCAAAATTGCCCAATGAAAATTAGTCCAGCATGCTAGACGTCTTCCTACGTCGGTGTGCAATCATCGCACATAAAACGACGTTTAGATTATCGGAACTGAATGAAAATGTAAACTGTTGTTGTTTTTTAAACAATACAAAACATTGGTATAACTTTAGAATTGGTTCGCCACCTATTAGGGTTTAGGTTTAGGGTAAGTATTAGGGTTTAGGGTTAGGGTTAGTATTAGGGTTTAGGGTTTAGTGTTAGTGTTAGTATTAGGGTTTAGGGTTAGTATTAGGGTTAGGGGTAGTGTTAGGTTTAGGGTTAGGGTTAATCTTTAGAATGTATTCAAGGTGGCGAACCAATTCTAAAGTTGCTCCAAAACATTTATAATTTAGATCAATTTTATAATACTGTTCACCAGATATAAAATCACCATAAAGGCTATATAACACATGACGTTCAAAACTGTCAAGGTCATTAATCCGAAAATCAGTGTCTTCTGATATCAAATATATCAACACGAGTTGATAAAAGTTACAAATATCCGAGGCTTGCCGATGATATTTTTACTTTTATCAACGAGTGTTAATTGAATATGCTTAGCAAACAGCTAGACATCACAAAATTGTGGAACGTAACATTATAGACAATACTTTCACCATTGACACATATATTGCCTGTTTAGAAGGTTACAAGGTCAAGATATACAAATTACAATTTGATGCTCTAAAGAAGTTCGATCTTCCTCTCTGAGTTGACCAACGTCGGTCACGTGGTCTAAGGTGAAATGTAAGCCTAATCATTAGGCTAATGTTCACATGTTCGACGAAAAAAAATACAATAAATTGACAATATCTGTTCAACAGAATTGATGCAATAATGTTTAACCCTAAGTTTTCATTTCGGTCAGTTGCATAAATGAAATAAGAAACCAACAAACTCGCTTACTCTGTTCAACGTTATCGACGTCGGTGAAGAGAATTCCCGCCATATGACGTCAAATACGGATGAAGATAACCAGTCCAAGTTTGTTCGAGAAAGTAGACAACGTACCAGAAAGAAACACTGTGTGATATAATAGAAGCATAATCTACCAATTTAAGAAAGCAAGTTTCATTTAGATAACGTTTCACTAGTTTTGCTATTTGCATTCATAAAATTCTGCTATTTTGGTGTCAAGAACAGCTTCATTGAAAAATGAATGTCAGTATATTGGTTGTCGGATATGTAATGTGAGTAATTTCAAATGAACTCAGGAACATTTAGTAACCTTGTAACAAAACATATCTAGTTACAGCAGTATGAACCCTTAAAATCATTTTTTGTGTGGAAAAAGACAACTTTAAAAAAAGTTGCTTAAAGGTACATCCATTGTGTTGTTGAGGGTCCAATATGGCAAACGTTATAAATGGACTTATTTCATCGAGGCGTACCTACTGTTACCGAAAACTACCATTTTAATGAAACTCGACTAAGTATATTGACGATATGAAGGTAAAAGATTCGATTTCTGATCGAAAACCGGACATAGCACAGCGTGTGGCGCGCGCCAATGAGTCAAACGTAATTTTGGAATCCTTTTTAAACCAGACAAAATAACAAATTTGGGTTGATAACGTTCAATAGGTCATATAACTACTGTGCATGTAAATAGGACGTACACTTTAGGTTTCTGCACATGCATAATGATGTTACTCGATTTTAATTGGAAACTATTAATTATGATATATTTGGCGATTGGGGATAAATATGCAAGCTGAGTGAATTTGTTTGTATTGTAAACAGCACATATGATGTGTTGGAACGTATTAAAGCCAAATACAATTTTATGAAACACAATGGATGCACCTTTAATTACTGACGAAATCCTGTCTATTACTGTAATGACATCTCTAATTCAAAGAGAAGTGTTTGATTAACGAATTGAACTAAGAAAACTCTCAGCTTAGAATGCCAGGATAGTTTGATTATAACCTATTTTGTCACTGATTGTCACCAATTGGTGAAAAGGGGGGATGAAATTTCAAGAACCATTTACATTGAAAATCTGTTCTGTACTAGCTATTAATATTACTGTGTATGCATTGTTTAAACCGGTGTACACTGTGTGACTATATGTATATATATATATATGAGACCGTTTTGTTGTAAAAAGAATTTCCTCCGGGATAATAAAGTCTTATCTTATCTTATCTTATCTTATCTTATCTTATTAGCCTACTTCCATATATTTGGCATGATATTTAAAAGATCAACTTGTCAAGTCAACTTGGTAACAACATTGTTGTTTCCGTCCTCTAAAGATTGAATAATTTCAGGTAATGATCAATTAGAACAGATGAAGACGCAGAGATCATCTCATTGAGTATCAGGTCGGTGCCACCAGACTTCCTATTTTTCCATTTCTGTACATCTAGCTTTCATCACTTCTTGGGCAGTGATAATGTCATTAATAGAGTTTTTTCTGAGTCAGGTTGAAATCTGTTAGGAATGTCACAGTTGAGATTAGTAAAGTGATCAGCCCACTCCGCGGCAGGTGGCGGACCTCAATGTCACACATGAATATCGTCTAGTAAAGAAGAAATTAAGTTACATTTCACTAGTGCTTTAGATAATATATACTTGGTATTGGAAGTGTATTACCAAGTTTTGGACTTATTATATTCCAAACATAATGCGAGGTTGTTATATAATAATGACATTTACATTAAAAATGGAACATCAAGGTTGGGGTAACTGGGGGATATTGGGATAGTGGAGTAAATGAGATACCGCTTGAAATCTGTATTTGCAGCTCAAAAACGATGTAAAATGATGTCTAAATTTACCTGACACTATCCAGCATAAGTTATCTTGACGTTATGCAACGATGTGTCGAAAAAGACATTTTCATAGCTTTTTGGCGCATTTGATCTTATGTAATGAATTGACCATTTACGCTTTTTCTCGCTAATATTGTAGCATAATTCTTTTTTATGGATAATGATCTATTCATTTGATAACCACACGCGTGACCTTGAACAGGTTAAGATGGGGTAAAATGGAATACGTTTCTCGGGGCAAAATAGGATAGCAAAACACATGATATGTCTTAAAGGTACATCCATTGTGTTGTTGGGGGGTCAAATATGCCAGACGTTATAAATGTTGTTACTTTATCGAGAAGTACCAAATGTTACAGAAAACTACCATTTTGATGATACACGACTTAGTATATTGACGATATGAAGGTAAAAGTGTTGATTTCTGATCGAAAACCGAATGTCAAAAGGGCCGAGAACTGCATAGTCAAAAGGGCCGAAGGAAAAAGTCAAAAGGGCCAAGGTGAAAGTCAAAAGGGCCGAGCCATTTAGTCAAATAGGCCGTGTTCCAAGTCATAAGGGCCGAACCCAAAAAATACAAACATACGAGGGGCGTTCAATAAGTGTTGCAAGCGGGGCATTGGTGTTTACATAAACAGTGTCAGCTTATAGCAGGTGTTACTATAGTCAAAACATAACATTGACACATGTCAAAACAATTTCTAGACATAACAATTATTTAGATATAATAGCTGCGCTGACCTAGGGGTCTCCATAATCATGGATTCTCTCAAACATGAACAACACGCTGTGATCAAGTTCCTTACTAAAGAGGGATGCAAAGCTACAGAAATACATAATCGTATGTGTAATGTGATGGGTAAGGATGCTCCTAACTTTTCAACAGTTTGTCGCTGGTCTCTTCAGTTCAAGCGGGGCAGGGAGTCCTTAGACGATGACCCACGGTCAGGCAGGCCATCTGAAGTCACCCGACCGGAAGTTATTGCCGCTATCGAAAGACGAATTTTAGCTGACCGCCGTGTTAAAGTTTCTGAACTGTCTTTGGAATTCCAGATATCAGTTGAAAGTGTTGAAAAAATAATTCATGACCATCTTGGTATGTCCAAGGTATCTGCAAGATGGGTATACCCAGAAACCTCACAGCACAAGATCGCCAGAAAAGAACCGAAAGTTGCATGGAGCTCCTGGATCGGTTTAATGCGGATGAAGCCAGGTTTTTGTCTCGTCTGGTGACAGGTGACGAAACCTGGATCCACCACTGGGACCCGGAAACTAAACTGGAATCCAAGCAATGGAAGCACCCGAGTTCACTGCCTCCCCTGAAGTTTCGCACTCAACCATCAGCTGGCAAGGTTATGGCGACAATCTTTTGGGATGCAAAAGGCATATTATTAATTGATTACTTGCCAACCAAAACTACAATGAATGGTCAATATTATGCCAACCTAATGCAAGAATTGCGAAAGACAATTCGACAGAAACGCCGTGGAATGTTGACACGTGGTGTTCTGATTTTGCATGACAACGCTCCAGTCCACAAGTCAAGAGTTGCACAGGCCGCTATACGTGATTGTGGATTCGAACAGCTTAACCACCCACCCTACAGCCCAGACCTAGCCCCCAGTGACTACTTCCTGTTCAGAAACCTGAAATCCGCCCTACGTGGAAGGCACTTCCGGGATGACGAAGACGTCAAAGCTGCCACAGAGGCGTGGTTAGGGGGGCAAACGGAAGACCTCTACAAAAGCGGCATCAAAAGTCTTAAAGAGAAATGGAATAAGTGTATTGAGGTGAAGGGTAACTATATTGAAAAATAAAAGAAAAAAAATTGACTACGCGAGTTGGTTTTATATTGAAATTGCAACACTTATTGAACGCCCCTCGTATAACATAGCAAAAATTTAGGTTTCATCTTCAATTGCCATGCATATTCATGTGCCAAAACCTGCTTTAGTATCTTAACGAAAAGAAATGACTTTTAAGTTCTTATATTCTTAATTCCTGTTTTTCACATTTTGGTTTTATATTTTATGTACCGGTACATTTTAATTGTATTTTAGTATGGGTTTATTTTAGTTTTTATAGTCTCTCATAGAATATTAGAATGTATTTATATTTTATAGTTATGTATGAATCCATTTTAATGAGGTGAGACGATAATAAAATATCTGTCTGTAATAAAGATATAGACCCAACACATAAAATGCGATAAACCATGAATACACGATTACTGATTGATTTAATTAATTAACCTGGCCAATTGCTAATACCTCGTTAGTAGCTAATTAATGTAAACAATATATATTTCAACAAACACACACACACACACACCTTTCCAAGAAATCGATGTCACAATATTACCTCTCTTATGCATTCATAAATATGTATATGTTTAAAATAATTTTAAAAAATATAATTATAATACCCGGTACATAAATTTATCATAGTTATTAAAATTATCAGTAGTGTGACCTGTGACAAAGAACTGTGAAATGCGACAAATGAGAGATTCACATACATCACGATCTCATTGACTAATAATATGAATATGAGTCTAAAAATAAAACATTTGTTTGTTTTTGGTTATACGAGTGCGTTAACGCTGGAACAATTACCGTCACTAGTGATACATATAATACTATCAACTGTAGGTTGAATACAATGAATATATAATAATTTTTATTTTCGGCCCTTTTGCCTCGGCCCTTATGACTATTTACTTCGGCCCTTCTGAATTTTTCACTTTGCCCTTTTGTCTTTTTTATCGGCCTTTTCATCCTTCGGCCCATTTGACCAATGAGTCGAACTTAATTTTGGAATCTTATATATTTAAACCAGACAAAATGACAAATTTGGTTTGATAATGTTTAATAGGTCATATAACTACTGTGCATGTAAATGGGACGTGCAGTTTCGGTTTCTACGCATGCATGATGATGTTACTCGATTTTAATTGGAAACTAGTCGAGGGGGGGGGGGGGGGGGGGGGGGGGGGGGGGGTATAAGAATGGGCCATGTTTTGTAAAGGTAAAAGACCCTGCTTGACTCGGAGAGGACCTATGGAGATTTTGTTGTGCGTAGGATGTGCGTCTCAAGCATGTCAATAGTAATACGTTTCAACGTTTTATATAAAAGTAACATTACACGTAGGCCTACCTTGATTTCGAACGTCTAAATTGACTAAATTAACTATATTTGTTTGATGATCTGAATAAAAATATCTTTTAAAACTAATTTCCATATGTCCATTGTAATTGGGTAATATGGGATATGGTATTCCAAATTACCCAAAGTACGGGGCAAAATGGGACACTGTCTAAATATTACTACTTTTCATATCAGTCACTTTTATCTACACCAATCATTACAATCACTATGTAATATAATATAGCGGTGCTCTGTTGTGTTATATAACAACAGAAATTTCCATGCATACATTTTCAAAGGGGTTGGATTGATGATGTTTATGCAGGTTTGCCAGTTTTCTGCATTAGCATTTATATACATTATGTGCTATTGTATTCGGTTGCAACCAACAAGTTATTTTCCGGATTTTACAAAATCAAAACTCTAAACAGCGTTGCAAAGTACTTCTCGGTGAGGAGATTTCCAAACGTCACGTGTTTGTGCATGCGCGGTCGCCATTTCCGTTTCTTTCAGGAAGTTGAATCAGGAATGCCTCTGCCGCTTCAGCAGGGAATTTTTCAGGTTAAATTACGATATTTAGGCTAAGTTACGTTGTGATAGACCGAAATAACACATATGGGAAATGCCTTCGACCTCCATGTTGATGTAAATGAGGATCTGAGTGTTTGCTGACACGAAAACGTAACCGCTGTTTGTCATCATGGCGGGGAGCGTGTTGAGACAGTAGAGAATTTACACCAGGAGACTTTTCTAAAATATCTAAACAACGTTGTCATATTTCATCATGTTTGCCATTTGTATGAAAGTACGTTTAAGAAGATTAATTTACTCGATATTGTTCGTTTGCTTTTAGCTGTGCAGCTGGCAAAACATCGAGTTTGATTGAACCATCTAATTTTTTCTGACAGTTCTGTTTTTTTGGTTTTTTTTTCACCCGACAAGGCTTACATTGGCTATGTTTCATTAATGCACAACCTTTCATCAAATTGTCTCTTGCTGTATGCAATGACACTGTCACCTTTTGCATGATAGACTAATCAGTGTTTCATTCACGATGGACAATTGTAAATATACCCCATAAATTCCCACAAACAATATTAATATAAATCTAAGAACTGCATGTCCCGCAATATTAGGGGTAGGTTCTTAATACCACAGAAAAGTTGATCTCGAGGGTACAATGATCAACACTACAGTTGTTACCATTTTTGGTCCAATAATGTGGTTCGTCGCTAATGGTTGCAATACTGCCGAAGCGGCAATACAAATCCAATACCAATATATGTGTAGCCTTCAAATGCACATTTTCCAATTAATTTGCATGCTTTTAAAAAGTCCACATAGATTTTGAACCATTTTTAGGACTTATGCTAAATCACTATTTTAAAGGTTTTTCAACTGGATGTATATCCTGAAATTTTCTTTAAAAAAAAATATTATGTTCATCAGATTACAAACGAGTAATACCCAACACATTTTTCACAAGATCATCCTTTCAAGTGGTACTTTCCCTGCAGCTTTAGTTTGTTTTGCTTTGCTTTAGAAGAATCGCAGCTGTTGATGTTCTGTTTAATGAAAGTGTTACTGTATAATGTAAGCTTTCAAGTGTCAAATATTTTAAGGAAATCTAGGATGTGTGTAGTTTAAATGTGATAATCTTTGTTAGATTCTCATCTCTTATTGATATTTCAGCTTAATGTTATCAATATCAATGCTTGATTTACATTTTCAAATTTTGAGATAACTTTCAAGTGCACACTTTGACACATTTCGAGTAAATAACATCCTATCCGAAGTTTTAGGGTATCTGCATTTATCAACGTGAGAATAAACAAATGTTGAACTGTTTTTCACAGCAGCCTGCTGTAGAACCAATGCAGGTTGACGCAGCACCAGAGGAGAATGACAACACAGAGGAGGAACAACACTACACCGTGGATAACCCTTCAGTGGTTAGTAGACATGAACGATGCATCTGCAGTTCTTTAGTAAAAATATCCCTTCAGTGTCAATAATTTATGGACTCCGAGCTCTGTCCGAAAGTCAAGCGAATGTGAAAAAGGAGGGCAAAGCTAAGAGCCGCAATATTGCCCAAGTGACGTTAAACAATTACTTGCTCACTTTAAAAAGGGGGCGAGTCAAGTTTTCAGTGAATAGTTAGGGTGAAAAATTGATGTATCTACGATTACCGGTATGTAACCCAATGCAATGTTTATACGATCATTCTTGAATTTTCTTTCTCAATTAATATTTTTCTGATCCTTACGATGTTGTGCATGAATACAAATGATTGAGATATGTCATGATTCTTATACAGTCAAGCCGCGATAGTCCGGCCTCCGATAATCCGAATCTCGCAGTGTCCGAACGGTAGCAAACTGTAACCAAACTAATCTCTATATAAACTCATTAAATGTTGATTCATTAATCTGTTGATTCCGTTTCCGAATCCGAACGCCAATTAGCCGTAACGTATTAGTTAATTACAACTATTTCTGCTTCTTTAATCCGGTGACAATCATCACACTGATCGGATAGGTAAACTTCAATGACAGTGGACTGACACAGGAGTTGAGCTTGTCAGCAGTTTGTGATTTTAATAAATTGAAATGTTTAACATTGTGTGTCGGAAGTTTGTGATTGTAATATGTTGAAATTTATCATTTCGTGTGCTAGTTATAAATATCCAGTGTGTCAAAGACATTCGATATTCTAAATACGTTCTCGTCTGTCTGTAGATTCAAAGGGAATCAACTCCATATTGTTTGGTTCATTTCAGTAGTCCGAACATTTCACTATCCGAACGTGTTTGTTGAAATACTGAAGCATTCGGATTATCGAGGCCTAACTGTAATTGGTAAAGTTGACAATCCATCAATATGTCACCATCAGCAACGATATTACGCAATACAATAGTCTTCCTATCAATCATTAGAATATTTTTTAGCAACCACTCCCAAGTATTTCATATCCAGGTTATGAATATCCCTTTGATTGTAAGATCAAGGGTAATATTTATTTCCATTATCTGTCAGAGATAATCTAATTGGGTGGTTAGATAGGATCAAATAATCTTTTTTGTCTTTTCAGGATTTAGAGCAGTATGCGTCCCAGTACTCTGGGCTGGCCAAGTTGAACCGACTGATGTTCATCTCGGACCATTGCCCGTCACTCAAGGTGGAAGCTCTGCGCATGGCTCTCATCTACGTGATGACCACCTACAACACGAACCTCTACCAGATCCTCCATCGCAAACTGCAGGAAGCAGTGTCGTCGTACGTAATTCGTCTATTCTTGGGAGTCCAGACCGTAATTTTCCAATAACACAGGGGTAGAAACTAACCTGAATTGTCACTAGCCATTTGGGCTAGTAGCTTTCAGATCTATTCTTGGGGTCCAAGCCGTAAATATTCCCATAGAATATAGATATACCATTATACATTGTACGCTTAGAGCATGTCCCTTGGTGATTGGGTTGAGGCACTTACTCTTATTATTGTATCCTAGCTATGGTCAAGTGAAATCTTTTATTCGCATGAAGGTCATTGGTCCATATACAAAGATACACATAGAAACTCTCGGCCTTTTGGCTAAGATCAAAGTGTAGTATCTGTTCTTATCAGGTTAATATCTGATTTTTTAACTGGGGATGTAGCTCAGTTGGTAGACTGTCCGCTCATCACCCGGGAGACCGGGGTTCGATTTCCGGTCACGTCATACCAAAGATGTTAAAAGATGGGAGTTGTTTCTTCCTTGCTTGACACTCAGCATTGTAAGGACAGAACAATGCTTGAACTGATGCTGCACAGTGGCTGCTGGGTGCCCAAAACAAATTTCCAATTTACAATGTATTGAGGACAATAAAGTGTTATTATTACATACAAGAGTAGATACACAGCATATAAATATATAATAATAGCCAAAGGAGGGTCGACACATTTTGAATATCTCCAATGAAAAGCAAGGTTAACATTAGTGCTACATTTAATATAACTTAAAGGTTAGATGAAATGACATATGGTCACTTTCGTATTCGTTGAAAAGGGGTTTCAATTTGACAATTGCCAGATTTTAAATTTTTGAAATCGACCCATAAATAACTTATATACGGCTTTTTTTTAAAAGTGCCCAATTAAGCCCCGGCGACCAGAATGAAAATGGGCGGGGGTGGTCACTGAAGCGTATCGGGCTGTGACGTACGTGAAGGAGCCTCTACATGGCCGCTAATCATAATTTAACGCGTTTTCCCCACTTTTAAACTGCTCATATAAGACAGAAAACTTCATCAAAACAACCCAAATTTTCGATAAACGGATTACTAAACTATTCAACTAGCGATTTTATATGGTTACAACAACCGGGGCGTGCTTTATTAGAGTGCATTCTGCGCTTTTGTATAGTATGTTTGTACCAATTAATCGCGGAACTAGAAGGGAAGGTATGACAGTTCAAGTGACACTGAAACAAGGGAAGAAGATTATCGCGGGAATCGGGTGAACAGAGATTAAGTAGCATCAATTGATCAAAGTATGTTGAATAATCGGCATGTTAATTTTGTTTTGTATGTATTAATAAATAAATATATATGGTAGGTATAACTTCATATACACTGAACGATTGACTGTTCAAACAAGCGAGACAACGTTGCAGATTTATAAATAACATTTTGTATTTAATATAAAAGATTACTGTATTTTAAGTTTGTCAATTAAAATATTATATATATGATGTAACGGAATGCAAACCACTTTCACTTCACTTTCATGAATAAATAAATGAACTGTTTTGGTCAACAAGCTCAATGAAATTTACATGAAGATTGCTCTATTGTGCACGCTAAACATATACACAGATTGATATAGACAACGAACATTATCGAATAAAAGAATTATGTTACCAGAAGCATTTTAATGAACATATCGTTAATGAAAACGAAATGGTTTAATTAATAGTCTGATAGCTTTTATGTGTCACTTCTGCACATCAACACACAATTCTCAGTTTAGCGGACCATATAGATGTTTCTTCCAGATCAAAGGGGAGAAGTGTTGTTACAGCACATTAGTTTACGCAATTAAGAAGCTGAGTATGTGAGAAGGAAGGGGTGTAATTATGTTTGTACAGATAACAAGTTTACTGGACCGACTTAATTATATAACACAAGTCGGTGACCAGCATGTCATGTTTATTGCCAACGTCCTGTCTTGGTGACACACAATACACTTAACGCAACATTCAGTCTAGAAATTTCAGCCAATGAACATATCTCTATCAAGTTATCCAATAAAAACTCTTGTTTAAATCTAATGTACCAATGAAATTATTTTTAGTGTAAAATCATCATAACTATTTGGTTTTCTATCTTGCCATTTGCGAAAAGACTTTTGCTGAAAGAGGGTTATTATTTGACCATCTTCTGTTTCCAAGTACTGTCATTGATGGAATTATAGGTTAACATTTTGTGTCTAATGTGCATTTGGATATTCATATTGTCCTTTTGGATACGGTTATAAGGTAAGTTTCTTACATTAATTGACACTCTTGATGAATTGTCAATTTAATACGATGTTTATTTCATTATATTTGATTAACCACACATTTTATTGAAACCATTATCTTATAAACTATGAAATTCTGAATGTTTTAATGTGTAATAAGTGATAACTAAATCGTAAAAGGTAACATTGGGATGCGATGTTTTCGTAGGTGGATTCGTAGACGTATTATTCTTTTGATGTTTTAAAATATGTGGTGAGTTATTTTGATTTTTGTAATGTACAGTTAGTAAATTAGGTTGTCGGTTGATTAACGATGTTTAAAAACAGGATGTTGTGAAGTCTTTTTATTGTCGATGGCTCACAATAGGGTCTACTTTGCCGGCCTGCTTATCTCACGTTTGTTTTTTTATTTTAAACACAAACAATCTCTAACAAAAAATAACAACAACACCGACTATCTGATTTCGTTGTCTAAACTGTACTTCGTTCATATTATCATATCTTGGTTTCATTTTGTCATCTTATATATCATTAGCATTGATTTATCCTATGTCTACGAACGTCTATGAATCCACCGTCTCTCACTAGTTGTACCAATTATATTTGATTTGATATATATAACGATATTTTGGTGCATTTGTAAAGTGAAACTTGATAACTAACATTACTCGAACAGATTACACAGCAGAACAGCGATGTGGCATCATTGCAAAGCGTAGATGTAACAGATTAACTGACCGATTCCCCAGTGTTTGCCATTGTAAATAGTAAGCGAATGTTTACACCCCGTCCCTTCACGTACGTCACTTCCGGTATCTTCCAACTCTCTAAGCCCCGCCCCATTTTTGGTTTGTTGGTCACGGGTGAAAAGCAGACGATGTTTTTGGGTGTTTTTAAGCCGCTCTAGTTTAATATAGGAACAACATATGGATTTATTTTTGGTTTCTTTCTGCACAAAATAGTCTGATGAACCAATTGCAGTTAAGAATTCAATAGAAAATAATTCATTTCAGCCTTCCTTTAAGGAGTTACGGTTGGCTTAGAGCTTTGTGCAACAGGACCCAAAACACTGCTTAAATTTGGCCTAGTTTACGAATGATAAGCATTGATAAGTATAATTTAGCCTAGAAACCATTTCAGGTCCCAATAGTGTAAAATTTCCCAATGCTTGTTTGAGATAAAAAGTAAATCCCTTAACTTCAGCTATGATTCCTGTTAATTGGCCACCAGAATGTTTTGTCGCTAGTTGTTAAAATGTTCTATTCTTTGTGTTGCAGATCTTCTAGTTTACCAGATGCAGTGGCGGGAGCAGTTCACAATGTGCCACCCCTAGATACACAGTGGATCGAGACGACCGCCAAGAAAGCAGCCCTCAAACTTGAGAAACTCGACACAGACCTGAAGAACTACAAGAGCAACTCCATAAAGGAGAGTATACGGTGAGTTATTGTCACTGAGGAGGGGGCGGGATAGCGCAGTGGTTAGCGCGTTCTGCTCCAGATCAAGAGGTCCGGGGTTTGAATCCCGCCAGGGGCACGTCAACTTTGTCTGCAGTAGAGAACTGTTCTACAAGCAGTAAGGTTTGGGTGCAATGCTACACTGAATTTCAGCGTAGTACCACCCATGGTTCGCTAGTTCCAGCCGTTGCTCGCAGGTTTCACCGCAGTGCATAGCCACATGGCTCACTCACTCACTTGTCACTGAGGATAGTGATCAAGCAGTCATGGGTTCGAATCCTGCCAGGGGCTCGTCAACTTGTCCGTTGTAGAGAATTTGATACATTAGATTGCAAAACAGCAACTTTCACATGTAATACAGCCCAACAAATCTTCTTGCACATCAAGAGCATTTATTTGCATCTATAACCTGCAATTTTACCTTTGAACAAGATACACTTATAGATGACACATGCATATATATCAATTAAAATTGTTTGATGCAATATATTGAGAAATGAAAAAACATATTGCAATAATCGTATAGCACAATCTATGGTGATATATACCAGTAATATTGAACAGCCCTAACAGTGATTGGTCCTCTTGCAAAACATTTTGATCAATGTGCTCGTTTTGAATTCCATTATTTTACTGACAGAGTTCTTGACCAATAAAGACTTGATTTTGATTATTTTTTCAACATCAAAACCATTGTTCAAACTTGATAAAACTTGCTAAAAAAGGTTTTCTTGCTTTCCAGACGAGGTCATGATGACCTTGGCGACCATTACCTAGACTGCGGTGATCTCAGCAACGCGTTGAAGTGCTACTCTCGAGCCAGGGATTACTGTACAAACCCCAAACATGTCGTCAACATGTGCTTAAATGTCATAAAAGTGAGTGCATTTGCAAAAAAAGGATTTTAGGACATCAACAACAATTGACAGGATAAACAAAATATATTTATGACACATATATGAACATAATTACTGTAAATTGATTTTCATTGTTTTTAATGAAACTTGTATAATATGAAATGTTTGTATAACCGACTGATCATTTTCTTCAATATTTTATATTTTATATCTCATGAAATCAGTGTAATGGAGTTTTTAAAACAAGCTTTGTTTGGATAACCAAGTGGTTTACCAGCTAAATATACTGGATAAAATAAATATGTTTTATTATTAATATTTCATAACTATGTGAAGTAATAAATAGATCAGTATTTATTATTTCAAAATTTCAAAATATCCCAAACTTATTTTTTTCCAGTATATTTCTGGAGTTCAAGGGAAAGGATTCAAACATATTGGAAACAAAGTCAAAATTATTGATGTATCTCCTTGTTTGTTCCAGGTAAGCGTTTACCTACAGAACTGGTCCCATGTACAGAGTTACGTCAACAAAGCAGAGGCAACACCTGAAGCTACGGAGGTGAGAATAATGTAATAACTCATCAGATCTGAAAAATCTGATGGGCGCATGGCAGTGTCTAGCATCCACCTGTCCAAAAAAAATTAGCTTTTTCGACTTCTCAGGAATCACTCGCTCTAGGTAAGGCATAATTAATGCCATAATGGCTTCAACCTAAAGACCTGCTTTAAACTTCTTGTGTACAGACTTCTTGGCCAATGTGGATTATATTTGTAGATTTGGTGACACTGGCCCCTTTTACGGGCCACAGACCAAAGTCTTAACACCTGTTTGTATCTTCTTCTTCATCATTGAAAAACTTGGATTGGAAAGCTGATGTTTATAGGCAAATGGAGATTATAGAAGAACATAATATAAGGTTTAACCATCATTTAATCTCGAGATCAAGTGACAGTGTGATTATGTAAATTGATATAAAATTTTGTTATTCCTCCTAAAGTCCTCTGCAAAATAAAAGCTTTTCCTTCAATTTATTTCATTTCTTGAGGCCATTTTAAAAAATAAATCTCTCCAATTACATTATGCAAAATGTTTATTGATATGTTTTATTTATTCAGCATGCAAAAGATGGAGGCCAGTTAATACAGACAAAGTTAAGATGTGCGGCCGGTCTTGCCGATCTGGCAACAAAGAAGTACAAGTCTGCAGCCAAATATTTTCTCCAAGCTAGCTTCGATCACTGTGATTTCCCAGAGGTAAGTTGTTGTCACTATTTTTTTTTCTCATATGAGTAGCCCTGTTTAAAATCTAGAATTGAACCTATGCTAAAGATCAGTCTGATTAAAATCAGCCCTGTTCCCAGAAATAAAATCTGCAAAATGGATAAGAACTTGTTTGGGGGGTGGGATAGCGCAGTGGTTAGCGCGTTCGGCTTCAGATCAAGAGGTCCGGGTTCGAATCTCGCCAGGGGCTCGGCAACTTTGTCTGCAGTAGAGAACTGTTTTACACGCAGTCGGGTTTGGGTGCCGAATTTTTGCGTAGTACCACCCATGGTTGGGTAGTTCCAGCCGTTGCTCGCAGGTTTCACTGCAATGCATAGCCACTTGGCCTTGCAGGCTTTCTCCCTGCCATAATACTAGCAGCTGTGATAATAAGTGAAATACTCTTGAACAGCGTTAAACCCCAACTTGCCTCACCCCACAAACTGGTTCTATAGATTCCTCGCCTCTCTGATGACATCCTGTAAATGTGCGTGTTCTGTGCCAACTTAGGGCAGACAAAACCATCATCATGGTTTTAAACTATTGCCGTTTTGAATGCATTTGGGATCACTTATTTACACAAATTTCAAAATTTTACGGAAACAGACAAATGGATGACTCTCTGGAGTCACTTCCCCCTTGTAAGCTTTTGTTGTATGTCTTGTGATTGGTTACCTTAATTTCGTCAGATCATGTGAACTGTCAGAGTGTTTGGCAAGGAAACCTCCAAACAATATGAGTTTTCGTATCCCGGTAGAACTTCTATCCTCCGGAAAATGGTCAATTTTAATCAGACTTGGCTGAAGGTTAACAATTAATAGATGGCTTGATAAATAAATAAGTTTACACGGACAGTTGACTCTCTATTTACACTATTTTGCAGGGAGATTACATCCAGTGTCTTTGTTTCAGCTCTTGTCTCCCGGTAACGTAGCAACGTACGGTGCTTTATGTGCCCTAGCCTCCTTCGACAGAATAGAACTACAGAGGAACGTAATTTCTAGCAGGTTTGTTTATAAAACTACAGACAATTGGCAATTCATTCTGCTTCAACAGTGTATTTGTATCCGCTACCCTATTACAATACCCTGATTCCCCCATCCCAATTACTGTCCTATAGCTATGAATAACCAGCCAATGAAAGAACATAAATTCAAGCAATATTGGCAGTACCCAGAAAGAGAGTACCGATAAATGTTCGATGTTCAAATCACTACATTTCATTCTGGAAGTCAAATATTTACTATATTACTTGCTGATTGTTGTAGAATGTAAATTAGTGCGGCAAACATTTGAAATATTCTGTGAAATCTTTGAAAAATGGTTTTGGAAATATATCTTTTATATTGTTGTTTACATATGCCTGTCTCAAGCTATAAGAAAATATTAAGACAAACTTTTGGAATTTTGTTTTCATATTTTGTAGTAAAAAAAATGCTGAATAAATTTTTTAAAAACTTTAATCATTGTACATCAGTAATACTATTTTAAAAGTGCAATGAATTGTTTACATTTTCTGTACCATGTGTAAATATAAGTCATATTCCTAAACAATATAATTTTGATTGATGTTTCAGTTGCTTCAAACAGTTTTTGGAACTGGAGCCCCAGCTACGGGATATTATACACAAGTTTTATGAATCCAAATATGCCTCCTGTTTAAAGTTACTTGATGAACTCAAGGTAAAATTAGTGTTTTCTCTCTTGATTACCTAATAGAAACTTGCATATTAGGCAAGATGAGCTAATGTCATTATAAACTTTTACATTTTCATTGCACCCCCTAAGCTCAAATTTTGTTTGGGGTTAAAGGGGCATAAGCACATTTTTTCGGTTAAATAAGTCAATGAAATGTATTTGAAAAATAATGTCACCAATAGTAAAACCCCCTTCTTTCTTCTGAAAATCAAGTTTTAAAAAATGAGCGTACATGGTTCCGTAAAGCCATGGGAATCGTTTTGTCATTCGAAATAATAAAATGTGTTCACAATAAAATGGCCGCCTTGCATTTTATGCATTTTACACAACAACGTTATTACCACTACGGTAAATGGTTTGTGTAATAAGATGTTTTACCCTCTTAAGTAAATATAAATGACATAAACTATCATTATAAGGGGAAATTTAAAAAAAAACAAATTGTAAAAAATGTGCTGCTGCCCCTTTAAAGGCGCTGTAGCACGTTTTTTCGCTGAAATAAGTCGATGAAATGTATTTGAAAAATAATGTCAACAATAGTAAAACACCCTTCTCTCTTCGGAAAAACAAGTTGCAAATGAGTGTACATGGTTCCGTAAAGCCATGGGAAATTTTTTTGTCATTCGAATATAATAAAATGTGTTCACAATAAAATGGCCGCCATGCAATTTTGGCTTTATACGCAACACCGTTATTACCACTACGGATCATTGGTTTGTGTAATAAGATGTTTTACCCTCTAAAGTAAATATAAATGACATAAAGAATCATTATAAATGAGAAATTTGAAGAAAAAAAAAATTGCAAAAAACGTGCTACAGCGCCTTTAAAGTTTGTACACTTGGTCCTCAGCACTGCCTTATTAATTGACATGTGTGATTTTACCTGAATAATGTTATACTTGAACTACAGAGCGAGTGGTTCTTTTTTATATCCCCAACCAATACTATTATGGAACGTTGGTATGTAACAATACTAAGGTTTCCGACAATCCGTCAGTTTGTCCCTCCTTCCATCATGTTTTTTTTATCTCATTTGCAAAAAAAAGTGAGATCAATTCAAAATAATCGATTCGAAATGAAAACTCAAAAATATTGATCTAGGACAACCTGTCTGTGTGAACGACACATATTTAGGTTATTAAACTAATAGAAACTTACCTCGATTTTTTCCTGGATCTTGTTTGCTTCAATAATCAATAATTGATATATTTGTTGTCCATGATTGTTTATGATGTTTTCTTTGTTTGCAGGACAACTTATTGTTAGATATGTACCTAGCCCAGCATGTGACCACTCTGTATACACAAATAAGAAACCGGGCTCTTTGTCAAGTAAGTATTGAACCTTTCACGTGCATCTCCAGGAATATATCGGGAAAGCCTATCTTTAGCCCGCAACTATAGGGGTTAAACAAAGTCTAAATTCAAATTTCACCTTTGACTTGCATAAAAAATTACCAAAATGTCCGTGGCTTGCCTCTTTTCAAAACAAAAGTGGTAGAACTTCCAGATCAAGCTCTTCGAATTAGTGGAAGAAACTCCTTAAAGTCAATGACTTTCTGACGCTGAGGTTATTTTTCAACCCCTGCTCTAAAAGCTGAAATATTGCCCAAGTGGTGCTAAAAAGTAACTAATTCACCCATCTTTTGCCAAATGCCAATCTTATTCCCACATCTGCATTGCTCAAATATGGTACTGAATTTTACCTATTTAAAGAAATTCTGTGCGTGCTCCTTATAATTTTATTTTGCTCCAATGAAAACAGTTCGTCATCATGCTTTTTTGGAAAATATTCACTTTGAGGCCTCATAGCATATATATCATATTTGCAGCACTCTGTTGTGCATCACTCTATTATTTGCAGTTCTGGAGATGTTTGCTTGAACAGTAGCCAATTTGTCTCACATTCTGTGAAATAATTCTATTCCAAAATTATTTATGATTTATGGCTATTGCTGAAATGAGTGCTGTATTCTCCTTGCAGTATTTCAGCCCGTACCTGTCTGCGGACATGAGGAAGATGGCTGAAGCGTTCAACACGACAGTCCCAGCTCTGGAGGATGAGTTGATGCAGCTCATACTCGACGGACTCATCAATGCTCGTATTGACTCCCACAATAAGGTACGAGTTTGGTTATACTTGGAGAGGGGACTTGTTCGAACTCCAAAATATTTTCTGCTTGCAAGAACAAAAATAATGATGCCTACTATCCTTTAAACAATGAGTTTCTTTGCCTCAATCATCAATGTCAATATCCCTTTAGATCGATTATATAATGATGCTGCAAGTTCACATCACTAGAGGGGGTGGGATAGCGCAGTGGTTAGCTTGGTCACCTTCGGATCAAGAGGTCCAAGGTTCGAATCCCGCCAGGGGCATGGTTCGCTGGTTCCCGCTGTTGCTCGCAGGTTTCACTGCAATACTTAGCCACGTGGTGTTGCACACCATAGGTTTTCAGGGCCAAATCTAGTCGATGGCAACTTTCACCACAAAGTAGTTTCAGATTGGAAACACGGCTATAAGTAAATGCTTGGTTATTTCTAGATCCTGTATGCCAAAGACATAGACCAGCGAGCCACCACGTTCCAGAAGGCCATTACTATGGGCAAGGAGTACCAGCGAAGGACAAAGGTACGCTGTCCGCATTGTCCGTTTGATGTGTTGTCTGAAGAATGGGCAAGATGTCAGTGGTGAAACGTCACACGTCCATTAAATGAACAGCAGTATTTTGCTTTCAGTTCGGTTCACCATGCATCAAACGTATTTTCATTTTATGACACCTTGTTTCTCATAAAAGTTTATTCATATTTTCAGTTTTTAAAAAGGATTTTACATTCATTAGACTTTACCGTTGGTTGTGTTTTGATATTTGTTCTGTTACGTTCTGGATTTTGTAACAGAACATTCACCAAACAAGGATTCTGTACTGTGCTATATAATAGAGTTGTAACGATACGCTTATGTCACGTATCATGACACTGGTAGTGCGATTCTCACGATATTATACGTATCACGATACCCTGTTTCAGGGTATTTTCTTTTGAAAAAGTTTTACTTTTGACAAATTCATTAATTTTTAGAGAAAATATCAAATTTTAATGTCAACGATACATATCACGATCATGATACTATGATATATCGTCACAACTCCAATATTGAACCTAAACTAAACCGTTTCTCTGCTATAATACATTGTCCAAAAATATTCTCTAAAGAATTTGTCCACCACAGCATAATGTGCAAATTATGCAGTATAACTTGACTTAATATGTTACAATTATCTTATAAATACTTTCAGGCGTTGATATTGCGGTCAGCAGTCTTAAAGAATCAAATACATGTAAAGGTAAGTAATAACTTTCATGTGTAAAATATAAAATTCCAGCTCAACATATATTGTTTAGCTTGCCCTTTTCAAATTCAAATTAAATCTTATCTCAATATGAGTATAAAACTAGCTACCTTATTAGCTCATCAGGCCTGATGGGCTTATGGCATGGCATGGCGTCCGTTCATCCGTCCGTCCATCAACTTTTAGCTTTTCGACTCCTCTCCAGAACCAGTGACTCTAGAGCTGAAATTTTATGTGCAGACTTCTTGGCTAATGGGGATTCTAAATTATAGGGGTCACAACCTTCAAAACTTATTTTCATCTTCTTCTCCAGTTCCAAAAGGTCTAGAGAGCTGAAAAGTTGTGTGCAGACTCTTTGGCTAATTGGGGATTCTTAATTGTAGATTTCGTGATCCTGTGACTCCAAATAGGGTCACAGGGGTCAGGGCTGTAAAAATCTATTATCTAGAGAGGTCTAGAGAGCTGAAAAGTTGTGTGCAGACTCTTTTGCCAATGGGGATTCTAAATTGTAGATTTCGTGACCTTGTGACTCCAATAGGGTCGTAGGAGTCACAACCTAAAGAAAACTTTTTTCATCTTTTCTCAAGTACTTCAAATTTGTTATACCTGTGATAAATTCTCCTGGAAAATTTACATTTTGAAATTTATTTAGTTTACTGTTTAAGCCTATTGAGCTACAGAGCCAATGGATCTATTTTTTTTTAAATATTTGAAAATTTCAGAGTCCACCCCGAGATGGAGGAACAGGAGGGGAGATGTCCATCGCACCCGGAAACGCTTCTTCTGCCAGGAACTGAAACTACACTATCAACCAACAGTGTGGTACATTATCTACAAGCAACTGCCACCTCCACAGTTATCACATCTCAACGCCCGCACAAGGCACACTATTGCGCATTTTGCTTGGCCAGCCAAACTGTGATATACAGAGTTCAAGAGATGTGTCCTGGAGGAACAGTTGCTGACTTTGAGTCCAAGAGACTGGATATATCTTCAATATATGCAAAGCAGATTACGTGGACGACATCTCAGTGATCTAAACCGAAAGGAGTGACACAGTTGTTCTAATTCTATTCTCTTATGTTGACCGACCCGACTGAATTTGCAAGATTATGAAAATATGTCGACAGAATTCACAAACATGCAAGATGTTGAAGTAAAGTATTCTTGAACTCTTAAAACCTTTGAAGTTTAGCTTGCAAGATTTTGAACTTAAGAAACTTGGCAATGATGAAATTCAACAAATTTACTTACGCATCAATGAGCTTGTCATATTTTGAAAATTTTGCCGTCATGCGAAATAATGAAGCACGCTTAGGAATTTTGGCATGGATGCCTTGTCATTTTAGTGCTATTGGAGTTGGTTTCAACTCATGCTTTTCTTCCGTTTACCCTGGACTTATTTTCTTAAATTAATTGGATTTTCCTTTGATGTATCAAATCATTTGTATCTTCTATTTAAGGAATGAAATTTTGTAAAATCTACATTTATAATCTGGAGGTGTGATGAATGTAGTGTAAATCTTATATTCCAAGATGACAAGATAATTGCTACAGATATTTGCAGGTTTATGATGGACAGAATACTAGATATTGTAAGTCATTTGTTTTAAAAACATGTAAATTATTCATGTACATCATTCTTTAAAGAGATGCTTTCTCATCACACCTCTAAATACTCGCAAGTCCCTTATAATCCTGAAATACATGTACGAGGAAATTCTGAATGAATAATTCTTGTTAGAGTCAAGAATAGTTTCTGATCTTTTAAGCAATTTAATCCTGGATATTGACATACCATGTTAATTTCATCTTATTGTCAATAAATGGTAACAGTCTGATGGTTAGGGGCCTGAAATCGACAATATTCCATGTAAATTTCTTCTCGTTGATAACTTGCTAGTCTTATTGTAAGAGGCCTGAAATCAACATTTGTCATGTAAATTTCTTCTCGTTGATAACTTGCTACAGTGGAATGTTAAGAGGCCTGAAATCAACATTATCCCATGTAAATTTCTTCTCATTGATAACTTGCTACAGTCTAATGCTAAGAGGCCTGAAACCAACATTTGTCATGTAAATTTCTTCTCGTTGATAACTACCTACAGTGGAATGGTAAGAGGCCTGAAATCGATGAAATGTTAATTTCTTCTCGTTGACACATATAACTAGTAACAGTTGAGACCTGATATAAACATCTCATGTTATATTATCCTATGTTAATTTCATCTTGGTGACATGTATAACAAGTCAGAAGGTAGAAGCTGAAATTGACATTATCTCATGTTTATTTCAATATTGCCGTGCCATTTAATTTTGTCTCCTATAAGGGGAATCTTGTACAGAATTTGAGGCATTGAAAGTGCAAATTGTCGTACAGATTAAACTGTACTTAATTTAATTGTGGACTTTGTTGTTTTTGTAGTTGATATGGAAATCATAGCCCAGTCTTATTCAAATCGACCAGTTCCGAGGATTTAAAGTGTCAAGATATTTCATCTACTGGGATATTAGCTTATATTGTTTGGAGTTTCCTATTCAATCAGCAATCTGATTAAAATTCTACCTTTTTCCGAGGAATAAATTTCGCAAAATAATGCATGTACCAGGATACAAACATGTTTTGAAAATATTCAGAATCGTTCGTTAGATGTTCCTCAGAACGATATGAGTTTGTATCCCGGTAGATGCTTTATTTTGCAACTTTTATTCTTCGGACAACGTTTTGATTTTAATCAGACTGCTCCAATGGCTGCCTGTATAAACTCAGTTCAGTTAGACAATCACAAGGCTTCCAACAATAGCAAGAAGCTAGCAGCAAGTAATTGCAAACACCCAGGGACGGGACAGTCTTTGGACCAAGAGGTCAAATGTGCAATTACCGCCAGGGGCACAGCAACTTTGTCTTTGATAGAGAGCTGTTCTACATAGGGCTTCCACGGGTCCAAAAACATGGACTCGAGTACTCGAGAGGTTGACTCGACTCGGACTCGAGTACTCGAAATTAATACCTTTTAATACATTTTGTTTGTCTTTGAGGTTTTAGATTATGAATACAGTGCGAACTACTACTCGTTTCGCGATACAATATGGCCATATGTCCCCAAAAATAATCAGTACCCACTACAGTTGATACATATTTTTAGGTTCAAATAAACTTATGTTCAGGCTATTTATTTTCAATCTCTGTGATAAAGGCATGCAGATGACAGAAAAGGAAAATTGCAATAAAATAATATTTACTTATGTTCTACTACAGTGACAAAGGCATACAGTGCAGACTACAGATGACAGAAAAGGGTACCGTTGAATAAATGTCTGACAGATTGTTGTTGTTCTAATTTTCATATCAAGTGGAAGAAATATCGACATTGAATAGCGAGGAATGAATGTGATGTCCTATGTTTATAATCGAAACCATATATACATTTATAAAGTAAGCGGTAATCTTGAAAATCATTGCAGTATATAGACCAACTCACATGGTCGCTAAACTTCCCGCCATGTTTATAAACAAAGAATGGTCTTGATTATTTAATGAAGGGTGGCAAGTATCAAAGTAGAAATTGGTTGAGATATAGATAGTTATCATTAATAATTAAGACGTAGTAAACAAATAGAATTTATAATAAACATATTATCTTACTTCTATAGGTTTAGAAAGGTACGTAGTTATTCAATGTCAACAATTCGTTGATAAATTCACATCTCTTCTAAGAAATGGACCGCTTCTAGATTTACATTCCTTCTTGATCTGTAAATTCATTTCATATTCCATATTTGGGTCGAGTTATGTCCAAGCTAAATTCTCGCATTTTGATCGGTTGTGCCCCTGGTGATTTGACCATGCACTTGACATGGACTATTTGACCTCATATGTCGGTATCATTATCATTATTCTCTGATGATATAAGATTTAAATTATTGCCTTTTGATTTCACAAATATACTGAAATAATAAGAGAATACATTTATTTGATCCTTATTAAAAAAACGTAACATTCAGTAATAAATATGATACCTATCTACTGTCTCTTGTCAACTCGACCAACATAAAATTAATGAACAAAAGTTATATCGACCGACTATACCATATAAGCTTCTTATTCACTTACATTTGTTGGTATAGACTTCATCTGATATCATCAATTCAATGTTTTATTTGGTTGCATTGTATGATTTTAAATGAAATTTGTGGCTGTGGTAATGAAAGTAACCGATTCGACCAAGGCTAGTAACGTATGGAAGGTAATGTGCCATAACCATGACATATATAGGTTCCACTGCAGTTGTTGTTAAATCTTGTTCAATGTATATATAACGTGCAATTAATGTGAAATAGTGACCATTTATCGAGTCCTCGAGTCCAAGAAAATGGACTCGAGTCCAGCTAAACCCGACTCGTACTCGAGTACCCGTGGAAGCCCTAGTTCTACACGGTTTGGGTGCAATGATGCACTGAATTTCAGCGCAGTACCATCCATGGTTCACTCGTTCGAGCAAATGCATGGCCACCATGGCGTTGCAGGTTTTCTCCCTGTATAATACTTGCAGCTGAAATGTACGTGAAATACTCTAGAAAACGGTGTTAAAACTCAAATCACCTCATCTCTCAAAAGTTTTAGCCATGTAATAGTTCTTGAGGAGAATATGTAAGAAGATGACGGACAATAACAACCCATGATGTCTTGCTTTGTGTAATGGAGAATGCATTCGGAGCTGTGGATTCGTTAAAAATAATTATTATTAAATTAATTTTAAAATGAATAAATTAATATTATTTTTAATGAATCCACTGCTCCGAATGCATTCTCCATCTTAATCCATGTATGACTTCACGAAACATACATATGTGATTATTTTAGATTTGAAACAATAAATTTCAATTATGGAATACCAAAATCAATTATTTTGCAAATATCGGTGCTCATTCATCGGATATACGGTACAAGTAGCTGCGGCCCTCATGAAATGGATTCTTCCACGCACGTGCAGCGCAAAACTTCCACGCGAAGTGAAGTGATTGACAGTTGAAACTCTGCCTTTCATTGCTTTCCGTGCCTTGAAAGAACGTTGGATTCTTACTGACAAACAATCCTAAGGTTTTTAACAGCGTCTTGTGGCCTAATGGTTAGAAGCGCTGACTACCAAGCGAAGGGTTCGAATCCAGGTTCATGCATTACAAAAATTAACTTGTCTAGTTGAGAGATATTTTAAGATCCTATATATGTACACTTAAGACAAAATACATCAGTCTCGAAAAATTTACCCGATTAGCCATTACTAAAAATGTCTAAACCTAACACCCCACCTGACTGGGACAGTCAATGAACAGTTGATTCCTAAATAATATTCAACTGAAAACACAATAGAGTGACGTCATGACCATGGAACAGTTAATAAGACATGGGTTAAAGTGGTGCATCCATTGTGTTTCATAAAATTGTATTTGGCTTTAATACGTTCCAACTCACCACATGTGTTGTCTCCAATACAAACAAATTCACTCAGCTTGCATATTTATCCCCAATAGCCAAATATATCATAATTACTAGTTTCCAATTAAAATTGAGTAACATCATTATGCATGTGCAGAAACCGAAAGTGCACGTCCCATTTACATCCCATTTACAGGATAATATCTGTCCGCCATTACATGCCGCCTTCGCCGAGCATTTTGAATACACCGGCTAATGCACCGGGTCCCGAATCAAGCATAGCCATTGTCATCAAAGGCCTGCTCCTTTTATTTTACCGAAGGTTGTTCCAAACATCCAGTACAAGCGAGACGAAAGGAGTGGCTCCAAACACTGTTCTTGGCGCATGGAACATGATCCGTTGCTGTGGAGCTTGCACCACTTTTTTTATGGGAACATGTTCTACACGCTAAGAACAGTGTTCAGAGCCACTCCTTCACTTCGCGCATGTACGGGATGTTCAGAACTAACTTCAGTAATCGAAAGGAGCAGGCCTCAACATCAGGTTTTCAGTAAAATACTTTTGAAAGTATGGAGAAACATCATTCTAGTCTAGTGTAACATGAATATCTATACTGAACAGCAAAAGAAACGCGAGTTTTAATGATTATAGTTTCTGTTTGCATATCAGCCCATGGTTTGTCATATCATTAGTAAATGTCAGAGAACATGTTGAGCTATTGGTACAGTAGAGTACAGATGGTTACCATTGCAAAGTCAAAGGGTGTCAGTTCGCAAAAATGCATGTTGTCATGGTAACATGATCTGCTGGAGCGTGGCAAAATTCAAATTACTCGTGCTGTAATCCGAGACTTGCTCTGTGAAAAGCACCCCAAATTTTGACTCTAGCCTCAATGTTTAAGAATTAATACTTGGCCAAAAAAACGTTTTCGGATACTAGGATATTGGTCGATTGCATGCTGAACAGTTTGCAAGGACTGTAAATGTCCTCGTGGAACACCTTGGTACCGAAAAAGAATGCAATAACTTGTTTTACCAACATGAGACCCATAGAACCATTCTGAATGAAATTCAAACTGACATCATAATGTCAACCCAACATCAGCAAAGACAAGGGTTTTGCATCAAACAACTTCATGAGAGTGTTTGTATAAGTTCAAATTGCATTTAAAAGCACATTGGGCCCTTCATCATCTGAACAGGAATGTGGCTGTTTTCCCAGAGAATGACTATGGCACAAGATAATGCTCTGCAGAAGTTCTACACCAGTATTGACTTTTCGTTATGTCTGCATGTTGTTCAACACGTTATTAACATCATGTCAACAAAATTTGAATGCTCTGATACTATAAATATGCTCAATACAGCATTATCAGTAATTACAAAATTGTTACAGTGGACTCGCGTTTCTTTTGCTGTTCAGTATATGTACCCTAGTTTACCGGAAAGAGACATTTATAAAGAAAATACAACAATCTCATGCTTCATTTGTTTATTCATGAATCTTCCAAAATATAACTCCAAAAATTTAACAACATGATTTCATAATTTTTCGCCAATTCATAAAATAACACACATTTATCAATATGAAAATACATTGTACCCTGCAAGCTTTGTAAAATTATTTATCCAACATATTCAAAATTACAAGACAATCTCATAATCATCATCTAACTAATAAATCTTGTTTATTAAATTCTTGTTTACATATATCTAAAATAGGTTCACGCTGTGGTAGAAAATCCTTGTGTACATGATTTATTCAGTAATTATTCAAATGTTACCAAAATCAATCAGATAACAAATATCTCAAAGGCAATAAAGCGAATGCATTATAAAACCCAAGATAAAAATCATTACCCCAAAAAATTGGAAGACCTGATTTTTACCACGAGTGCATAAATTTCGACCTGAAAAAACTATTCCTATTTCTTATTCTCAAGGAAAATTATATAAGTATTTTGAAATTTATATTTGATATTTGACTTGAAAAAATCGGACCAAAGAAAAACTATTTTTCACTGAAGTTTTGGCATAAAATTTGACATCATTTCTGTATTAACACAAGCCACAGAGAAAACTTACAACCACTAAATAAAACATTAATTTTTTCCAAAAACTTTCAAGAAAGTCGGTTTTATAAAAGCATTTTCACATTGAAAGAAATCCGGCTCTTATTCTTCAATCGTCACATAATCAAAGTTGATTCAATTCTTGGAAGACAGATTTTCATAGCACTGTTGGCACTGGACAAATAACGCGGATTATTTGATGTTCTCGAGGGAGTCAATGTCCAGGATGAACTTGAAGCTGAAGGGGATAAAGCTGTAGCCGTCACCCATGTAGAACTTACTCTGAAACTCCACCCTGGAAGAGACAATGTATAACATTTTAGCTTTGTGGGTACAGCAGATCTGGAGGAAAAGTTGGAAATGTTAAAAGTTTTACGGACATGCTGTAAGCCAATTTGACCCTGTAGGCCTGATGGACTAAAGAGAAGATATGTTTAGGGCTGCTCTTTTCAATTACCTTAGTTTGTTCTCAACATTCGGCACATGCATGACATGAAAGGATTGGCTCCGACCACTGTTCTTGGCGTGTAGAACATGTCTCATGCTGTGCGGCTTGCACAACCTTTTCCATGGGAACATGTTCTGCATGCCATGTGTTTGGAGACATCCCTTTCACTTTGCCGGATGCTCGGAACAAACTTTGGAAATCGAAAGAAGCAGGCCTAGAGTTAAACCCAGGATATAAGCATAGTTTGCTGAGCTGAGCCCCTCAAATCAAAGTATCACTGATCAATCAAAGGTGAGGCCAAGGTTAAAGCAAATCCATCCTACATCAAGGTATAGGTCACACAATTTGGAATGGTTTATTACAAGGGATGCATATTATTAGGGCCGTGATGGGCAAACATTTTTCTACCCTGAAATCCCACCTCCTATACCCATACTGGCTGGCGACCAATTATTGCCGCATACCAGTTATCGCCAACACATAGCTACAGCGCTTACGCAGACAACTTTATCCTATGGTTCCCTATTATTTCACACATTAAGATATCACCAAACTGATAACCAACAGAAGTTCAATTCAACTTAAGTATTTAGCTATGTAGCTATGTGTTGGCGATAACTGGTATGCGGCGATAATTGGTCGCCAGCCAGTAGAGCTGTTTTGTTGACCTAGACATTATATTTGTAGGATTTTGTAATAATTTCTTCATCTGGTAGGCTAAAGTATGGAGCTAGAAAGCTACGCATAGCTGTATAGCTATTTCAATCAAATTTTCTTATGAACATTCAGCAGTACTGACCAGTGGAGACGGAGGGTGTGGAGGAAGGCGGAGAGTCCCTCCATGACGAGGAGGACAGCGAGGGTCAGGTTGGCCCAGAAGAACCAGAGAGCGCAGATGATGATGGAGCCGCCCCACGGGATGTCCATGGACAGACCCAGACTGAACACCATCTGCCAAAGGACCTCCGACAGCTCTGGGGACACGAGAGGTCATAGGTCATACATATATCACATCTAATTGATAGAGAATCCATGACACAAAACTCATCGGTGAGAAGACATCTAGGGAAAAATAAATTCTTGGTACAAGCGTTAAAGGGACACTGCTTCGAGGATAAAAATGAGTCCCATCTTTATCTCACTAAGCTGATTAGAGTGTCTGCTAACGAGTTACGCTTCACTTCACTGTCTACCTTGTTAACAGACATGTTAATCAGCATAGGTAGATACACATGATCTGTTTTTTATTCTCGACGCGGTGTCCCTTTAAAAGGAAAATAAATGTTTGCAACTTAAAATTGAAACTTTAGCATTAAACTATTCTGAGAGGCAAGAATCAAAACTAGTTATCCAATCTTGGAAAATTATCACATCACCATTCAAGTCTTTGAAGGACATTTAGAAGTGGCATACATAAAAACAGGAAGCATTCCTGGATAACAACTTCTTTAATGAGTAAATACACAAAATATTGCAATTTCTTCCCAGAGTTTGAAAGAATTTATTTCCTATTTTGTCGAAACACCCCCTCCAACTTTTCTGAAAGGGTGACAAATCGCCCTTTGAGTTTTAGACCTAGAAGAAAGGTTCTTCTAGGATTAGCCACTGGCAACAGAAAAGACTCTGGAATTTTGTTCCAACAAACATCAAATCTGCAGACTCTTATAATTCTTTCTAGAAATCCCTTGATTTCGCCGTTGAGCAGGCCTTCCCTGCAAACTAGGTGCAATAAAAGGGCATTATTATTATCATTATTTTTATCGTTACTTACGAGCATGAGCAAGACTAAGAGCCCAGAGTCGAAGGTAGGAGGCTGTGTGAGAGATACAACCCAGACAGAACTCAATGGTGTGGATCACCTGGTGGATAAAGATCTCCCCGAAGTCAAACTGAAAAACAAAAAAGACTTTCTATAACACAACGAAAGAATCAACAAAATGTTCATTAACCACATGCTAAGAAGTATATATATATATATATATATATATATATATATATATATATATATATATACCAGCGAAAAAATTTCAAAACCTGAAATGATTGTTCACAAAATAATTAAGGTATTGGTATAAAAATAGAGTCATGGGCTCTGTAGCTCTTCAGGATTTGCATGATTTATTATCTTAAGGTTGTTTACCTAACAAAAAGTCATCTTAAGTAATACATTGTTAAAAATGTTATCAAAATTCCTTAAATGGCATTGAAATAGCTGAAAAGCTTAAATCATTTGTATCCCCACCCCCATCCTACACAATTACTCTACAGTCTACCATATCACTCCTCCTTATGAAAGTTTGAGGGACAGTACGTTTCTCCAACCCCTAAGCCCTTCCTGAATTAAACTGCATCCCAGCAACCCCTATAAAAAAAATCCCATTGAAAACTCACTTTCGAAGTGTTGTAGCAAGCAAAATTTTACCATCAACACAATGCTTTTGCAAAAATATTCATACCATCTTTCTTTTTTTTTGAGAAAAGTGTTAAGAAGCGTGTACAGTGGGTAATTAAGTCGTAAAGTTTGACTAACTAAGAAATCCTCCTACAGAGTGCTCAGAAGTGTGTGCAGTGGGTAATTAAGTCGTAAAATTTACAACCCTAAAAATGTTTCTAGTGAAGACTCAAATCATTTTTTACTAACGAGGCACCATAAAAGTACCAGAGACCTAGGTTGTACAGAAACCTCTGATGCATATACTTAACTTGTGAGGATCTTTCAGAACTGATTGTTAAATACAATATTATGTAATAGCAGCTTTTCATTGGTGCTAGGCAACTAGTAGAGATGTTGTAGAACAATTTATCAAATGCAGTATTGCATAATACCAGCTATGAAGCATTTTGATTGGTTTGGAGACAATACAATATTATGTAATAGCATTTTTTCATTGGTTCTTGGCATCTAGTAGAGATGATGCAGAACAACCTGCCATATGCAATATTACATAATAACAGCATGAAGCTTTTCCAGTGGTTGACTATTGTAATACACCATATCACATGCAAGAAATAATAACAGGAAAACAAGATCATGTAAACAAATTAATTTAATAACAAATCTGTAACAAGCTGTGGTCTGTGTAGTACAGGATTGAATCATGTTGGAGTTTTAACACTGATTTCAAGAGTAGTTCGCATAAATCAAGTCTGCTAGTGAAGAGAGAAAGCCCACGGCAATGTTGTGGTGAAACCTGCAAGTATCAGGTAGCTAGGTACTGCAATGATATTCAGCATAACATTGCATCCAAAAGTTGTAAAATAGTTCTCTACAACAGACTAGGTTGCTGAATCCCTGCTGGGATTCAATCCCAGACATCTTGATCCGAAGCGAAACATGCCAACCATCTCCGGTTTTTTTGGGCTCCTGAAATAAAAATCTAATATTGTAAGTTCAAACTATAATGTATATATATTTATAATGTAATCAAATAAATTGGTAAATTAATGAATTTTTACAAATTGTCAAAATACAAATTTGATTTTGATAATGGTTATCAGTCTGTCTGGACGCATGTTAAGAAATTTAACACGGCTATTTATTTCTAATTTTGTTTATATTCTGCAATGAATGTAAATTCAAAAGTTTTCAGATGCAATATAAAAGAGTGATGTTTCCTCAAGAATTATGCTGTGGTGATACCTGAAGCAGGTTATATTTTGTAATCTGAAATAAATTAAATAACAATGACCTTTAGTGTCCATTAAAGTAATCAATCAGCTTGATTGGGTGCATATTCAGAAAGAGGATTATCAATTAAAGAAGCTAATTGTCAATTTCAATGTCAACCCCACCTTCAATAGACCTTGAATATACATCATCTGAGGACTGTGTACACCAGGTGAGTGTATTTTCTGTCCGGTTCAGTCCACACTGAAATCAATATTGACATTTTACTGAATAGGATCAACCTATTTGATGAAAACCAAAACATTTTGAAAAGAATAAATCAATAATCACAAATCAATTTAATATTTACCATGTAAATACTTTTAAAGAGTATAAAGACTATAAAAGTTTTTAGGATGAAAATAAGAATATTTAAATGGGTATTTAAAAAAAAAACATAACTATGTAAACCAACAGACAATTGTTTGGAATTTGTTTTAAAAAGATTTAAGATCTGAAAATCAAACAAATATGATTATCCAAATTGATAAAATAAATAGACTTTAAAATACAAATGTAATTTTGATTATTTGAATTAATGACCCATAGAAATTTTATCTGTAAAATGTTCAGTTATGCAATCAGTCAGTCTAGATACATTTCCAGAATATCAATTAAGCAAAACAAATGTTTTAATTTATTTGTTATCTACAATGATTTCAAAGCTATATAACAAATTGTTTGTTTATACAACAATAATCCAGCACTGCAGTCTTACCTTGAGAGGTTACATCATTTCCTGCCCAAGAGTAGGTTACATCATTTCCTGTCCTGTCCTCTCTTAATGCCCCAGACCACCTGTCTGGCTGTCATGGTTGAATGCACAATCACCTGTGTAATAAACATTGACATGTTTATTATAGACAATTTTTAAAGTATTTGAAGTAAAATTAAAATTTATTCCTAATTCAAATCATAATCTGATACAAATTAAAGCAACCTACTGGATACAGTGCATATACACAGATACTTTAGTACACATGCCATGAGCCTTGAGTGCCTTTTTACAGATGAAGCCAATCTTATGTCAGAAAATGTTACTCAGTCTGTCCATTGAAAAGAGTGAATGGAATAAGATTGATACATTATGGAATGCAGTGATAATAAGTACTTACCTTGTATTAATCAACTGAGAAAACTTGTACTTCTTGGTCTTGTGAACTGTAAAGCTTTATGAGCTTGATGAGCTTCTTGTTATTGTCGATTATGCCCCACTATGCCAGTTTCTTTGTTAGGGGCTTAATTAGAATTAACGAGGCAACAAGTGCGGATTAATTAGGATTAATTAAGGGACTGCCAGAGGATTAAAATACAGTTCACTGAAAGACAGTTCGATTCAATATTTTATTCAGTTTTACATTCATACACATTATTATATATAAATACATTTTATATATCAGTAATCAGTCAGTAATAAACATTTTCATGTAAAATATACATCATTTTCCATCATTTTTCATGGAATATTTATTAAAACATTAACATTATCTATTCATTACAGACTCATATATCCACACACGAATACTTGACAAAATTTACAATTGACAAACCCAGTGGGAGACAGCATCCCCGTATTCAACAACGGTGTAGTGGCCTTCGTGAAGGCGCCGCTCCTCTGTTACCAGTCTCTCTTCCAGCTCAGAATCATGAATTTGTTGTCGTCTTCTGAGTGTAGGAGGAAGTATTCGCCGCTTGTTGTCTTCTGGTACTTCTGGTAGGTTGATGTTGGGCCTCAACTTTGGAAGAACTGGCATTGTCTTCGCTCTCGATCGGTACAGGGAAGAGTCTGATCAATGACAGACATTTTTAATGTATGCTAAATCGAATTCATTTTATAAAGTTATATTATAAATCAAGAATTAACATGTTTGATAACTTACTTGTAAGTTCTTCCTGGTAGATTGTTGGTATTGGTCTGTGGTCAGTCTTCACAAGATCCTTCAAATTCGATAGGAACTTGTCCACTGCGATCTTGTCGTTGTTGGCCTGATGGTTGTGACAATCTCTGTATGAGGTGATCAGGTTGTTGATCGTTGATCGTTACAGCATCTCAAATGTATACTTTCTCCTGTCCTGGTCCTGATTCTAAACTTATGTCCTCTGTACACTAAATTCTAGCCACCATGAGCATTTGGAATGAAGCTGACATCTACCTGAACGTTTGCCATTTTGTGATATCTGACATAGGACAGTGGTCCCATATATACGTAGTTTCCAATGAAAGGAGTTCACCACTTATATTAGTTTTAATAATAAATTTCTCACTATCATGGTTAGTATAAAAGTTCACATGCCATATGATGAACACAGTTCACATATCACCTGGCACCAACTGGCACACTTTTAATTAAGCCAATCAGTGTCGTTAATTATAATCCGATATTCGTTAACTAGTCAGGGATTAGAAACTGGCATATCGGGGCGACCCCTTATTGTCGCCATGTTGGAAAAAGTTACAGCAGCAAGACTAAGGAGGCTTCTGATTGGCTTAAAATGGTTTTATCTGAGCATAGTGGAAAATTAATCTGATCAAATATATTGCTTGTTGCATGTTGTTTGTAAAAGTCGTTAATATTTAAAGGATATGAAATAATTATGAAAAATATTTGTTTTATCTATCAATTATAAAAGGCATGAAAATAAAAATACAGCAATAAATATTGAGAAGTCTTTTGATTGGCTAAAATTGATTGATCTGATACTAGTTGCAATTATTTGGTCAAATATGACAATTTGTGATATTATAAACTATTAAGATTCTGCAATAAACAGCTTTTAAATATTTATTCAACTGTCAATTTTTTTTAATATAATCAAAGGAAGAACAAATGTAAACAAGATATCAAAGTCATTAAAGGCTTAACTGTGAAATACAAGTCAGCTAATTTATACATGAAATAAATTAAAACATAATAATAAATAAATATGTATTTGCAAAATATTGGTTTCAGAACATCTCAGAGCTAATAGTATGTTAATTTCATTTATTTTTTATTTGATTTCAATAATAATATTTTCACTTGGTTTACTATTTTCACAGTTTAAAAGCATTGAATTAATGATTGTGATAAATACATGGGTCGTTAATTAGATATACCTCCACCGCTATAACTTGAAACAACATTACATCAAATACACAGCACCCCTCCACATCACTGCTCAGTTCTTAAACAAACAAATTGGTTAATCTAATGAAGTGTATACAATAATTAAGCTCCTTGTTAAGCATTCAACTAGGTGTTTTTAAAAGGTATATTTGGGTTCATTCCTGTAACTTTCCATTGGACAGTTATCAATTAATTTAGCTCCACCCATTTTAAGTCTGATGACCAATGGATATGAAATTTCTCAGAGGTATAAACATTTTAGTGATTGTAAATATGTAATGACTGCATTTGTTTTAAACAACTTTGTGAAGTATTTCAATTGATTGTATTTAAGGCCAGAGGGAATTAAACTGAACTTATCTTGATTCAATATGTAAAATTCTTTTCGATATCTACACTTTGGAGAAGTGTATACTTGATTGTTATTTAAAGTATTCTTTAAACTGAAATAATTTTAATGGTGGTTCAGGAATGCGTACAATAAATATATATTTCATGTAATTTACATCATCTTAATCAAGAATATGGATGATTATTTCAATAATATATATTGACATTGAATGAATGTTTATATCTCAACTGCGGAGAATTGATATATTTCTAAATACCAATTTAATTTAAGATTGTAAAAAGCAAACAGAATAGACATATCTCTAAATCACAACCCAAATTGACAACTTGAATAAAAATAGAGCCATGGGGTCTGTAGCTCATCTGGGCTTCCTTGATTAATTAACTAAGGTTGAATATATAAGTTATCTCAAGTAATACATTTACCAAATCTACAATTTAGAATCTCCTTTGGCCAAGGAGTCTGTACACAACATTTCAGCTTGCTAGCACTTTGTACTGGAGAAAAAGATAAAAGAAGGTTTTCAGGTCATGACCCCTGTAACCCATATTTGGGGTCACATGGTCAACAAATATACAATTTAGAATCCCCTTTAGCAAAGGAGTCTGCACACAACTTTTCAGCTGTCTAGACCTTTTGAACTAGAGAAGAAGATGAAAATAGGTAAAAGAAATCAAAAGTTACTGTATTATGAAGTCAATTGTGGGCATGTCATCAATCACAATATACAGATAAGTGTCCTCTAACCCTGGTTACATAATCACTGCTACCATACCTACTGGGATAAAGTTTTATTACCCTGCATCACTCGCTGCCATAAGTTTTATTACTTTACAGCCCTTGGTTTACTTTCCTTAGGATCTCCAGTGAGGTCGTTAACTGATGGTCACTTGTGAAATTACCATGGAAGTATCCCTACAGTAGGACAGGTTAATTAAAATGCTTCTTTAATAACTGTAGAATTTTTTTATTGCCCTACCATCAGCAACAAAGAATTGCATGCATCACAGCGAATGCTTCTTTAAGCGCACCACAAGGCTTCGGCTAGAAGTGATGGTAAAATTTTGCCCTTAACACCTGAAAAGATGGTATGAGGGTACTGTGGAGATACTGTATCAAAGCCATTGAAGGATCTTTCAGGAATTTTTTTTTTATATGGGAATGCTCCTGTTTTTAGGAGTAGGGCAATGAGATTTACAAATCTTATTCTCCATCAAACAAAGATATTCCCAAAATCTAGCATTACTGGTCCTTGGGGACAAGTCTTTTAAAATTTTAGCATTGGGGTGCAGGGGTTCTGAAGGAGAAGTCGGTAATGTGAAACGTTTACAGACTACGGACAAATCAGACGTCAGCACATGTGCACCGAACTGAAAGGAAAATAATTAGGTTCAACTTATCTACACCCAGGAACCAAACGTTCTACCCCGCCCTCGCATTTTCCATAGACTTACATGTTAATTAACCATTGCAAAAATAATTTTCATAGTTAAACTGTATGTAAAATGGTTATCAAATATATATCAAATGATTGGAAATCACTTCAGCTACATACACATAATTTCCATGTTAGTTTCCGTTGAGTGTCAAGAAATTTGTTTTCATATAAGCAAAGCATATACATCATATATTCAATACATCATTAATTTAACATGGCAGCCAATGGAACATTGGTACATGAACTTGTATATACGTTCTTCAGTCAGATGTCATTTGATGAGTGATCAACATAAAGATGAACGAAATTACAGATGCACAGCTAACATAATTTCAAAGATGTTTGTTAAATTTGACAACAATTTGAGTTAAATTTAAATTATGAAAAAATATTCTTGCAAAGGTTAATTAACATGTAAGTCTATGGGAAATCCGAGTGTTGGGAAAATTTTTGGACCCCAGACTGTAGTAGGAACCATTTCACCACTGCTATGTTTGGTAGGGGATAATTAAGAATTGACTTCAAAATTTATTAAGTTCATGGACTTAATAAATTTTGAAGTCAATTCTTATAAATAAATAAATTCGTACCTGATGTTTTGAAAAGGTTTCATTGCTACAAATATACAAATTTGCAACAATTAGAGCTGTACTATTTAAGCATATGAAGACACCAAATATTAGCCCCGCCCACAACGTGTTCATCAGCCAATGCAAATGCACAACGCAACTAGCCATGAACTTAACGTCACGAGGGCGTGGCTAAATGTGATGTGACGTCACAAAATTAAGTTTATGCAGGTATGAACTGAATCTTTGTGACGGTGTTCAGCGAATCGGATCCACACAAAGCAATTGCTATTTACTTATTAGATGATGAAAGGAGAAGCTTTTTGGAATTGACGACCTACCTCCTCCTCAACCGCCTCCTCATGGAGAAGAATTCCGGTAGATCCGTCTCCGTTGATGCTGTTTTCCTTGTCCGAGACCGACTGTAAACAAACATGGAAATATTTACCCCTGGCTTATTTACCCATTCCCCTTCACTTTCTTGGATTGAGTTAATTAATTAAATATTACTTTTGCCAATACATGAATTGTTATTTCATAAAAGTTTTTATTATTTTTGCATTCTCTTAAATATTAGATGGTATTAAAAAAAATCTATATTTTGTTATACGTGCAAATATTATAATTACTGCTCCTTGAAATAAATAGAAAGTTAGATTTTAATTTATGTTATCATTTGATGAACAACATGCTATAAACACAACTAGTTCACAAACTAAAGCTTAAAGGTTTTAATGAAACTGACAACTGCTTGACAAACGATTGACGCACACATAACAACCCAAGCGTTAACACGACATATAAACAAAGGGTTAACACGGTTAGTAAGATTCTTGTTAGCACCATGCTTCCAAAAGCTGAAATAAAAATTGGTTAATTACGTTTATTTTAGCGATTCAAAACTTGGTTTTGAATTTCAAATTAGCACAATTTGTCGACTGAGTGAAAGGAAATGAAATGAACATGAAATGTACGTGAAATGAACAATGAGAGTTTTACTCATTTGCATGAGCCCACATTTTCTTAATGAATTAGTTTAAATTTTAGCGTCATTCTCATGGCATCTAAGCCATCTACCCCTACGCAATAAGCATATTGTAAATGATATTAGAATTTATGCTAAAATTTCTAATAATATGGTAAGCAATAAAATTCTCATCTAAAAACAAATGAAACAAAAATTGCTTATATAAAAAGTAAAATTTCACCATCAAACACCAAAATAAAGTTTTGAAATTAAAAATTAATTTAAATTCTAACAAGCATGCAAGCAAATGTTAATTCAAACTGGTGTAACTCTTCATGCAATTCAAATATTTTTGAATACTTTAACATACAGAAGGTCTTGTTGCGTCTTCGGAACTAGTTGACGGCTGAAAACATAATTACACACATAGAACTCACACTAAATACAAGCCACTATTTCAAACTATCAAACAAGGCATATTGGAATAGAGAAAACTCGGCTAAACTGTAAAGTCTGAAACTAAAACTCAAGTATTTGTTAAACAAATTTTGTTTACATGAGAGGCAATAGGTCTTTCTTTCAAATTTTCTTTTATGAATTTTTTAAAAAACTTAGAAAATGACACTTCTAATAAAACTAAATTATTTTTCAATATTTAGTGTCAAATTTGTACTATTTTCTTTAAAGTTTCCAAATTTGTGACGATTTAGTGTCAAATTTGTACTGTTTTCTTTAAAGTTTCCAAATTTGTGACCTGGAAAAAAAATCCCCCCTCTTTTATGTTGGTGTAAATTGATTATAATTTCCATATCCCATGTGGTAGTTTATTATCTCGAAGCAACAGAGGGTAAAATGATATTAACATGATGGATGAATCTCGCACATATGAAACATGACACATTATGAAACACACACACGCACACAAACATATCAGATTATGATGTCATGATATTTTCTTGCACTATTGGGAAGTGAAAAAGTGTTCATTCAAAGAAAATATTTCATAATAACTTATTTGCATGTTGTGTATTTTAATCACTTCAGGTAGACAAAATTGTCTCTGTTAAGAGCAGATATTCCTCGTAACCGATTATGAATATATGTTACTTGAAATTTGAAATGTTCAGTAGTAAACAAACATTTTTAATAACGTAATAACATTTCTCTCCTGTTTTGGTATTTTTTGTTGAAGGAGACACCACATGCTACTTAAATCAATAAAATTTATTTGTTTATAATTTATAGAGAAGTTATTATTCAAAATTATCTTTATTTATTATCAAATATTGTTCATAATTTACAGAGAATTTATCACTCAAAATTATCTTTCATAATAATCAAATATCATTTATAATTTACGGAGAATTTATTATTCCAAATTTTCTTTCATGATAATCAAATATTACTTATAATTTATAGAGAATATTTATTCAAAATTTTCTCACATTACTATTAAATATTGTTTTTTAATTTTAACGAAAGTATGTGAATCGAAATTACAATGGATGCAGGTGACGACATAAATTCTCTGCGATCTGATTGGTCAGGGAAGGAGGCAGGGATTGGCTGGGTCTACTCACGGACTGGTTACGACCAGATGCCACTTTGCCATTCGCGCTTCCCGACGACATGACCGAAAGTTCGGTGCTTTTCTCAACCGAACTGTCTAGCTGCTGAGAAATCACTCAAACATTAGAACCATTTTGAGACATTTATTTATCATCAAAACTGGCTTCCCATGTAGATATCGCTTGTGTGAGATCAAGATAGATTGCTACAATCAAATAGTCATGTGTCATGTTATATAACCATGTATATATTCCATGTATTTATTATAAATGAATGTGTATAATTTTGAATTTATGCTCACTCAGACATGAAACAAATTCCTAAACGGGCAATAAAGAATTATCTTATCTTATCTTATCTTAGTCACAATCCTATAACATCATCAGTTTATGACATCACAATACTTTGACATTACTAAGAACACTGCTGACAATTCTATGATGTCACAAAGTTGATGACGTAACAATGCTATGATGCCATAATGCTGATGACCTCACAATGCAATGGCCTCACTGAGATGATTGCTGAAGAAGCTAAATGGCAGTTTTGTGTTTCAGATTTGTTCATTATTTTACTATTAATTGTTGAAGAATGATTTGAATGATAAATAAAATCTCACCCTCATGTCTTCTTATATCAAATATATCAACAAGAGTTGATTAAAGTAAAAATATCCGAACTTAACTTATACCCATTTCAACTCTTTTTTAATTATGAACTATATAGACTGACTTAACTAGGATATAAGATGGGTTTTGATTTTCTAATCTCCCTTAGTGCTAACTAAGAGTGCTTTGAAAGTCATGGCCCCAGTTTGACAATAAACTTTCATTTCTAAAATAGCTTCAAGACAAATATTTTTACTTGTCTATGACTGTTATTTCACTAGAAAGCTTTAGAAGATTGGCACTAATATATTTTGCCTGTATATGAACATAATTTACCGCTATCATTACATATATTGTTTATTTAAATTATTGCATCATATATATTTGAAGATTCAATATTCATTCATTCATCTTTCTTCAGTCTCATTAAGATTCTTCACACATAATTTTTTGTAAACAAAACATCAATATATAAGAACAAAATAAAGTAAACATTATAATCTTTATAAGGGCTATATTATATGAAATAGGTTAGTTCCAAAAATTCCCTGAGGTATAACTGTCAACACATAATTACCCATAAAACTTTAGATAAATATTGTTGTTAGTTGACCATTGTAAAAAGTACTGATACCACTAAAATTATTCAAAGGGGGCGCTCTTAATTAAAATGGGCTACCCCTAGATTATGTTTATTAGGGATGTACGATGAATATATTGATTATGATAGAAATACTTGCCATTTAGATAGAAGAAATATAACATGGTTATATTTGGGATAACACTAGCTTCAAAGGTATTGTTATCCCAAATCTAACCATGTTGTCAGATTATGATATATTGAAAGTATAAACCATAACAATGACACCACATTAAACAAAATATGTTTATTATTAGGATTTTTATTTCCGATCCCTAACTGTAAGTGTATAGTTTGTTAGTTTACATGCCAATCCATGGATTATCAAAATGTTTGATACATTTCTCGACCACCATGTCAGGGCTGAAGTGAAGAAATAAATACATGACGTAACATGCTATAGTGAAGCTTCATACCGCTTCAGGGGCAGAGTTATCTGCTCTTGGTTCCACCGGCTGCAAAAGAAGAGTGTCCAATGCTAAGGATCTGCTAAACATCCCTTAGCATGTTGAATTATTGTAAACATGATGAAGACCTTGGACAAGATTGGACACTAGGCTATACCTCTGGATGAAAGCTTCGCTTGTCATCCATATTTTCAGCAAGTTTTTATGATGGTATATGAATGCTATTTAAAATGAGAATTTCTGCATTATAAAACGGCCTAAGACTTAAAGAGTTCTCAAGAACAAGGGGGCTGACGGCACCGTAACCACACTTATTTATGGATGAGGGGGAGAGAGGATGTCAATTACATCAGCAGGGGTTGAGAAAGACACCTTTGACAATGGACCATTTTCAGAGATTTTTGTCATTTTAGGAATTTTAAATGGGCCAATTTCCCCTTTCTAGCAATAGTAAAATTTGAAATTAAAATGCGCCATTTTTTCATCCAAAAAGAGCCTATAACCCCGGCCTTTCCCAATCCCTGCATCAGATTCTTCTCGGTGCCATGAACATTGAACGTCATTCATGTGCCGTCAGCGTAGACAAAACCTTGACAAATATGGCTCATTGCTTCTGTATCTTGCTTTTGAGTTTTGTGATAATCAAATGTAACCTTCATAATCCAATAAATTTTCCAAGTTAGACCACTTATTTTAGACTGAAAACATATACATCAAAACTTTGTTTTACTATTATTCACAGTGTAAAATCTTTAATATGCTCTAATAATATGCTAAAATTCTACACTTGAAAGCAATGTATGTATAGTGAAAGCTGGTATAGCATTATTTTTACTAACTGCATCATAATAATGCGTTAGTGAAACTATTCACAACCATTGACCCATAAACATATATTAAAATATATTTTTTATACGTATTAGTGAAATAAATTTTCAGCAAAAAAATAGGAATAAAACATATTTTTTTAACTAAATGAATTTGGAAAAATTATTTACAACAGGCAACAAGACAACTTTGGGTTGGTAATGTTCAATAGGTCATATAACTACTGTACTTGTAAATAGGTTTCTCGCATGTATAATAATGATGCTCGATTTTTATTGGTAACTAGTAATTATAATATATTTGGCGATGGGGATGAATATGAAAGTTGGGTGAAATTATTCGTACTGAAATCTGCATTTGTGGTTTGTTTGAACACATTGAAACCAAATAAGATTTTATGAAACACAATGGTTGCATTATAAGTTCACGTTACTCTCAGCGATTAATATTAACCTGGAAAAAAAATTGGGGGAAAAAAGACACACATAAAATATGATATACCAACACCAGTCATCTGCAAAAAAAGATAATTTCTGAATTTATTGAGAAAAGAGAGAGTGAAAAAGAGTGAATGAATGAATGAATCAGAAAGGAAAAAAGCGGGGGACCATATACCAATTATTATTCTTGGTTACATGGGATATATACACATATATATATAGTCTATCTATATCTAGGTAAACAGCCCCATTCAACAAAAACACTGGCAGTATATGTAAATTTGATAGGAAGAGAAAACAAATTTAATTTGACAAGATTCACTTTTGCTTAGCATAAAATATTTTTATATAAATCCAAACATTTCAGTGGAAACAAATAATTCTTTCAAAATTCACTTTCAAGTTCAGCTTTTAGTAAGTATGTTAGTTAATAATATCAACTAGTTCTCAATGCATTTGTGACCAGAATCAAATTTGTCGGCCATTTTGAAATAATTTTTACAAATCTTCAGATGTAAATTACTTAGCAAATTGCAAATCTCTTTTGGCAAAAACATTGACAATTTGCCATCACTTAAATACCAATGAACAAAACTTGTATTGTATTGACCAAAAAGTATGCCACACATCACCAAAAAAACTTCATTTCACAACCAAAGATGTTAAAATCTCCCGGCACCCACATCCTAAGTTTAAAACCACAAATCGTCAACAACGAAAAGAAACTCTTTTTCCTTAAAGACCACATAAGGATTATGAAATTTATTTTTAAAATAATTAATGAAGAAACTTATGTTAATATTCTGCCTGTGTTTTCGCCTTCATAACCATCAACCCTTTCCATTCGGCGCCATTTCAACCCATGCAGAATTGTCTGGTTGCCATGCCAACTTACCCCAAGTTCGATTGCACCATCGCCTTCTTGTTTAGAATCAGGGTTGGGCTTATGCGGTACCCCGTTACCGGACGACTGAACCAGAAGTTCACAATTAAGCACAGCATACAGAACTAAACACCCAATCTAATCCAAATGTATATGAAATGTTATCTCGATATACTCATGATTAAATCTAAGGAAAGTCCCTTCTGAATCACATTGCACAAATCTCTAATATAATTCTAAAGCACTGAGATAGTCTTCACTAAATTTGCTTTGACCCTTAGTGGTTAATATATCAGATGTACATCTGTCCATAATGACCTGTTGTGCAGCCCAGTCTACGAGTGTTGTGTAGCAACGTAATTATATAGCCAACTATTCTGAGAATACCTTTGCAGATTATTGGACTTGAGTTACATTATGGCCCAATTATCCGGCGTTTGGCTGTTATCTTCAGCGACTTTAGTCATCTTAACCCTTAGTGCAATGATAAATGATGGCACTTTGTAGGAGAGGGGGGGTGAGGGTGTCTATCAAAATTCACATTCATTTAGTCCCATTCTGCCTACAGTCTCAATCATGCAAAAATTTCAGAAAGTGTGGTGAGGGGGTCGTACCCCCTGACACCCACTCTGGAACAGCCATTTTACTTTATCGGTAGTAACCTTAGTGGCAATATTATATTGTACATTGGGACCAGGGCCAACAACGCGACATTTCCTAACAAATAATTACAGTATAAGAAGAAAACATGACATCAACATTTCATTAGATTGCTAAATTCTCTAAATGGCACACACACTAGCAACTTTGTTGATATCGGAGCGGGGTTAAAGGTCAATTCTTCAGCCAATCACATCAGTATCTGAGGTTAGCATTGCGTATTATGATTATTTTTCACACACTTATACATAGGGATTAGATGTGATCGAAGTAGGAGGTCTTGCAGAGATTATATAGAGAATGGTGAGAATTTAAAAGTATTACTTATCATAGAAATCAATATTTTACTATAGACCGATGTCTTCATTTTAAAAGGCTTCAAACCTAACCTGCCAACCTTTCACTCCATTTAAAATAATAAATGAGAATTAAAAACGGACTATATTTTTAAAATCATTTTTGAATTTTTAATAAAAATAAATTTGTAAAGTCATTTTTTAAAATCATTTTTTTTAAACAAATTTAAAAAAGTTAAAACTTAAAGTAAAATCTTCAGTCAGTTTTTAAATTTTTAAAAATCTTATTAAAACAAATTCAGTGTAATTAATTCAATATGTTTCCCACAAATATTATTTTTATCTGAGAAAAAGTTGATCTAAACAAAGTGCATAAAATCCCACTGTATAACCAAGTGCATTTAATTTGTAAACCAATACAGTGTCACTATCAAATGTGCTTTATTTCTAAATGAAATCAAACTTTTACATAATTGTCAATTATGATTAACGATCTATGCATAATTCTATAAACTATCATGGTACCTAAAGAAAAGTGCACAGTACAAATGATAAAAGGCCATGCATAAAGAAACTAAACAGCGAACTCAAAGGACAGCCATGCTGTTTGAAAAAGAGCAGTATAGAAATATCAAAATGGAAAATCACAAACTTACAGCTTCTCCGATGATTTCATTATCGAGAAGGGGGTCGTGTGATTGAGCTCCAATGCGTCCCCTCATCTGAAAATTTAAATTTGTTTTAAGACTTAAATGAAATGAAATTTGGGAAAATAGAGCCACAGGCTCTCTAGCTCACCTTACTGTTTGATATAGTCTAAAACAAATAAATAAATTTTATAGAGTTTTATTCAAATTAGAAAGTTTAATCCACCTCCCAAATAGAACCCCTTCTGGATTCTGGGATTCTGTGGACGGAAATAAATAAACTAAGAATGTTGACATTGTTTGATTTTCGATTAATTTAATATGTTAAAAGAAATGTTATACATTCGATTATGGCACAATTATAGTAATACATATCTCCAGTAGTTTTTAATAAATTGGTGTCTGGTTAATTTTCAGAAAAAAATCTTGTTTAATGAATACAGGGTAGGACATGAAATTGACACCAACATGACTCCTCCCATGTTAAACATGTAAATATGTGAAGAATGAACATTTATTGATTTTCACATAGAATATATCTTATATGTATATGAACAGTTGAGTTTTATCCAATTTGATTTAGGACCAACATGTAAACTTATTTAACAACTGATGCAGAAAACATATTTTCATACAGAATTTACCATGGATTAAATTTGGTACAATAGTATAAATTATTTTCCCTTATGGGCTTTGAATTTGTTTATTACAATCTTTTCAACAGGTTTTCCTTAATTAACAATGTTCAAGATGCACCTGACTAAGTCATTAAACGCATGCAGACACTATCTAGAGACTGCAATCAGAGATCAAAGAGAATGTACAAATTCAACGTAATTAGCATTCTCTCCCTTGTCTTCAAGGTGAAGGTCAAGGCAGAAAGCAGACGGATGTTTTCAAGAAGAAATCGAACCTACCAGCATCTTCTTGTTATGTTGACTCCGCAGGACGAAGGGTTTGACGAACAGGAGGACAGGTACACAGGCAACTGCTGCCACCAGAAATATTGTTTGCAAAGTTTGCTGGAAACAAACCAAAATTTCATGAATTAAAAAAACATGCCATTAACAGATTTTAATCTTGTAACTGAGGCAGCAGTAGTGAGAGTATGTCACGTAGAAACACTCATCTCAAAATATTTATTTCTCATTCTGATGAAGGGAGTTTTACCCTTGAAATATGTAACTACAAAATTATGCGAACAGCTCCACGATTGATGAGTGATTAATACTTCTTGAAATATTTGAGGAAGAAATTTGGTTTGCACAACTTGATCACAGCTTTGACAAAGTGTTACAAAAACTCTCAGGCCATGCTCTTTACAGATTCCAATCCTGAACAGCCTTATAAAACTTGACCTGCGGACCTCGGATTAGTCTGGGTTAGAAATAGTGAATTCATATATCCCCGCAGGCGGGCCCCAGAAACAAAACTTAGTTTTTCTAACAGTCTATCGTCACTGAGATACTGTCCAGCGACTCCCGGTCAGTCAGATGGTACCAGATTAACTGTCTTGGAAATTCAGCTGGCAGTGCCAATGAGTGCTAAAGGCAGAACAGGCGGCGAGCTTGGGGTCAATACAATCATTTTGCTTATGTTTGGGTACAACTATTAAATTTTGAAAGACAAATAATACACATGTTAATCAATTATATTTTGATAGATATGTACCTGTCCACCATAGAACGGCAGCTGAGGGTTGCAGTTTGGATCGGATCCTGCATCTGCCGTGTACTTGAACATGAACATATTGATGTACTCTGAAACAGATTAACATTAATTTATATTTTTAAAAGATTAAAATCTGTTAATTATTGTTGCCAAAAAAAAAAATGATAACAAAATCAAAACATCAATCAGCAGCAATTTAAAGTATATTTTCAAAGTTTAATGAAAATATTCAAGGTAGATAATTCTCCTTAGGAACAACAAGCATACCACAAAAATATTTTCATTGAATGGTGTCTTGAGGCTTGCTCTGATTTCTGATGTTATAAGGGAGATACATGTTTTGGAAGTATTTGTCATTATCAAATGAAATGATTTCTCTCTTGATATCAGTTATATATGGAGATCTAATGTCATTTCTCTATACATTTCTCATTGAAGCAAATACTTGATAGGAATTTTGTTCCTCAAAAGTGAACCACTGTCAATTTTTTTAGACTGCCGAGAGGTGAGGTGAGATGATTTGGGATTTAATGCCAATTTCAAGATTATTTCACATATATCACAGCTGCTAGTATTAGGGAGAAAGCCTGCAACACCATTGTGGCTATGTATTGTGGGAAACCTGCGACTGACATTCAGTGTAGCATTGCACCAAACCTTACTGCATGTATAACTGTTCTCTACAGCAGACAAAGTTGCCGAGCCCCTAGGAGAGATTCGAACCCAACACCTTTTGATCCAAAGTCGAACGTGCCAACAATGCCGAGAGGAGACATTTTGATTATATCAGACAAAACACTAAGACGTATGGATAAGGAGAGGGATAAGGAGAGGGGGAGAGGGGTAGAGGGGGAGAGGGAGAGGGAAAGGAAAAGGGGAGGGGGAGGGAGGGAAAGAGGAAGAGGGAAGAGGAAGAGGGAGGGGGCACAAGCAGACACATTGACAAGAGGAGACAGATAATTTTCTGATCAAATCGACACAAATTTCCTTCTGATCAGGTAATATTTTCATTTAATCACACAAAGAAGCAAGACTTACGGATAAGGAGAGAGGGGGCACAGGCGGACTGGCTGACGTCGAAGACAAGCCACTTGTAGTAGACGAGGGCGACGAGATAGCCGAAGAGAGCCAACAGGAAGATCATCTCGGGAATAAACTCAACAAGGATGTTCAGGATGCTCTTGAAGTGACTGACAAGAGAAAGGAAGATTAATTTATTGATAACTTAGTGATTAACGGGACATGTTGTTGGAGTCCCAAACATCACACAATATAAATTGTGTTATTTTATCGTACAAACTGCTAACTGCTGAAAATTACAATTTTAATAATATTTCATTTAGTATATTGACAATATAAAGGTGAAAGTAATGATTTGTGAAGGAAATGCTAAAAGACTTAATTCAGCCAGTGATGGAGACTGGCACGCGTTTTGGTTTGCATAGGGAAGTTATACCAGCCCTCAAGACTCTTTTCTACATCAAAAGCTTAATTTTAGGTGTGCTCCTTTCAAAATATAGAAAATTACTCTGAATGTTCAGTACATGTGCATAGTGAAAGGAGTTACTCTGAACACTGTCCTGGGTGTGTGGAACATGTTCTATTGCCTACAGCATTAGGGATGTCACGATACAGGTATCTCACGATACGATAAGTATCACGATACTGAGATCACGATTCGATACATATCACGATACAGTAAATGCAACATTCTTGCGGAGAGATACCATTTCAGGATCTCAATACAACATTTCTAACAACAGTTAAAAACAAATACAAGCCAACTTGATAATGAATCATCTCATATTTTAATAGTTTTCCAACTTGAACATGAACAAAAAGCCATCAATTTCAAGAACTGAGTTTCTGAAATAAATAATGATGGAAAATTTTATTGTTTTATTGGATCAATAAACATTAAAAATTGATCGATATACACTTAAATTTGGATCGTGATTTATTTTACTGTATCGTGTATCGTATCGTGAACTGAACCACGGCAATGCACCGGTGGCATCGGTGTATCGTGACGTTCCTATACAGCATGCACCTGCTTTTTTTTGGAACATGTTCCGCACACCCAGGACAGTGTTTGCACATGTTCAGGATATTCGGAACATACACTAGGCAGCGAAAGGAGCAGCCTACCTGTCATTTGCCTGTTATTTCCAAATATTCTTCTTTTTAAACCTGATGCCAGAGACATTTATGTACCAAGAAAGGCCAAGGGACTCTCTTCTACTCACATGTGGTTGAAGATGCTGAGGACGATACCGAACAACATCTGAGATATTCCGAGGATCACAGCAGTCTTCATCTTGAAGGAGTTGAGGAACGTGATCTTGTTGTCAGCAAACGCCCACACCTAATGCAAAATGAAAATAATTTCATAATTAAAGCCAAGCATGGAGAACAAAAAAGGACATTGAGGACTATATTAGAGGGGAGGTGAAGTGATTTGGGGTTTAATGTTGCTTTCAAGAGTATTTCACTTATTCACTTATATCACGTCTGCTAGTATTATTGCAGGACTCAATCCTGCAGGACCAACATGGCTATGCATTGCAGTGAAACCTGCGAGTATTGGCTGGAATCACAATATCAACGTGGCTATGCTTTGAAGTGAAACCTGCAATCATCGACTGGGAACAGTTCTCTATAGCAGACAAAGTTGTCAAGCCCATGGAGGGCCCCAAGACCTGTTCATCCAAAACATGCTAACCACTGCGACATCCCACCTGACTATTTCAGAAGCCTCCCTTTTGGTGTGGGGTTTAACCATTGTAAACAGCCCCATCTGTTCCGAAGTGGCCTATTTGACTCCCCAGCTCATCACCAAGGAACATCACAGAAAGACCAAGAATCAAAGCACAAATGAGGAGCAATTCTACTGGATAATAGGTGAACAAAAATGCCATATCATCATGCTTGAATCACTAATTGCAGTTTTACAGAATCTTCCATCTTGTATGTCTGTTCAATAAATCATATAAAATCTTTCTATGAATGACAAAATTTCAGAAAAGCAGCAAATTATAATCTTCTGGTACCAACTTTCAGCATATTTCTCACAAAATCTGAATTGTTGATGACTAGAATGATAAAGATGCTTGAAACGGTTTCAGATCAAACTCGCCGACTTTTACATATTTCAAGAAGGGACATAATGCAATCAATTTCAAGTTTGAAACGTGAAAATAAATGCCATATTTGTTACATATTTACAATATGCACAATACTGTTGCTATATTTGAAATGTATGGAAATGTAAAAAAAATGGAAATAAAAATATTTTTTTTAAAAAGTTTGAAACGTTCATGACTGAATAAAACAGAAGGCTATGGACAAATATCTGAAAATTGGGGCAACTTACAGGATCGATTCCGAGTGGGTAGGGAGTGCCGTTTCTGAAGGTCGTTGCAGGGTCAAGGGTCAACTCGATCTCCGGGTCCTGCTCCAGCAAACTATCTCTGTAAACCGATGACAAATTCAGATGAGCATCATGTTGATATAATCATTACTCCACGGGCAACTGTGTAATACAATTTTATGATAGAGAAATTTGTCTAAGTCTGAGTGAAAGCGAGCGTCATACATGAATTTGAACGAGCTTCGTGAAGTCATTTGACACACTGTGAATGTAATATTTCATCAATTTCATACATGAGATTTGAAAATTACCTTCTTCCGCAGGTTCAATGACCATTGACATTAGATTGTGATGTCATGAAACAGGCTAAGTAATTCTTTACAATACTGGGTATACTAATTTTTCTGAACCGTCCAAGCTGAAGCCGATTTTACAAGACTTTTAAGTTGAATAGTTTCATCAATATTAACTTCTTAGAAGGGCTCTCTTCAAGTACTTGATATTGACACACAACTTTCTTGTAGGGGTCACTAAAAGTGCTAGAGTCTAAGGAAAGCTGAACGATATTCACATCCTAACTCTACCTTAGATTGCTTGAGTCTGGGGAAAACTAAATGCTAAATGAACTCACGGATAGTTTGGCGTCCAGGCAGACCCAAAGATGTTGAATGATTTGGAGAAGGCGTCGTTGTAGATGACTCCGGTGTAGGTGGAGAACAGACCCATCAGAGTGATGATGTACCGCCCGCCGAAGAACGTGTTCCAGATCTGAAACATCACACTTATCGGTAATCATCGTACAATATCTGTAGTGAGATTGATTGCAAACCTGCATAGGTTTTCAATTTGTGTCCTCCTTGGTATTTATAAGCATTTTAATTAGAATCTAAATTTCTTACAGTTGTAACAATTTTTTATGAAAATTTAGTAAAAACATGTTTTGATTTTGAGTCGTTAACCCCTGTTGATCCTCACAAGGATGCTAGTCAAGGGCAGGTAACTCTAGCCTCACTAGCCAAGGGCAGGTAACTCTAACCTTGCTAACCACTTTCTCTTTCTTGCATTGATATGATGTGATGCTGTTTGTTCATAGATTTGTCTTATGAATTTGAGTGTACATCAAAATGCTTATATGAAGAGATTTGGTTTATTGTTTTTTAATGATTATGGAAATAAATAAATGTTACTAGGTGAGTAGTATCCCTCTGTTAAAATGTCTGCAGTTTGAACTATAAACAACTTTCATGTCTATAAACCTTTGACGGCAGATTATCCGCAAATAAGTTGTAATTCTTGTTAAGTGGTCACTCAGAATTGTTGACAAGTAATTAATTTTGCACCAAAAATGTTAATGACAGAGACTTACTTCGTTGTCAGTTTTGGCAGCCATGAGTTTCTTCTCGCTGATGCACATCCAGAGTCCGAAGGCAAACATGATGAAACCGTGACCAGCATCACCAAACATCACAGCGAACAGAAACGGGAAAGTGATGATAGCGTAGGGAGCTGCAACACAACAGGTTAATGATGTAAACAATGATAATGACAATTTAAGATAATTTATTTGATGCTTCCTTTCTTGGATGGTAGACGCACTGATTACTGATATATTCATATATTCTCGTACTGCAACCCTGCAAGAGAGTCTCAAATATAGTTGAGGATACATAGAGTTGATGGGGAGCAAACTCCCTAACCCCTGAAAATATTTGCTTGTAAATTTAATGAACCCCTGGTCTTTTCCTAATTGTCCCTCAACTTTCCAAGTCCATTGGCTTGCTTATGCCTTGCTTCATTTTGTCAACTTTTCTGTACAAAACTGTCAGTGTTCTACACCTGAATTGGATAGCCCAATCAGAAATGACATTTACATCCATGTCACAGTCAGTCGACTGCAGAGCTTGCTCGTCATGAGCAAACATTTTGATTATTAAGCAAGTGAAATGGAGGTACTGATTGGCAAGGACAGGGCAAGTAACAGTGATGGAGAATGGTGCAAGGGATGCCTTACAGGGGAAGTTGAACCATCGTTACAATCGATAAATGAATGTGCACGTGAAGAAAGACGGGACACCTACCAGGGTTGACCTCCCTGTAGCTAGCGATACCATACGCATCTACGATGTTCTGGAAGCCCTTGGTGAAGCGGTTGGTGCGGAAATACGTGGGCGGAGTCTCCTTGGTCTGCATCGGGTGGATGATCGTCGGGATCGTGCTGCCGCTGGCTTTCTGTGAAGCATTACAAGTTTACTGTATTAGAAAGTGAAGACTTGAAACATTGTGTCTGAGGAATTACATCTGCAAAATTGTGGATATCGTAATAAGAATTAGTTCTGTAGATTCCTCTCTACATGGTCTGAGGACACCCCATGGCACGTGTTCCGTACCAGTTTACTGCAGACAGATAGCTAACCAAAGACATCATAGTTTTTACATGGTCACAGTTTTGAAAAGCATTCAGAATCATTCGTTGACAAGTTCCTCATGTTACGGGAACACGTGAAAGGGTAGTAGTTTGCAGTTAAGAGTTACCTGCCCCTAGGTTCTCGCACTGAAAGCTTTTGTTGGAGGTCTTATGATTGGTTACCTGAATTGCGTCAGAACATGCGAGTATACGGCCGTCATCAGACAGTTTGGCAAGGAAACCTCCGAACAATATGAGATTGAATCCAAGTATATGTACTATTTGGCTTTCTGTTCTTATACAATTTCCCATTGGACGGCAACAATTCTAATGCTGCTAATGGTTATTATGTAAAATGTGTAAACAAAATAAATACATAATTTCACCAAGACTTACCTCCCCTTGTTTGAGCGCCATCTGCACTTCTTCCAGGGAGCGTACAGGAGTCCAACCCTCGGCGATGAGGGAATTATGGGACATGTCAAAGTTGAACATGTTGAGCGTGTGGTAGATTGCCTTGATCTTCTCACACTTGATGATCCACGTTCGGACCTCCTTCTGTGCACCGACCAGGACTCGGTGTCGGTGGTCCTCCGTCTGGTTCAACACCTGTGCACCGAGGAGATATAATACTTTCTTGAGGACTTATAATAAACACAACATGTAGAGTTCTATTACAGATATACTGCTGTGTTAGACATATGACTACTTGAGTGGGAATAGGTCCGTGGGCTCCTTTCACAAAGAGACCTTAACTAAGGTTAACCTTAAATTCTTTCTTTAACACTACACTAAGGTTACCTTAGTGAATTATAATCACTTGTTTTATGAAAGGAGGTCAAGAACTCATTTCACCAATCGGTATTTAGGTTATTGTAATTCCCTGAGGTAACCTTAGCGTAATCTAAAGAAAGTTAACGTTAACCTCATGAAAGGTGGTTTTATGAGAGGAATCCACAGACCTTCGTGAGTCTAAGTTGATCGTACTTTAACATTCAGCTAAGGTGACTTTATCACTAAAAGGGCTTTGTGCTTATAGGCCCAATGAAGCAGTACTTGAGTCAGATAACCTGGAAAGGTACCTGACATGAACAATGTTTTTTTGAGAAAATTATAGAAAATAACTCAGATGAAGATCTATCAATAAAGCCTTTCTTAAAATCTGTTTTCACAAAGTCAATGGCTGAAACTTGACTGATAGCGGTAACCAGCACATGAAATAAATTTTGATCCTGGCAGGTAACTTGAAGGTTTTTCTTTCACATTTTTCCATTTAAATTGATGAAAGAACGCTTTCAGGCTGCCAACTTTTAAAGCTTATTTCATACACTGCAGTTACCTGTATGATAAGGCTGCAACGATACACTGAAATATCGATGCATCTCGATGCGACAGTCACAATACAATACGATACACTAGATAAATCAAGCACTGTACCAGTATTAATTCCATTGATATACGACAATAAATTTTTCCCACGTATTAAAATAATCGTTTTTACTCAACTGCTTTCTAGCTTGAAAACGAAACTAACAAGGGTAACTTCCCTTTAGTAATCGCTTCACAACCGAAGGATAATTTATTCAAATTTGCGACTGCCCTGATAGCTCATTGGTCCGAGAGATATAGGTCAGTTCTTTCGAGCTATCACATTGGTTGATTTTTCCGATCTTTATCTTCGGGTAACTTCGACTATGCTTGACAACTGCTAAGTTTAATACGCAACCAATCAAATCGTGTGAACAAGTAGCAGCAACAAATCAAATTGTGCGAACAAGTAGCGTAGTATTTTAGCGTAGTATTTGACAGTCATGGCAGCCAACAACGAAGATTATCGTTTTCTATTCAATCCCTAGACTTTCCCATTTAGCGTATCTAGATACGTATCGTATCGTGAGCTAAGTATCGAGATACGTATCGTATCGTTTGCTTAGTGTATCGTTGCAGCCTTACTGTATGATGCAGAGAATCACATGAAACAACCTTCACACAAAGCTAAACATAATTTCAAATTGTGTCACTAGGGATTTAATTGTCCACATGATACAATCGTATCCTGTACGTACCATCTTCAGGTCCTCCAGTCGGGTACTGACCCCCTTCAGCATCTCCTCCCTCTCCTGGGGGGACTCCGGACACGGGTACAGCGCCGCCTTGAACCTGGGGAGGGACAGTGAATACAATAAGTTATATGTGTCTAGTGTCATGAAGGTTGACACTAACAGGCTACACTTATTAGCAACAGTGAATACAATACATGGTTTGGGTGGGGGGTGGTGGTGGTTTGGGTGGTTTTTTTTTGTGGTTTTGGTGGGGGTGGTGGTGGTTTGGATGGTTTGGTTGGGTGGGGGTTCATCAAACCTACGCATTTATTTACAGAAAGAGAAAAGATAAAAAATACTCATCTTAATTACTGCTTTCATAAACAGAAAAGAGAAAAGAAGTATTGGAATATTTGATTATTTGAATATATTTCCGGATAAATGATTTGAAGCATTCAAACATCAGAATGATCGACTATACCTGTTATCATGGATAACTTAAATGAAGGGAGGATCCAAGCATCCATGGAAATAGAACAATGGTTGATGGCGGCCATATTGGATATGCTTTGACAAATGCAAAAGGACTCAAATTTGCAAAAACACATAATCAGGTGTTCCCATACTTCTTTGAATGAGTATATATAAGGTCACTTCATCCCATGGCCAAAATTATCATAGAATTTTCCATATTTTTTTGTAAAGAATTTTTTCCGTTTTTAGATGTTTAAGTAAGTAAATGTACTAACCCTTCACAGATTTTCTTGACCCTGATCTTCAGCTGCTCTCCTTGAAAGAAGATGATGAAGACACTCTTGAACACTGGGTCACCCTGAGAAGTGAAAGATAAATGTCAGACATAAGATACAGATATATACATCTGGAAAGGGAATTTGTCTTATATTTCAGTTAGTGTAACGTTGTCATTAAGGACAGCGCCCCTATTAGTGCTCACATTACAAATTCAAGTTTGGTGACCCCAAATTAAAAATAATTTTTGTGCCCGTGTCAAAAATTTAAGTTTGAGCAAAGTATAAATTGAATATGATTTTAGTGCCCCAATTACAAATTTAAGTTCTAGGAGAGCCCATATTGAATATAATTTAGCTAATCCCCCTTACTCCTTTTGGCATTAATTGAAGTTTAGACACAGATTCTGAATATGAACAGAATATACATCACAGGTATGAATAAAATATTAATATTTATCAAGAAATACGAAACACGAACCAACTAACAAAGAATGTATAAATCATAAAATTTTAGGATATTAACACCTATTTAATGGGGCAGTAGCACATTTTTAGCAAATTTTATTTTTTCAAATTTCCCATTTGTAATGATAGTTTATGTCATTTATATATACTTTAGATGGTAAAACATATTATTACACAAACCATTCATCCATAGTGGTAATATCGGTTTTGCATATAAAGCAAAAATTGCATGGCAGCCATTTTATTGTGAACACATTTTATTATTTCGAATGACAAAAACTATTCCCTAGGCTTTGCGGAATTATGTACACTCATTTTTTAACTTGATTTTCTGAAGAGAGAAGGGTGTTTTGCTATTGGTGATATAATTTTTCAAGTAAATTACATTACATCGACTTATTTCAGGGAAAAAACGTGCTACTGCCCCTTTAAAAGAGAAAAAGGTTGATTTTAAAATATTTTTCATAACACATCCCACTTACAGTGACGGGATCAGACATTGCCTGTTGAATCTCCTCGTAGCGTAGGAAGACGTTTCCTCGACACGCAAACCAGAGCATCCTCTCGAAAGCTGGCAGCTTCTCTCTCGGGATAACGCCAGCCAGGAATCTAGAAGAAGAAGTCAAGAGTTTTCTCACAGGTTTTTGTTGAAGGTAAGACCATAAGGCAGTCTGATTAAAACCAACCTTGTTCCGAGGTATAAAATTTGCAAAATTATGCATCTACCGGGATACGAACAGGTTCTGTAGATTCCTCTCATCATGGTCTGAAAACACCCCGTATAGGCGCATGTTCCGAACCAGTTTAGCACAGCTAAAGCCCAGTCAAATAGCTGACCAATCACAACGTAGTATTTAAACGGTCACTGTTTTGAAAGCATTCGGAACAGACCAAAGGATAGCTGTTTGGAGTTATCTGCCCCTAGCTTCTCGCGCCGAAAGTATTTGTTGGGCGTCTTTTGATTGACTACCTGAATTGCACTCAAACACGCGAGTCTACGGACTGTTATCAGACGGTTTGGCGTGGAACCTACGACCAATATGAGTTCGTATCCGGGTAGATGCACTATTTTGCAATTTTTATTCCACGGAAAACCGTAGATTTTAATCAGACTGGGTGATAAGGGGTTTAATGCTGCTTTCAAGGGTATTTCACTCATATCACAGCTACTAGTATTATTGCAGGGAGAGTTCCGCAACAACATGTGGCTATGCATTGCGTTGAAACTTGCGAATCATATGTGTTACTGCAGTGAACTCAGTGTAGCATTGCACCCAACTTCTGTAGAACAGTTCTCTACTGAAGACAAACTTGTCGAGCCCCTAGTGGGATTCAAACCCCGGACCTTTTGATCCAAAGCCGAACACACTAACCACTGTGTTATCCTACCTATACATTGAACAGTTGCGAAAATAATTTTATATTACCGGTCACTTTACTTACCCAAGTTGGACAGCCTGTTGCGGGGTGAAGCTGACTTCATCTTGGTGTAGAGCGTGTTGGGCGTCAGCAACAATGTTACCATGTCCTTGCTGAAATGTAAATATTAAGGTTGTCTTTATCCTAATTTTCTTGACATATATGGCAACGCAGATTATTGTTTGTCAGAAAACTATTTAGACATGAGCCCAAACAATATCTGCCCATGGCCATGGTACCTTAAGGATTGTTTGTGTTCCTTTGAACCATTTGATCTATTTTGTGAGGTGAGGTGATATGGGGTTTAACGCCGCTTTCAAGAGTATTTCACTTATATCACGGCTGCAAGTATTACGGCAGGGAGAAAGCCCACAATGCCATGGTGGCTATGCATTGCGGTGAAACCTGCTAACATCAGCTGGAACTCGTGAGCCATGGGTGGTACATGGGTTAAAATTCAGTGTAGCATTGCACCCAAACCTTACTGCGTGTAGAACAGTTCTCTACTGCAGACAAAGTTGCCATGCCCCTGGCGGGATTCGAACCCTTGATCCGAAGCCGAACGTGCTAACCACTGCTCTATCTCTTATTATCAAGGTGCCTGTGCTAAGTTTTAAAATATTGCTAATAAAATAATAATAATAATGGATAGTTTTTATATAGCGCACAAATCTCCACGTTGTGCGCTTCTAAACATTATTACCCTGGTCTAACCTAAGCTGCCGCAAAGCGCTTAAAGGTCACCTCCTCTACATCTTACACCAGGTAGGCTACCCATTTCCTGCTAGTTGAACAATGGCATACTTTGAATAAAGTCACTTACCCAAAGTGACACCATAAATCTTTCCACTCATGTCTCAGTGTGGGGCAGGGAATCACCCTTCAAACTCTCTGTTAATTCAGCAATGAACTGGGTAACCCATCCATGAGGCAAGCCGCGCCCATTGTTGCTGAACTTCACTGATAACGGTCGACTGAGCTATGCACAGGACCACGTGCCACCACTCAAACAACTATTTATCTGAGGATTTTTTAGATCAACAGTTCCCAATGAAATCAAACTTTTCTTTTGCATTACCGCTGTATCCTAAAGCAGATTCAAAAGAAAAGTTCCACTTCGTCTATAACAAGCTGAATAATGTTGAACATCACCTCACAACAAATCACACAATTCTGTCAAAAAACATTCCAGAGTTTCCAACTTTCGCCTTGTTATATACGACCCTATGTTTTGAGTTACTTACCGACGCAAAGAAGTTCTGTGTCTTGATGAGGACCTCTTTCAGTTCAGTCAACTCCAGGAAGTTGCGCTTCAGAGCTTCGGCATTCGTGTTTACCTCCCTTAGTTCGCTCTCTATCTTCTCAAAGGTGGCCTAGAAAAGCAAATTTTGAAATAACGACAAAAGAAAGAAGTTTTTTGGAATAAAACATTTCTTAGTGAAAAAATGCTAACAATAACATTTTCGCCAATTACACTTGTCCATTGTACAAAAATTGCCATATGTTACATGTGGTTTATTGTGAAATACTTTGTACCCCCTGTTGCTTGCAAAATATCAAAATCAATGCACATAACAGATATTACAGATGTCCCCATAAAATTGACTCTCAAACAGACATTGTTTTGAAATCCTTTTCTTAAATTTCGAGTAGAGCAACAAATAAAATTCAACAATTTACAAAATTCAATGTCAATTGTGAAAAAAATTCCTTTACAATTGCTGGAGTGCAATAATGCACAAAAGAAAAGACAACTCTAAGTCTTGAGTAATGAGAATGAGAGTGGTCTCCCTTACCTCAAGGTCAACCATCTCTTTAGGTGCAGGAGCTTTAGGGTTCTCTCCATAGTCGGGAATCTTCATGCTCTCCTTCTTAATCTCTTTCTCAATGTATCCTGAAATTTTCAAGTTTATCATAAAGATCCGGGTTTTTTTTATTTCGGAATGTAAATACATAAGATTATTACTAGTCTGATTAAAATCGACCATTTTCCGAGGAATAAAAGTTGCAAAATAGTGCATTAACCAGGATTTGAACTCACATCGTTCGAAGGTTTCCTTCTCAAAACCGTCTGATAACAGCCCGTAGATTCCCATGTTCTGAAGCTATTCAGGTAGCTAATCACAGAACGTCCAACAAAACCTTTCATTACGAGAAGCTACGGACAAGAAACTTACCAACAGCCATACTTTCGTCGGTTTCCGTAACATGAAAAACATGTCAACAAATCATTCTAAATACTTTCAAAACGACGACCGTTCAAAATCATGAAGTGATTGGTCATCTATTTTTCTTCAACTGGTACAGAACGGGCACCTATACAGGGTGTTCTCAGACCTTGTGGAGAGATCTACAGAACCTGTTCATATTCCGGTAGATCCATTATTTTGTAAATTTTATTCCTCAGAACAAGGTCTATCTTTAATCAGACTGATAATTCAATTGACAATATGTCAGCAATTGATGCTCAATAGCTGATGAACTATTTTACATTTCAACTCTCTGTAAATATAGTCAAGAAGGATTGTTTAAACAAATCCAAAATAAAAGCATACTTAGTTTTCTCTCCATCTCTTCACAGCGACGAACTTCATTCACAAACTTTCGTTGGAAAGCATTCACTCCATGGTTCAACTGAAAGTTCAATTTCACAAATTTAAATCTTTTTCTAAATTTTAAATTAGATTTGATTTTCCAGAAAAAAATCAATAAAACAAAACTAGACCATGTGATTATCTTCACTTCAAAATGAATAATTTTCTAACTTTCTAAATTTTAACTCAAATTTTTTTTATTTGAAATTACTTGGAAACAAAGTTTTCTTGAAAATACTCAAATCTTTGAACTGCCCTTAGACATTTTTCCCCCAAAATTTTGTTATTCATTTTGCCTGACCTTAATTGAAACATTTATTTTCTTGAAAGCACTCACGTCTTTGAACTGCATAAGTCCAAGTTCCCCGAGTTCTGAGACGCAGGCGTACGCGGCTTCTGATTGGAGGAAGAGTTGACACAGGGTCATCTCCTCACTTCGGAATATCGTCCCCATCACTACTCGCTAGTTTGCTCTCGCCTAGTCAGGTCTGGAATAAAATGAAATATGGTAAAAATTTGCAAACTAAGGGCACTGTCACACAGGAAATAAACCCATTTGAAGGTGTTCACATTAAAATGGCCACTTGAAGGTGGTTTAAGTTATCTGACTGAAGTTGCGATACCTAAAAATTTGGAGAAGAATTTTAGGTATGATACAGTGATAGAATGATCAACCATCTTGCTGTCTGAACTCTCAAAATAGCATGAGAGCTACAAATCTAGCTCTCACACTGAAGAGTTCCACACCACTGTTGCTTTATACATCACATTTTCGTTCAATACAGATAACCGTTTTGTCTGGATATGGCTTAACAGGTCGTGTAATGAGATGTTTTACCCTCTAGCATAACAATATATTGTATAAACTTTAATCATAAATAGCAAATTTGAGAAAACAAAATATGCAAAAACGTGCTTCAGCACCTTTAAGCAAAAGCCTACATTTACCAGTCTGAACCAAAAGTAACCAAGTTACGGTCTGTTGTATTCTATTTTATATACTTATTACTATTGTCACTTTACAGTGGTTTCATTGATGTAAATTGATTGTGGCTAAGTAAAAAAAATTACCAGTAAGCAGCAATTGTGATGTTAGAAACACCTCCTTGTTTTGTGTCAGTATGAAAATCTTGTACATTTCTATCACTGTGGTTAAAGTGACATTAGTATGTTTCATTATATTTTGGCTTTTATGAGTGCTGAAATAACAAGTATGCTGATTCAAGTTTCAATTATTTCATTTGATTTGCATTTTCATATCAAATCACCAAATATATGATAAGTCATTTATTTCTCGATAAAATAAAACCATTTTTAATGTTTTGACTTTATGTGATTCCAACAACATACTTAGTAGCCCTGTAAGTTTTCATGCAATCTCAATACCTATAATGACACTTGCAAGTTTTACTATAACAGACAGACACTATGGCTTTGCAGGCTTTCCACAAGCTATGATACTAACCCTTGAAAGTCGCTGTTGAAAATAAAGAAGTTGACTTTTCATACATATTATTTTCCTTGATCTGAATATGACGCTTTAACATTATGGACGTAACAAATTCTCTTAAGATATCATAGTGTTAATGAGGCAACATAGTCTTCCAAGCAATCACTCAACCCGATAATGATATTGTTTATTTCATAATTACAAGAATATCATATAATCTTGTAAGGTAGAAAAGTTATATATTTTCCTTTTTCCTTTCATATATTTTATGTATTTTCGCGATTGGTTACACTGCTTTCAACCTCACTCAATTACTTTAGATAACAGTCAAGAAATGACAGCTATTCTCTATCTATATATTAGGTCTTTGGAGGACATTGTGTAGTGACATGCATAAGAACAGGAAGATTTTCTTGATAACAACTTCTTAATGTGTAAATACACGACGTTTCTGAGTTCCACCTGATGAAGGAGTGAGTATATACTCTGACACATCATGTATTTTCACATTAAAGAAGTTTTTATCCAGAAAAAATTTCCTGTTCTTATCTATATATTCATGTTGTCTACTGCAGAAGCAATGTACAGAGACCCCTTTGAGTTAAATTTCAATTTCAAAACCTTAAACTTTATTTCAAATACCAGTCCTCCTTACACAAATTTACATTCATTTATGCAAGTATTTATAAAGGATTATGTAAAGGACACATGGACTTGAATGCAGTGGAAATGTAAATACACAAATACATCTACATATTTACTTACCAAACTGTTTAAAAATACATCCTGTTCAAAGTATTTACCTGAAAAGGTCAAAACTATGACGCACGATTCACACTTAAAATGATAAAATCTTCTTCATAAAAATCACGACATGAACATTTTGTGTAAATAAATTTTTAAATTCAGCATTAATATTACTCAATGTCAGTTTCTCACAATTTGAAAACCTCAATATGAAAAACCTAAACACAAAACACTTTTACAAAATGTTAAAAATTAATCTTTTTCCCCAGCTATTCAAAATCCTCACCAGATAAAAATACTAAAATATTACAGATATAAAATTAATAAATTTTCACTTATTCACCCAAATTTAAATAATTCAGAGCTTATAAAATCAAATTAAATTTTCACGAACCTGCTTGGAATATATGTATGTCCTTCTGAAGGTGACCGCTAACTAAACTGATCATGGGTGTTAAAACAAACACAGAGCCAGAACTGGAATGCCCCTTAAATATCTTACTTCATTTATCTCAACTATCATGTCTGTGTCGTGAAGAAGAGAATTATCTACAAGTACAAAGGACAGAGGTCGCCCCGTTGAAGAGGGGGGTCCTTTTTTAAATTCAAGCTTTGGTCTTTCAGAAAAACAATTTGAGAGTGAAAGGTCTTGTTTTGCTTTTGTTGATGATCATTTCATTTTTTTTAATTCGTTTTTTTTTCCACAAGAGAATATTGATTTCAGAGAGGGGAAATACAGTTCAAAAATTTTGTTTGAATTTTGCTTGGGTTCATTATGTGTGGACAGAGGCTAAGGACAGTTTCTTTTATTGATGATTATTTATGGAATGAAGACAAATTTTATGAAAACAACTCCTTCTTTATGTGTAGGTTACACTTCATTGATTGTTTGTAAACAATGATTTCAAGTTTTTTTGTCTGACAATGAATTTCAGGTACCCATATTTCCAAAGTTGCTGTGGCATATATTTGGTTGTTTTTTTTAAATTTCTAAATATTTTGAATTTTTATCAAAAAATCATATCTGAAAATAACAATTTTGCTTTTGCAGCATCTCTCTTTGCTTCAATTCTAAGAAAGGGTGTTACAAAATATGTTTGGTAAGATATCACTCTTTATCAAAAAATTATTTTTACTTCCATAACAGTTCCAAAAGTCAGGTTAATTTAAAATTTCATTTAACTGTGACCCCGTGCTCACGATTGCAAAATATGCCGTAGATAATATCACTAAATGTAGCAGATGTTACCATATACTATTCTATATCTACCTGATATTGATTTGATAAATAGCTATAGAAACACACCTGAGGTAGGTTGATATAGATGGAAATATACATGGTTATGGAAGGTGAGGTGAGTTAGGTTTTAACGCTGCTACAAGAGTATTTCACTTATATCGCGGCTGCTAGTATTATGGCAGGGAGAAAGCTCGCAACGCCATGTGGCTATGCTTTGCAGTGAAACCTGCGAGCATCAGCTGGAACTAGCGAACCATGGGTGGTACTACTCTGAAATTCAGTGTTGCATTGCACCCAAACCTTACTGCGTGTAGAAAAATTTCTCTACTTCAGACAAAGTTCCCATGCCCCTGGCGGGATTCGAACCACGGACCTCTTGATCAGGAGCTGAACATGCTAACCACTGCTCTATCCCACCCCCTGGGGCAGATATAAAACACTGGAATTCAATGTAGACATCAAATAAAAGCGTTAATTTTACAGAAAGTCAATTAAACGAAGATAAGCATAGTCTGATCCAGAAACGTTCACCTTGGGGATTCATTAAATTTACAAGCAAACATTTTTAAAAGGAGGGTGGGGGATCTCTGGATCAGCCAGTGATAATAAATCGGTTATAAATATTTTCTCAGAAGTAGAGTTTAAAATAAGTTGCAGTGACCCTTTTTTGGTTGTTTTTGTTGTCAGTTGTGAAGAATTAGGTCTTGGACCTGTTCCTGATTTTAGTTCCGGTAGCTTGAAAATTTAAAATGTACAAGACTTACCAGTCTCTGAATTGTAAAAACTCACAAAGACTACGTGTGAGTCAATACATCTCATGAACTATCCCTTTGCAAACATTATAATCCCCATTGACAAACAATTTAAAACTCATCAGGACTCCAGCTGTTGTGAAAATAGTTTGTATAATACTTGTAACGTTAACCCAGTATGTGCTGCATGCAATCGAAGTCACCAACAACACATCGACTGATAACGACCCGAAATTACACGCATTCGGAGTATAATGCTTACTCCTTTCTCAGGTGGAATTTCACATTTAAGAAGTTGTTAACCAGAAAATCTTCCTGTTCTTATGTATGCCACTTCTAAATGCCTTTAAAGACTTGATTGAAATAGCTAAACCGAATATAGGGTTAATGCAAATGACAAAATCACAAAAAAAATTGCATACACAGATCAAAATTTGACACTGCTTGGATGAAAGAGTGAGTTTGTCAAATCCAGTTTTACTCATTAGGTCCCTATACTTGATAATATACGGTACCACAAACTTTGTTATGTTGCAAGGGTTGAAATTAACATTATCAAAGCATTAGTCATTCAGACTTATGCAGCGATGACAGTACTAGCCCTTATCCATTCTAGCTAACCTAATATATATCAAAATGATCATATATACTTTTTTATTTCATTTTAACAACTTCTTCAGATTAGCACTGTTTTTAACAAAGTATGACTTATGCTAATTTTCAACCCTATGTGAGATAATTGCAATTCTTTTTACTTATTTGCCATTCAAATTTACCAAGTAACTCACTCTTACAGACTGGGTACTTTTCAAATAATTTTCACAAACTCAATTACAAATCTCAAAAGTATCTTTGCAGGCCAATGATCAAGATTCATTGATAAATTAAATACTTAAGAATTACATATTTAAGAATTAAATATTCAAGACTTGAATATGTGTTATTTCATAGAAGTATGAACAATGTTGAAATGATGTACAAAATAGTATAAATGCAGGAACTTGAGATGAAGTGATCATGAATCTGTGTAAACTTCCAAGTGTGATATTATCCAGTAATTAAATCTGCTGACGGGATACAAGTCCAGTTTTATGGTCACAGCAGTCACCCTGTCACATTTTACGTGACTATCTTTCAATAATCTCAAGGCTTAGTCACCATATGGCCCACAGCACTTATCTTATTCCTCTGTCAATAAACGCAACCTGTTAAGTACGTAAAGTGAGTTCATACTTGAATTAAGATTTTTTTTAAAAAGAAATGAGAGCAAAAGGTTGGAAAAAAATTCTCAAAATCCCTGATACTCCTATTGAGTAAAGTTAATTTTCATTCGAAGTTTTTTTTAAATATGAATCAAAAGAATATAATGAAAATTATGAGGAGAATTGACTCCACAGTTCATATACAAGTGCTTCAAGAAGAAAACAATATGATGCATGAAGGAATCTACACAACAATAAAATTTGATGAGGTGATTTGGGGTTAAACGCCACTTTCAAGAGTATGTCATTTATATCACGGCTGCTAGTATTATTGCAGGGAGAAAGCCTGAAACACCATGGTGGCTATGCATTGCGGTGAAACCTGCGAGCTCTAATGGAACTAGCGAACCATCGATGGTACTACGCAAAAATTGCAAAAAAAAGTGTACCATTGTACCCAAACCTTACTGCATGTAGAACAGTTCTCAACAGCAGACCAAGTTGCCGTTCCCCTGGCGGAATTCAAACTCCAGCGTTCTTTCTGAACGTATTAACCACTGCACTATCCCAGCTCCCCTTTTCTTATGAGTCAGAACACTCACCAAAAAGAACCAAAAAGGTACCATTATTATGAAAATGTTATCAATTTTTAATAAACATAACTTATCACAATAATATACAATTTCTCAACAAGCTGTTACAAATGTAAGTTAGAAGTATTTTACAACAGATATTGGCTCTTGCATATATTCATGGTAATGTGAAACCTAATGGAAATTCAATTTCAAGGATAATGAGTTTCTATAAGCAGAATCGGACAAAAGAATAATCAATATTCTTTGGTTTAATTTATGATGACTAAGCAAACTGTCTGTTAATTCCTGAAGGAAAATACTGAAAAAAAGGGATATCAAAGGAAATATCATATTTAATCATAAATGAAAACTTTTTCATATTTTCAGAATAGAAGTAGGAACAGGAAGGTTTTCTGGATAAGAACCCCTTTAATGTGAAAATACACAACTTTCACATTAAAGAAGTTGTTATCAATAAAAATGTTCCTGTTTTTATGTATGCCACTTCTAAATGTCCTTCAAAGACTTAAGTATTTAACTTTGATTTTGCTTCGCGTTGTGAAAAAAAGATGGGAATTAAAGGGGCAGTAGCACGTGTTTTCGCTGAAATAAGTCGATGAAATGTATTTGAAAAATAATGTCACCAATAGTAAAACACCCTTCTCTTTTTCGGAAAGTCAAGTTAAAAAAAAATGAGTGTACATGGTTCCGTGAAGTCATGGGAATCGTTTTTGTCATTCAATAAAATGTGTTCACAATAAAATGGCCGCCATGCAATTTTTGCTTTATACGCAACGCCGTTATTACCACTACGGTTAGGTGGTTTGTGTAATAAGATGTTTTCCCCTCTAAAGTAAATATAAATGATATAAACTATCATTATAAATAAGAAATTTAAAAAAATAAAATTTGCCAAAAAGGTTCTACTGCCCCTTTAAGGTTTGACACTGTTTGTACGAGTATATCACTTAAGTTAGGCTACAGATATGGATGACACTAAACTGACATTAATGTTTGGAATTTCACCCAAATCTCGCTCTCCACTGACAATAGAATTGCTGCATCCTTTACAGGATTTGAACCCTGGACCCAATGATCTAAAGTCAAAGGGCAAACACTGCGCTAATTATTTAACCCACTGAAATGTTATTGACTACTGCAAAAAAAGTAACATATCTATAGTTATTAAATATATACCTAAAAGAAAAAACAATATGTTTATCTCCTAGAAATGATCCAGGAAAACTAATTGTATTTGAACTTCAAAATTGTCACTAAAAAGTTAAAAAGCAAAAGGTAATACAATTTTTTTAAAAAAGAGAAAATCGGCATGTTGTGTTAAATATATTGGACGAGTAATTTCTTTCACGCGGATAGATTCACGCCTCTGTAATGCTTCAAAAGCATATTTTACATGAATATAAAATAATTTTTTTTTAAAAGGTTCAACTTTATACCTAAACATTTAGCAAGATCTATAACTTGCATATTTAAATTTTAAAAACTATGCAACAGGTTTATTTTTTAAGGAAATTTTCATAGGATACTCTAGTTGAATATAACTTTTGTAATTATTCACACATAAAAACATAACCTTGTATATTTAGACAAAATATGAAAAGAATGTCACTCGTGTCAATGCATAATTATTTCAGTTTCTAAAAATAACAATATCACATTCATGTAAAGAAATATCCATTAGTTAATTTTAGTACAGACATGCGCAAAGTACATGTTCACACGATAAAGAATAAAGATAAAAACAATCACTGTGAAATAATTTTCCTGAGAACTATAAGCCTATTGTTTGTGATTTCTGAAAGTTCATAGGCTGGGTAGTGGGACAATGAATAACTGAACGAATGTTACAATGTCGATCGGCCTTATTCATCTAAACAAAAGGAATTTGTATACAAAAGGAAAGAAAGGGTCTAGGTCATTCTATCAATTTGTTACTTTCAAGCTTTTCAATTATACGGTTGATAATATGACAACATAAAATAAAGGAATAAGTCACTTAAAAGTGTACTACAAATTGGCTATTAGGTGTAGCATGAATTGGCTTGTAAGCTTAGCATAGTACAAATCAGCTAGTAGGTGTAATAAGAATTGGGCTAGTAAGCTTAGCCTAGTACAAATCTGCTAGTAGCTGTAGTCTGAATTGGGCTAGTAAGCTTAACATAGTATGGATCAGCTAGTAGGTAGAATGAATAGTTTAATGAGTGTGATGCACATGGCCTAGTAAGTGAAATATCAAAGAACTAATATACTGGGCAAAATAATTTAGGGATTTTGGACTTTTTGCGATTGATACTTTAACAATGTGTCAATAAATAAATATCTCAATATCTAGAATTTTAAAATTGAAATTATCCCTAATTACTTTTTTCCAGTATATGAAATAAGAACAATTGAATGAATTTAATGAAAAATTCACACAAGAAATACAGGTAAATACACCTTTTTTCACGGAAAACAATATACAAAGTTGTCCTTATTTTTAACAACAAAATATTATTTCTCCTACCTTCCAATCAAAGAAAACACAGGTAAATCCGCCCTTCTGCACCTATGTAAATTCCAGTCCTACCTGTACAACATTCAGGTAATAAGTGAATAGATTATCCCACCAGGTGAGCTAAACTACAGGTAGGTTCAATATAGGTAGTTCCTTGTCGATAGCTATCAATCAAAGACTCCGCCCTGGGGATAGACACGCCCCTTATCTGGCCACACCGATCTGCTCTAATCTTTATAGCTTTGGGGAAGTTGATTACCTTTCATCTGATACCTACTGTAAATATTTTTAATGGAAGTTGTTTAGTTTATATTTTTTCAGTGAAGACATTATTGAAATACCGGGTTATTAGAGTTAGTTTGTTGCTTTGATAATATGAAATAAACTATTGAGAAAAATTCTGATATATTTATAAATGGTCAATATAGAGTTAAGAGTTTTGATGCAAATAACACAATTTGGTTAAAACACATGAGGAACTAAATATTAGTAATTATAATTTCTGTATTTTTTAATAAAATAATTTCATAAGTTTGAAAAGATGTTCTGTGGGAAAATTTTTAAAAATTAAAATGAACTTCAACTTAAGTAAGTGAACAAAAATAGCAGGAAAAATGGTTTTGTAACTTTTAATTTTTCTTATACATATTGAATCAGATCCAAAGTATTGTCACATGAATTGGATGTTAGTGTCATGTAACATTCTAACTGTACTGTTTAGGTAATTTACTAAACTGGCACTTAATTGATTTATAAAAAGGTTAAATTTAGTCTTTCATAACAAAATAATTATTTTTGTTAGATATTGGACAGGAGTTTAGTTAAAATAGAAATTCTCTGAAAATCTAGATTTGCTTTTATGAGACAATCATGTTTTAAGGTGAAAATATTATAAAATGAGTAAGACTACCATATTTCTTCAAATACAACCCTGGTCTTAAATTTTATCCGGACAGGTAAGGGTTGCTGAGGTAAATACAACCCGGGTCTTGAATATAAGTTTTTCATTCCTAAAAAATTTCCTTCAATACAACCCAGGTTGTGAATATAAATATTTCAGTAATACAAACTTTCCTTGAATACAACACAGGTCTTGAATATAGCTTTTTCAGTTATATTGTATTTCCTTGAAAACAACCCAGGGTCTTGAATATAAGTTTTTCAGTCATACTGTATTCCTTGAATACAACCCAGGTCTTGAATATAACTTTTTCAGTCATACCAAATTTCCTTGAATATGACCCACGTTGTAAATATAACTTTTCAGTCATACCGTATTTCCTAGAATACAACTTGGGTCGTGAAAATAAGTTTTTCAGTCAGAATTTCCTTGAATACGACCTGGGCCTCAAATATAACCCGGGGAAAGGGGCACGTTGAACAATTCGAAATAGAACCCGGGGGTTGTATTAGAGGAAATGTGGTTTGTTTACTGTTGTGCCTGAGGCTGCATAAAAGGCAAACCTATGCTGAGGTGATACAAAATTACTTCCTTGACTGTTGAGTTTATTGCTTGAGATGTTGTTGGATAATTAAGTGTTATGTAAACAGGGATAATAGGAGTGGACTTTTTAGTTAATTATGCATTGTGGCAATTAAAGGTTTGTTTGAAATCACTTCCTGAAATTGTTAAAAGACTTAAAAAGTCTGAGGGCAAAATCAAAGTAATAATTGATCAATTATGATCAAAATGATTAAGAGAAAAGTTTAAAAGAAATTGAGGTTCTTCAGGGGTATTTAGACCAATACTATGGATTTCAACTTCTTTATTGTAACGTTTCTGGGCTATTTCTTGCCCATTCATCATGTTTTGAGAACCAATCAAAAGCACAGAAATAAGTATAACAAAATCTTTTTGTAATTAATTAACAATAATAATGCGTATGTATAGAGCATTGTATCCATACACAAGGTTAATTATGACAGTTTTTAGATGTCACCAATTCATACTTCCCCCTCTACTAATTTGTCACTAAATTTCATTTAAAAACTTTTTTCTAAAATTTGGCAATTTTCCAATACAACAGTCTGATTTACTTTAAAGGCACTGTAGCACATTTTTTGCATATTTTGTTTTCTCATATTTGCCGTTTATTATTAAAGTTACAATAACGTACAATATATTGCTACGTTAGAGGGTAAAATATCTCATTACACGACCCGTAGAGCTGTATCCATACAAAACTGTTATTCGTATATGGAAGAAAATGGTGCGACCTGCAAAGCGAAAGTGGCATGGAACTCTTCAGTGTAAGAGTTAGATGTGCAGGTTTCATGCGATTTTGAAGTTCAAACAGCAAGATGGTTGACTTTTCCATCATTGTACCATATTTAAAACTGAATGTTTAGGTATCGCTACATCAGTCAGATCACTTCATCTCCCTTCAAGTGGCCACAGCCCCTTTAATGATAAACTCTTCAGTCTATGAGAACAGGAACATTTTCTGCATAACAACTTCTTTAATGTGAAAATACATGACGTTTCGGAGTACATACTCACTTTTTCATCAGTTGTATCATCAAATGTATCATATTTTGTTATTTCCTTACATTCCACCTGATGAAGGAGTGAGTCAATTTCCAAACGCAAGGCATAACTCTTGCCAGTCTGCATTACTGGCTGACATAAGCCTTGAGGTATTTCCCTCACTTTGTTGCACCTAGATAGTGAATCGCTGCACCAGAAATGCATCGTGGGCCTGGATTTCTAAGAACAGATTTCTTAAGGAAATACTGCAAGGCCTAAATCAGCCAGTAATGGAGACTGGCAAGAGTTATGCCTTGCATTGGGAAGTTGGGAGTGAGTATGTACATTAAAGAAGTTCTTATCCAGAAAATCTTCCTGTTCTCATGTATACTACTTCTAAATGCCCTTCAAAGACCTCTTCAGTCTACATTGTGCATGTGACCCAACCATGCAGTGAGTCCATGTATGAGCCATCAATATATTTGTACAAGTCGTCATAGATAGGACAGTTCACGAGTGCATATACAGTGAACAAACTGATAACACGGACTTGGAAAGGAATCTTATCTAATGCTTGATGACACAGGGAGTTGAATGAACTTGTATCAAAGGTGCCCTTTAAATAATTATTTGCAATTTTACATTTATTGGTTATTGCCATCAAGTCACACAAAAGTTTGTTAACCCTTGCACCACTGAGAAACGAGAAGACTTATTCTGGCTTCAATAGAGGCAGATAGGGGTGAAAGGGTTAAGGCCTTTGACAATGAATAAATTCAATTTCAAAATTCAAAATAGGCCAGAAATATGAATTACTTGTTTTACAGGTACCTATGTTTGGCATAATGTCTACATGCTGGAAGGTGATAGGGGGGAAGAGACGAAAAACAAGTGAAAATTTACCTAATTTATTATTTATTTATAATTAATTTATTAAGTTCTCAGGCAACAGAAACGGAATTGAATATAAATATTATTTCTAAAAGAATTAGTTCATTGCTTAATTTTGTTCACTTTATTTGGTATAATTTGTTTGTTTACCTGATGGTTTAGTTTTAAACTTGTAAAAATGACACAGTAGATCATTATTTAAAAATAGTCATACCCAGTGGTCTAAATATCAACAAGTCGAACGTGAGGTTTAACGCCGCTTTCAATAGTATTTCACTTACATCATGGCTGCTAGTATTATGACAGAGAGAAAGCCTGCAAGGCCATGTGGCTATGCATTGCGGTGAAACCTGCGAGCAACAGCTGGAACTAGCGAACCATGGGTGGTACTGCACTGAAATTCAGTGTAGCATTGCACCCAAATCTTACTGCGTGTAGAACAGTTCTCTACTGCAGACAAAGTTGCTGTGCCCCTGGCAGGATTCAAACCACGCTGAACGTATTTACTAGAATACATCCCAGGGTCTCGAATATATTCCACTTAATCCTAGGCCTAGAATACAACCCAGGGGGTCATGGGGTGCTGAAGTAAATACTACCCAGGTCACGAACATGAATTTAAGGCCATACTGTGTATCCTCGAATAGAGGTGAGTCAGGGTTTAACACCGGTTTCAAAAGTATTTCACTTATATTGCAGCTGCTAGTATTATGGCAGGGAGAAAGCCTGCAATGCCATGTGGCTATGCATTGCGGTGAAACCCGAGAGCATCGGCTGGAACTATGCCGAAATTCAGTATAGCATTGCACCCAAACCTTACTGCATGCAGAACAGTTCTCTACTGCAGACAAAGTTGCCGAGCCCCTGGCGGGATTCGAACCCCGGACCTCTTGATCAAAGGGGGTGCTTACAAAATAGAACCCAAGGTTTTATTCAAGTAAATAAAATCAGCAACATCATTCAGTCAATATGTATCCATAAAATACTCCACAAAATACTTTATTATGCAACTATTACGATATATTAACATGATGTTTATCATTTCATTTTAATATTTATGTAAATAAATCTGCATAACCAAAAGCAGCTGTACTGTTTATTTAGACTTCAAAGTGAATTAATAACTCGTGTATGTCATATCTCAATGGATGGTGGATAATATCTATAAATTCGGATTGAATTGCAAATATTTGCAAAGTTCAAAGAAAGTATGAATATATTCAGCAGTTTAGGAATTCTATGGTGAGTATTCATGATTTTTTCATATTAACATAATGTTACGGGTGTTGCAAACTATTAGCATATAAAATGTTTTTCTGTATACTTGGAATATGTAGTGACAAAGGAGACATTTTTGCATAATTGTTGGATTCTGAACATTAGAATCATAAAACATTGTATTGCAGTTGTAAGTGCTATAACACACAAATAGATCAAACAGCTGTTTTACGTCAGAAAATGTATAATTTTCAAAATGAAATTTCAAAGAATTTCCAAAAAGAAAATGACATGCTTATGTAACATTTTTACAACATGACTTACAATTGTTAATCAATAATACAGTTTATGACACATAACTATTAAACAATTAATATAGCAATAGGGAACAGTTTTGCTGTACAAATGAAACAGTGTAATGAATGTTTGGAGGAAAAATCAATTATTCTTATCACACAAACATGCTGTGTCAGCATTTTTGGAAAATTGATTATTATCTAAAATGACAAACAATATTGTTATCAAACAAAACACCAAAAACAAGATATATTCCCACCCATATTTGCATGAATAAAATTACAATCGTAAATTTTACAGTGTCCAATCAAGAACCAAAATTCAAGGGGGACTTATCCCCTTTTCATGCAGAAAAAGAGGAACAGTTTCGAAAATATTGGGGAGAAATAGTATTGCTTTCAAAGGCAAGGATAAAATCACAATGCGTGACGGTCCCCACTATTTTTGTATAAGGAGCTTTTTGATAATGTTCAACGTGAATCACGTAATCTTCTGTCACTGAACTTAAACTACTTGAACTACCCAGGTGTACTTCAACAGGATTCTATCCAGGATACAAACATCCTTTAAGACCAGATCCTGGATGAGGGTAAATAAAAGGTTTTCCGTTTCAAGGGAGTTTATGCAAATATTGGTTTCATAGTCTGAAATTTGATTTTATTACTCAACCGTGGTGAGATCACTCATTAGATAACAATGATTTGGTTACACACATGTGTGATACCAACGCGTGTTGCCGTAACGTCATAATCGGCGAGTGACGTCACAGTCGTTTTTGGTTGACGTCACAATGTTAGCCGCAGGACTGCAATAGCGGGTTACCTATTTGCTAGTAATTAAGCGTCACTAAAAGCGATTTTTTTTGCAATTCAGCACTATTTACATCATTGATTTATAAATAAAATACTAACCTCGGTCCCGTTTGATAACAAATATTGGTTTCATAGTCTGAAATTTGATTTTCTAACACTTATGCTGCAGGATAATGACTTTTCTCAGATTGCAAGTCTTTAGCCAGTCTAATATCGTTCCCTTTGTTTGTGAATTGATTCCTGTAAAATGGCTACTCAAAATAGTTTGGTACAACGTAAGTCAACAGATTAAGTGTCAATCAAGATCTAATCTATTTCATTTTCCAAAGTCAGCTGGGTTTTAGTTTTTAGTAAAGGTTGTCAAAATGGTTAGACACAACCTAATTCAAGTTTAAGTTTTCAATTAGTTACTTTCACAACGAAACTTGTAAAATGAGTGTTGAAAGTGGATGATTCTCGTTTTTAATAAAACAGTTAGTTTTTAGGAATATATCACTGAAATTCAATAGAAGGAAGAAATCCTCAAACACCATTGAGAAAGTGCAGTCAGAATTATACCTTCCAAGAATTGGCTGGAATAATATTCCTTCTAATATATCGATCTCCAAAAGATAGAATGTTTTATTTATATTTACGATAACAAAATTAAAAATATATACCAGTTTATAAAACAATGACAAACCTTTTTTTTATTCACTTTCTGTAAAAAAACTCAAATTTCTTGGAAACCTCTGCCTACATATGGACATTTTCGACACGTAGAGATTTGACAAAAAACAACACCCAAAAGTCTGCAAGATACCGCAACTATTTCTGACCAGTAACTCTCTGTGCTACCACTAATCTAAGCTGACACGGTTTAAACATTTGCGCATATGCAGTTAAATCCTACCGAGAATGCTCCCCGCTGTTCAGTGGTTTTTATATCTTTGTCCACTCCCTCTTACCACAGTTTTACTACGCTAAGATCCTAGTTGGAGGTATTTATGACCACTAAACATTTGAATACCAGCTGATCGAATTCTGTTTCTATTTCCTTATGACTATGCTTTTAAGTGAGTCAAAAGGTATTATGATATTAGATGTGTCAGATTTGTATGATTACAAAGGCTTTTTGATCAAATATGTTGATAATTGAATCAATACTTGCTGACTGTAGTTTATTACTGTAATCTTAACTTTAAAATAATGAATAAGGTATTTATCATATCATAGGATCCAAATTTACAAAGGCCTTAAATGAGACACCGTTAGTATTCTGTTACTAAAATCACAATAATAAAAAATATTTTTAAAAATAAGGTATTTTGCTATCCAAGATTAGTAAGATTATAAAATCCTTTTTGATCAAAGTAATCATTGTCGAATGAATCAAACAATTACTAGATTATTACATCTAATTTAAAACATTACTTCGAACTGTGATGAAAACATGACAAGATTTGTTTGATGACACAGACCTTTTTAATAAAATAGATTAATTACTAGAGAGGCATAAAAAAAATAGAAATTTCACAACAACTTACTTGTTATGTTTTAAAAAAAGCCTTTAGAATTGAATTTCTGATTAAATGTTAAAATTATTGATAAAATGATACATTCACAACTCTAGAAGTTGAATGAGACTAGTTACATGATAATCATGAAATGAATTTGTTTAGAGATATTTTAAAGATATTTCTTTCTCTTATTTTCCCTTTTAGTTTGATCTTTTAGCAATGGTATTTTATTTATAATATTTTAATATCAAAATGTTGAATTAGACACAAATCCATAAAAATTTCGCATAATTCACAGTGAAACTCTAAACTTTCGTGATAAGCAAATGTCAAAATGACATCGAATAAGATTTTGATCCAGTTGTCACAGACAGAGGTGAAAATTGAAATTTGACCTAGATTTGTTTGTCAACATCAAAACAAAATCGTCCGGTCTGGTTTTTCAAGACTGTTAGCCGTAATAAAATGTTAACTATTAATATACAAATATTATAAACATAAATACTGTACTTACATATGGTGATCACTGTACAGATAACCTTGAAATAGTTAAACAAGTTTGTGAGTGTCGATTTTCACTCCCACCCACTAGTTAATCGCCATTGAAGTGTGACTGGTCATGTGATCTGGAAGAGATCACATGACATTCATGTGACGTCACATCCACACCTGTTTATCCAGACTGGCTGAATGAAATCACCTTTCAGTAAGCAAAAACTAATCTTTTCACTTGAATACAACGTTATGAAAGCGTCAAACTCGTTTGAAAATTAGTGAATTAGAATATTTATATATTGTGTTTTTATTCATGAAATGTGAAAAGAGAATTATTTATTTGATGAAGTATTACTATTGTTATAAATCTTACTCAAGCGCATGACTTATACTAAATAAGACGAGACAATTGCAAATATAAAATTTCGTTTGTCTTGTGTAATTTCTCAATTAAAACATTGTTCACCATAGCAAGGAGACAATAATGACTTAAATGTACAGTTAATTGATCTTATCGTTATAACTTTATAGTAATTAATTGAAATAGAAATATTAATAAAACGTTACATCACAATAAAATGTTCAAATACATTGTCTTGACAATAGCTGATGATATTATTTAGACAAAGTATGTTATTTAATCACATTTTGCATTTGTTTATTTTCATATGTTTAGAAACCAAAATATGATAAATATGAATGTATTGTCACGTGTGTGTTTCACTAGCGGATCCCCCCCCCCCCCCCCCCCCCCCCCTTTCAAAAATCCTGGATCCGCCCTTGTGTTTCCCCGTAAAATTAGAGTATAAACTTGATTCGGTTTATATAATAATTGACTGTTGTTCTTGGGGTTTTGAAATAAGTTAAGTCTTAATTTGTCCTTGTTTTTTTAAAATATGTTTTAGCTATAGATTAAGTTATGTTTAATTACTTTTCAGAATCAATCAAGTTGACTTCAAAATATGTTCCAAAACAAGTGAAGTGGAGAAAATACCTGGTCGCTTTCAATCTAAATACATTTAGGTCGACTGTTCTATTATGTTAATAATAACGTTTTAAAAATATGTCGATCTAAATTTATTTAGATTGGGTCGCTTTAATTAATCTTTTATATTAATTGACATATTTTCTAATTTGTTTATTATTATTTTGCACGATAAGCTTCAACTCTCAGTATGTTCAAGTCTGCTTACCTCAATTTTCACGTGGTTTAAATTCCCGCCCTTTCCTATTGATTTTAATCAACATTTTTTAAATGCTAAACCATTCCATTATTACATGATACTTTTAAAGTCTTTGAACAACTTTTAGTGGCATACATTTGAACACTCGAACAGGGAGATTTTCTTGATAACAACTTCTTAAATATTAAAATACAGGACGTTTCGGAATATATACATGTTTACTTCTTCGTCAATATTCTTATATATACTCCTTCATCAGGTGGAATGAAATAAATAACAGAATGGGATACATTTATATAGCAAATGAAATAATTGAAAGCAAAACCTTTGCAAAATAAATGTGTCCCATTTTGTTATTTCTACATTTCACCTAATGAAGGAGTAGGCCTATATATAAGCATATACACAGGAACGTAGTGTATTTTCATATTTAAGAAGTTACACTCAGACTCTGAAAAAAATATTTACATGTATTCTGAAAATATCGCCATTTTATCAAATATTGAAAAGGATACTGTAAGAAATTAAACTTTCAGAGAGAATTACGTTTGTTTCATGACACAGGGGGTATATTGAAATTGTGATGACACTCTAGCATTGCGTACGTACGGAGGACAACCAGACCAGTATTATCGGTAACAGTTGAGGTTCATGTTGTATCTCTGAACATATATCTCTCATTCAAATCTGATACAGTACCTTGGAAAATCAACAGTTAGCCGAACACACTGAGCCATTTTAAAACTGCATTTTTCTCACGTGTAGAGGCATCCATATTCAACGTTCATGAATGATAAGGTCAGACCGCTTCCATGATTATACCCCCGCTACGAAGTAAGCGGGTAGGCCTATATAGCGTTCATTCCGCCCGTCCGGTCAAATTTCTCAAAAACCGTCAAAGGTACATCAACCAAACTTTGTACAGTTGTTAACCACGTTCTTCTGATCACGCACAGACAATTTTCAATTTTCTGAGATTTAAATTTTTTGTCGTTTCCATGGAAACGTCACTTTTTGGACTTAGTTTTATAGTGTTCAATGGGGACAAGTTTTCTCGGATACTAAAAGTTATTAACCTAGGTGAATGAAATTTTGGTTGTGAGTATTCATGACCATACTCTTTATCGAGTTCGAAAACCAGTTCCGAAATATTATTTTTACGGAGTTATGGCCCTTGAATCCGAAATTGAACTTGTTACCAAAAGAACTGTGATGCTCCAATGGGGACAAGTTTTCTCGGAAACTATTACATCTAGGTAAATGAAATTTAATATGGACGTAGTCCTGATGATACTCTTCATCGAGTTCGAAAACCAGTTCCGAAATATAATTTTTACGGAGTTATGGCCCTTGAATCCGAAATTGAACTTTGTACCAAAAGAGCTGTGATGCTCCAATTGGGACATGTTTTCCCGGCAACTATTACATCTAGGTGAATGAAATTTTACATGTAGGTAGTCCAGATGATACTCTTCCGAAATATTATTTTTACGGAGTTATAAAGCCTTTGAATCTGTACTTGAACTTGGTACAAATTACCGATGTGATGCTCTAATGGGAAAGATTAAAGCCCTGTTTATACGGCGAACTTTGCACATATGCAATATTGCTTATGGTAGTAATATACACACGTGAGTAAAAGTAAATTTGCTATGCGTTCATATGTGTTTAATGTCTGCCTATGCAAATGGGCTTCCAAATATTTTAATATATGAATAGAGAATTCCTAAAACATGCCAATTAATATTTATTAGATGTAAACTAAATAAATGACATTAATTAAATCTGTCAACATTGTTTTGACTATGTCCCCTAATTATATAATGAAAATCGGATAGCCAGATGGATTTCAACGGTCATCGCGTGCAAGAAGGAGATTATACTATATAAAGAGAATTTGAAAAACAATATTAAGAGTTTCTAAAGTTCCCTTATATATTTTCTCAACCTGTGTGAAGTCACTATGTCTGTATATGACGAACTTTTACGAGAAAAATGAAAATACCATATTTACTCACGGTAGTAAAAATTTGCACCTGCCCCTGACTAGGTGCAAATTTGCTTACTGTAAGCCCCGTTCATGCGCCACTGTTTACATACATGTGTAGAAATACACATATATGTATATTTACATAGGTATGTAAACGTGGCGCATGAACGCAATTGCATACATGTGTATATTTGCATCGTATGCAAATTTGCACTGAGTCAAGAGGTAGTGCAAATGTATTTTTGCACATGTGCAATTTTGCACAGTATGCAAATTTGGCGCATGAACGCAAATACTGATTTACACACATAAGCAAAGAGAGAAAGAGAGAGTACCGAACGATGAACATAATCATGACTGCATGGTCTTGCACAGTCATCATATCCCTTAGCAAGCATGACATGAGCATATCAATGGCAGCAGGGAGGGGAACCTACCTGTAACTTCAACATATCTCATGGTGATGATGGGGCTTGCTAAAAATAAAATCAATAGACTTGTATACACGTTTCATCCAGGATCAAAGCACTAGTGTTGTGAATAAGTGACTGAGAGACATTTTAATTATGTTTTCAAGACAAGGATCAGGACATCCTATATTTTGTTTTCAGTCCGTCTATTTACCATTCCAAGATCTCAGATACAAGCTCTATGCTCTTCCCAGCTACAGCCCACTAAAAAAAAAAAAAAATCATAGACAACGTGCAACACAATCAAATAATCCCCATGATTCTGTGAAGGTGCAATAATTGGGAAGTGTGACCCATCTATGGACCCTGAACAATGTGGAAAACCCCAAATCTGCCCATAATCCACCAGAACCTCCCGCAGTACACCCCCTTCTGGAAACTTGATGACTTTAGGTGCCATCTTCTCCATCAAAGCATTTTAGACTGCTGAACACGTGTCACAGCCGTATAGATTTGGCAACACCAAAGAGATGAGCAACATTTCTATATTCAGCTGTTGTTGCAAGCCAGTAGATTTTGTTTTTATTAATATTTGAAGTATAACAGACAATGTTCATTTAATTTGTATTGGTTTGATTTTCCAGGGATCCAGACAGTTGTGCATATATAAATATAGACAAAATATTCTTGTGACATCCATTACTCATTTGTGAAATTTTGAACAACATGGTTCTTAGAACTGTTTCTGAAAGATATCCAAACTCCTGCTATTACTGATGACTATCTATGTCATCATCATAACTGTCCCCTCAGTACACCAGTGTCTACATGACCAAGGCTTGTGCTTAATTGAAGGAAACTGAAAATTTACCCTATCAAAATACATACCATCAGATGGCGCATGAACGCATAGCAAATTTTGCATTTACACACCTGAGTATATTTACATAGGGTGTATTTTTGCATACAGTGCAATTTTTTGGCGCATGAACGGGGCTGTAGTGAAACATTTGCTTACGGTAGTAAAATATACATATGTGCAAATGCGTCCATACGGCGAAGTTTGCTCATATGAGCAAATTTGCATATGTGTAATGGTTTACTCATATGCAAACGCTCGCCGTATAAACAGGGCTTAAGTTACCTGAAAAATATTACATCTGGGTGAATGCAATTTTGTAATTGCAGTCAGTTATTTAAATTATTTTGGACAATATTATGATGCTTGAAGCTGTTTTTTAATCATAGTAACCTTCACATCTATAATTCTCAATGGACGAATAGCGCATGACGGGGGTATGTGAGCCATGCTCACTTTTTTCTTGTTATACCTTCCTACCAACCTGATCATCAAGAACCAAGACTAACACAGATCTGAGGTTTGACTCTTAAATCACTGCTGGGACATTAGTTCAGCATAAATTGGCAGGCAAAATAAAGTGAACACCTTTTTAAATCACTATAATTAAAAAAACTAAATATGGTAGAAGTTTGAGATAAGGTACATTGGATAGTTCATTCATTTCGGAAAGCATAAAATCCTAAACTTTAACGTTTAATTATCCATTTTTGTACAGAAGAAATCCAAAAGATGTAGGGGTAAAAAAACACAACCAAAACAATTTGTAAAATGTGCCACATGGGTGCCAAATGTGGTCGATTCGTGTGTCAACGCATTATGAAATGCACTGTCTGATCGAGAATTATAAATGTCTTATGACGTCACCTGACATCTGTTTCTGTGTTCATGCAAAACCTGCATCGACGCTTGTACATTAACTGGAGGGTATGGTTTGATTCTAATACACCATTGTGGACCGTTTTTCTCTTGTTACTTTTGACGGGTTTTATGTGTTATTTTCACAGATGGGATGGCCAAGTTAATAATGTGTAGCAATTTTATCTGTGGGTCACGTGACTTTATACAAGTATGGAGGTTACGTGATTATCAAAATTTTCAAATTTTCTCCAAAATGTGTTAATATGGTTTAAAGGTTAGGTGAAATGACATATGGTCAAATTCGTATTCGTTGAAAAGGGGTTTCAATCTGACAATTGCTCGATTTTAAATTTCTGAAATCGACCTATAAATTACTTTTATACGGCTTTTTAAAAAAGGTGCCTAATTAAGCCCCGGCGACCAGAATGAAAGTGGGCGGGGGTGGTCGCTGAAGCGTATCGTGTTGTGACGTACGTAGAGGAGCCTCATCATGGCCGCTAATCATAATTTAACGCGTTTTCCCCACTTTTAAACTGCTCATATAAGACAGAAAACTTCATCAAACAATCCCAATTTTCGATAAACGGATTACTTAACTATTTAACTAGCGATTTCATATGGTTACAACAACTTGGGCGTGCTTAATCAGAGTGCATTCTGCCCTTTTATATAGTATGTTTGTAGCAAATTAGTTTACGCAATTAAGAAGCTGAGTATGTGAGAAGGAAGGAGTGTACTTATGTTTGTACAGATAACAAGTTTACTGGACCGATTCAATTATATAACAAACAGCAAGTCGGTGACCAGCATGTCATACATGTTTATTGTCAAACGTCCTGTCTTGGTGACACAAAGGAAATACGAAATAAACATTAACGCGACATTCAGTCTAGATGTTGTCAGCCAATGAAATTATTTTAGTGTAAAATCGTCATAACTATTTGGTTTTCTAAAGCCCCGTTCATGCGCCAAAAATGTGCACTGTATGCAAAAATACACCCTATGTAAATATACTCAGGTGTGTAAATGCAAAATTTGCTATGCGTTCATGCGCCATCTGATGGTATGTATTTTGATAGGGTAAATTTTCAGTTTCCTTCATTTAAGCACAAGCCTTGGTCATGTAGACACTGGTGTACTGCGGAGACAAAGGAGATGTTTCCCCTTTATGGTAATGACGTAGATAGTCATCAGTAATAGCAGGAGTTGGGATATCTGTCAGAAACAGTTCTAAGAACCATGTTCTTCAAAATTTCACAAATGAATAATGGATGTCACAAGAATCTTTTGACTATATCTATAAGTATATATAAGCACAACTGTCTGGATCCCTGGAAAATCTAACGAATACAAATTAAATGAAACATTGTCTGTTATACTTCAAATAGCAATAAAAATTGACTGGCTTGCAACAACAGCTGAATATAGAAATGTTGCTCATCTCTTTGGTGTTGCCAAATCTATACGGCTGTGACATGTGTTCAGGAGTCTGCAATGCTTTGTTGGAGAAGATGGCGCCTGAAGTCATCAAGTTTCCAGAAGGGGATTTGGGGTTTTCAACATTGTGCATGCAGGGTCCATAGATGTGTTGCACGTTGTCTGTGATTTTTTTTCAATATTATAGTGGGCTATAGCTGGGAAGAGCATATTATGCTCGTATCTTTGCAAATTCTGAGATCTTGGAATGGTAAATAGACTGCATGAAAACAAAATATAGGATGTCCTGATCCTTGTCTTGAAAAAATAATTAAAATGTCTCCCAGTCACTTATTCATAACAGTAATGCTTTGATCCTGGATGAAACGTGTATACAAGTCTATTGATTTTGATTTAACAATCCCCATAATCATCATGAGATATGTTGAAGTTACATGTAGGTTCCCCTCCCTGCTGCCATTGATATGCTCCTGTCATGCTTGCTAGGGGATATGATGACTGTGCAAGACCAGTCATGATCATGTTCATCATTCGGTACTCTCTCTCTCTCTTTGCTTATGTGTGTAAATCAGTATTTGCGTTCATGCGCCAAATTTGCATACTGTGCAAAATTGCACATGTGCAAATATACATTTGCACTACCTCTTGACTCAGTGCAAATTTGCATACGATGCAAATATACACATGTATGCAATTGCGTTCATGCGCCACGTTTACATACCTATGTAAATGTACATATATGTGTATTTCTGCACATGTATGTAAACAGTGGCGCATGAACGGGGCTTATCTTGCCATTTGCAAAAAGACTTTTGCTGAAAGAGGGTTATTATTTGACCATCTTCTGTTTCCAAGAACTGTCATTGATGGAATTATAGGTTTACATTTTTTGTCTAATGTGCATTTGGATATTCATATTGTCCTTTTAGATACGTTTATAAGGTAAGTTTCTTACATTAATTGACATTCTTGATGAATTGTACGACGTTTATTTGATTATATTTGATTAACCACACATTTTATTGAAAACATCTTATTATCTATTAGATTCTGAATGTTTTAATGTGTAATAAGTGATAACTAAATCGTAAAACGTAACATTGGGATGCGATGTTTTCGTCGGTGGATTCGTAGACGTATTATTATCGTTTCTAATGAAATTATTTTGATGTTTTAAAATATGTGGTGAGTTACTTTGATTGTTGTAATGTACAGTTAGTAAATGAGGTTGTCGGTTGATTAACGACCTTAAAAAACAAGATGTTGTGAAGTGCTTTTATTGTCGATGGCTTACAATAGGGCCTTCTTCGCCGGCGTGCTTATCTCACGTGTGTTGTTTTATTTTAAACACAAACATTCTCTGACAAAAAATAACAACAACACCGACTATCTGATTTCGTTGTCTCAACTATACTTCGTTCATATTCTCATATCTTGGTTTCATTTTGTCATCTTATATATCATTAGCATTGATTTATCATAGGCCTACGAAAGTTTATGAATCCACCGTCTCTCACTAGTTATATCAATTATATTTGATATATATAACGATATTTTGGTACATTTGTAAAGTGAAACTTGATAACTAACATTACTCGAACAGTTTACAGCAGAACAGCGATGTGGCATAATTGCAAAGCGTAGATATAACAGATTAACTGACCGATTCCCTAGTGTTTGCCATTGTAAATAGTAAGCGAATGTTTACACCCCGTCCCTTCACGTACGTCACTTCCGGTATCTTCCAACTCTCTAGGCCCCGCCCCATTTTTGGTTTGTTGGTCACGGGTGAAAAGCAGACGGTGTTTTTCGGTGTTTTTAAGTCGCTCTAGTTTAATACAGGAACAACATATGGATTTTTTTGGGTCACGTTTTTCACAAAATAGTCTAATGAACCAATTGCAGTTAAGAATTCAATAGAAAATAATTTATTTCGGCCTTCCTTTAAGTACAACTGTAAAAAACTAAAGTTAATGTTTAGACCCTGTGTATCCGATGCTTTATGTCAACATCAATAATAGGCCTATCCATTTTCCATAATTTAATTTTAAAAATTGTATACTTTCATTTGCCTGTCAGTTTAGTTTACCAGCAATGGCCCCTTTTGCTTAATCAAATTAATTTGGAAAGATATACATGCTCAACGAAACAATTTTGAAACTGTTGAAATTGCTACATCAATATGTATTTTCAACGGATCCGAAGACAGAATTGACTCTCATTTTATGTATAAGACGTTTCAGCTGTTGTATTGAGTCAGTATGGCATTGAAATTTATAGACTTGAACATAAATATAATCTATCAAGTCATCCCTTCGTCTATCTTATTTACTTGCTTTAACATTATGAAATGGTTTCACATAATTTCGTGTCAGAAAATTTTCACGTCAACTCATCCATTCTTCGTCTATCGTTACCTTTTACGAACGTTTCGGCTACACTAAATCGTCCAGCTCTGAAAACCTGATGGGATCTATCGTCATTTATAAATTAATGCAAATAAAATCTCACGATAAATATCTTTTACAAGTTCACTGAATAAGAAATTGTTAATAGTAACATCATTTTACAAAATCCTGTAACTTTTTATCTCCCTAACTTCAACATGTAAATGTATATGTATGGGTAAATTCAAATTTGTATGTGATAATACTTGAGAATTGTTCTTCTCCATTCAACACCAATCAGCCAGGAAATTATCCAATGTGATAGTAAATAATACAGCATCAATATGCTTCCTTGGTTAAATTTGATGTTTTCAGGTTAATTCAACACTTTCTGGAATTCATTTTGTGAAAACCAGTGTTACGCAAGGCTGTGTTCTCTCTCCTATCTTTTTACCACTTTGTATCAATGACACCTCTGGTCACTCAGGGCTTGATCTCCCCATTATGTATTTTATAAAGGATCGGATCAGTAAGCCCCGAGAGACCAAGGATGTATCTCATTTAGGCACCTGATTTCAGACGATGACTCACTCGTATTGTCAAGTTTAGGAAACATTTCGGAGGGATTTTACTTATAAAACAGCGGCCAGTATTATTGCAGGAAGAAAGCTCGCAAGAATTGTGGTCATACATTGGGGTGAAACGGTGAACTGCAGCAGGAACTAGCAAACCATCCGTGGTAATGCAAAGCATGTTTCAGCTGTAACGTCCATGGTTCGCTAAAGTCGACGTCCCATGCAACTTTTGCTCGCAGCTTTCACCGCAATAATGCATAGCCACGGTGCTATTCTGATGCTTTTTCCAAGGAAAATTGGAATCTGAATGTCCCAAAAAAGGAAGTAGAAACAGTAGATGAATACAATATTCTATATGGATGGGAAGACACAACGTAAGTTTTTCTTTCTGTGAAAATAGCATGCTATGAATATAAACAGTAATATATTGAAATTATTCTACCAAACATTAAACAATAGTATTCCGTTATCTGCTTTCATACATGGTGCGACATGCACTCTTATAAATGTCTTTATTAAAAAAATCCGATTTTCCTATCTAATTCGTAGTATGAGCAAAGAGCAAAACTAGGCGTATCAATGAGAACAATCACAGTCTTAAACATGAGGTGGGTGAGGTGAGTTGGGGTTTAACGCCGCTTTCAAGAGTATTTCACTTATATCGCGGCTGCTAGTATTATGGCAGGGAGAAAGTCCGTGACGTCATGTGGCTATGCATTGCGGTGAAACCTGCGAGCATCGGCTGGAACTAGCGTACCATGACTAACATGACTAAACTGGTGTAATGACTTAGTCATGAATTTCTTCCCTCTAACACCCATTCCAATGGTGTATGGTATGATGGTAGATGCAAAACAGAGAAATAGAATTATATAAAACATGTACTTTATTCATAAATATTACGTTTTAATGTTACGTTGTGGCATGCTTATATTCAATTATATATGCACACTAAGCCATCATTGTTTCCATGTGTATCAACATTTGTTTCACATTACAAAGTCCACGACATCTTAAAAGGTTTCAGCATATCTTCTGTGAACTGCGTAACCCTTAGAACCTGTGAAAACAATACAACACAATCTAATGACAGGTGGAGCATCCGTTATAGATAAGTAAGTTTGTGGTATACAGTTTTATCAATGATCATCTGGCAAAGGAAACCACAATTAAGATGTTGTTCAATAGAACAGTCAACATAACATAAAGCTTTTCAATTTGTATTACAGGATTACAGAATGAACATGTATCGACTTTGAGCGATACCACGATTTAGAGTGATCTGAAACATCAACTTGAAAAATGTGACTGTTTTTTTGTGTTTTAACTTTAACATACTTCCAAATGCTCGTGAAATCATATGTACACTCAGCCGCATAAAAAAACGTCACCACATTTTCAACTGTCTAGAATTCGAAATACTGCCGTCTGATAAAGTCGATTTTTAATGCATTTTATAGGGACATGATTTGTAAATAGGGACCCACAATTTCATGTATCAGAATATAATACATTTATTTTTATATCTTGGGGTGCTGAAATCGCTTTTTCAAAATGTTTTTTTTTGGCCAGAATGTTTGGCATTTAACATTAACATTCATAAAAATGTAGAATTTTAATTAAAAAATGACGTAGTCGATATCAATAACCTTCATGGACTTCAATTTGTTGACGCGTCTTTACTGTAGGACGTGATAAAACAAGCCAAAAAGCCATTTCTGACTCTCCAAACTCGTCTAGTTAAAGTTAGCTTCTGGAGACATGATGTATCTTAGTTTCAGTAATGTTTATCACTCTGGATTGAAATACCTTGTATTTTGTATGGTGACGCTTCTTTTGCGGTTAAGCGTACTTTGCTTAGACAATCTGTTTACCTCATGCCTCGGATCGTAATCAAACGGAGTTGTCTGCCCATTGATGAGGACACCTTTTGGTTCTGACAACACTCCCAAGACTGTGACGTTTCCTAACGTCATTGGTTCAGCCGTATAGCCCACGTGATCGACTAAAGAGGTCACGGTGTTCTGAAAAAAGTAACTTCCTTTTCACCAATCTTCGCATGAGATGACCAGCCTAATTAAAATCCATCTTGTTCCGAGGAATAAAATTTGCAAAATAAAGCATCTACCGGGACACAAACAGGTTCTCTAGATTCCTCACGTTCCTCGGAAAAACGTCGAGTTTAATCGCTGAAGAGATGACGTTCTTTTGACAATATTTTCAAACTTTGATTGAGGTTTCGTTTCATGATACAATCTAAGGGATTTCCCAAAACGCCACACCGGAATGCTGAACTTTATCGAAATTGACTAACTTATAAGGAGGAAAATACACGCCTAACAGGGAAACCATATGGGCCCTATAAGATCTAAAAACAGGGCGTTCCCAGCAACTTCATACAAAACATGATCTTCTGAGTGGGTGGGGGTGGGCGTACACTTATTGAAAAGGGGGTTAACCTTTTCGGTCCATCTAATGTACATGTCAAAACTTTCGAAAGGATCCGCCACTGAAACTCGATGTGGCAAGGTAGATCAGACATTTAAAATCACCTTCCTTAAATATTTCATTGCATTATTTCGTTCACAACATATTTATACCAGAGACCTATAACCTAAACAAGAAGAAGCTACTCACCATTGGCCCTGGTAGATGGAACGAGTAAAGCTAGTTGTTAATTTCAGAAAAGAATTTACATGTATTTCATACTACCCAAAGTCATTACTATGGACAGAATGGAATACGTTTTACTTCCATAGGTTATAAGAAATTACCATAATTTTCATAAGACATTTCCACATGCATAACGCGTTTTTGCTTAATTGTACTCACGTTTTCAGCAGTAAACTTGAAAGTGTTAAACAGACCTTTTTCATATGCACCTGAAATTCAAAGATTAACATATATTTATTATCATATCATATTACCTTACCTTTACGTCTAGTAAATGATTTAATTTCCAAATTTGGAACGTGGTCGAATTTTTGTTTTATCAAAACTGAACTTCTGGCACGCTGTCGTAATTTTGAAGGGCATTTTAAAATGAGGCTCTCTGGTGATCTTACGATGGCGAACTTATAGAGGGGGCGAAATTAAGGAAGAATTACGGTATATATTATCTTTTTCTTATGTCAGATTTTCTGCCTGTCAATCAAGCTGTTGAGAAATGAAATCTGGTCGATCGGAAGATTTGTTTTGTTTTTAGGATTGTATTTGTGCCATAACCCTTAACAATATAACGCATATCCCGATGAATTGTTTTGAGAAAAGTATCTCCCAAATATAGAAAAGGTTAGTGGAGTAAGTAAATGCTTCAATTGCGACACACTGATAAATCAAACAAGTGGATATATTACTTACTACTATGCATGATGGTCGTCATTATGTGTTTCATTCTACAGTTTAACAAGTCATTTCTATCTACAATACTTCATGTTTTCTTTTTTTGAACGTGTGACATTTTTAATATGTGATTAATTCAACTGTTACATGATTCTTTCAGTCACAAAGAATAACAGGAAGTGTTCACTGACATAAACTGAATAAAGACTAAAATTCAAGTCCATGATCTTTGTAAAATATATATTTACCATCATCCATGTGATCTTTAGGTTTTCAATTTCATTGGTTAGATAGTAAATCGAGGTGTGCTGAATGAGGATATATACTGTACTTTAGGCTCTTATTTCACAGGAAGAGAACTAAACACTGGTCTTACCGTAAGTATCGCCATCGTCCCAATATAATTCTCCTTGGGCTTCCAGAGATCTGGTCAACGCAACTAGAAGCCAGAAGTGCTGCTTGCGACTGAAATAATATAAATAAAATAAATCATTTAGTTTACTTATGTTAAAAAGAAACGCGTGTTGGAAGCCAGGAATTAGGTATATGGTTATGAGAAAACACTTCCGTATTCCACTTGTAAAGGCCTCTCAAAGACTTCATATGGTTGCGGTATACTGTTTTAATTGCCGATCAATGTAATTTTGACATTATAATGGTTGTCAGATTGATCAACCTAACATGATACATGAGTGAGAGAGTAACATAGTTTTGCAATGATTTATAAACTGATTTGTTTCACGAGGGCAAGAACGCAATGATGGTTTGAATTATTCTTCCAAGTGATGGTTGAACTTAGGATTTGTTGGCTAACTATGATTAATTGTGTCATTGATATGAGTTTTTGAGAGGTATTCTGGAAGTTGATGTTATGAAGAAGACAAGGGTATTTATGAACGATTTACTACAAGTGTCATCTACTGTGGGAGCATGTACAATTAAAGAAAGTTCATCATCCATAAAAATCATTGTATTCTTCGTTGAAAAGATGGTTACTTAAAGAGCCATCAAGGATGTTAGTGTTTCAAATAAATAAAAAATTGTGGAAAATATACTTATAACGTCAATCGCCAGAGAAATCTTTTATCTACAACATGACATGTGATAAATACTTATCACATCACGACAATGTAATGAAAGATGGTTTCAAAGAGAAGTACGTACTCCTTCAAGAAGCGCGCGTTAAGGGTTTCTGACGTCGTATAAACAGAATCCCCTTTATTGCATAAAACGTACTACGCAACAGCAAGCGTTTCCGAAGCGTAAAGGCTCGTCTCTAGCGCTAGTTTCCATAACATTCCACGTGCTGCAGGTGCTTCTCTTGCAAGTTACCCTTGTCACACATTACTGAATGTGACGATTGCTTTATAAACAATGTTTCTAAATGTCCTGAGAATATACAAATTATTGCCTGTTTAATGTTTTTTTTTATTGAGATATGACTAGAAAATTATGACAAATTTCTATTCTCATTAATTATAAAATTTAAGCAAACTAGTGAAAATACCTAGTTGGGTAAAACAATTATTTTTATATATGTAGCAAATACATAATTAAATGAAATGGTAAATAAATAAGCGCCAAAAAATATATATTTCAATTTCTTTCATTGCTCATAAACTTTATTATTCTTTCGTGTCTTTGTAAACAGTGTGTGAGTTAGACCACAATGCTTTGCGCTTGAAAATAATAGACTGGATCTATATTTAGACTGGAAAACACCTTTACTAATTAATTTCTTGGGTTATTTTGGGTCGAAAAAATTAGTGAAAAAGTAAGTGTATATATTTTACGGAGATAGATTTTTGGATATTTTCCTATATGTTCATCAACATCCTTGATGGCTCTTTAAGACTGTTAAAACGGTTTAACAGAATAGTCATTAATGACTTATCAATATCATGTAAAAGAGATTAAATGTCGGCCAAATAAGATAATAAGTGGTAGTCTAACACTTAGACTCTGAAAACACAATTTTTATATCTGAAAAATCCATTTCAATATTTAATAAAATGGTGATATTTTCAGAATAAATACCTTTTTCCAGAATCTGAATGTAAGACTAAATAAATGGTTGATAAGTGGTTTGACTAAATGGTTAACTCCACCAGTACCTCTGTGTGGTGGTAAGAGCCGGTTCCTGCATTGGTAGGATGTAGCCTCCCCGGATGTTGAGATTGATTCGGTTGAGTGGAGCGGGAAGACCGAAGACTCCGCCCGAGTCAGTCATACGTGACCCCGCCGGCCAATAAAACCATGTGGTCTGGGGGAAGGAGGCATACAGCCAGGTTGTGTTCTGAGAAAGGTACAAACATGCATCTGATATACATTGTATAGAGAGCAACTTTAAACTTGAAATCAATGTTATTCGTATCTTTAAAGGGCCAGTAGCACGTTTTTTTCGCTCAAATAAGTCGATGAAATGTATTTGAAAAATAATGTCACTAATAGTAAGACACCCATCTTTCTTCGGAAAATCAAGTTATAAAATGTTATATATTGTAAAGCCAAGGGAATCGTTTTTGTAATTCGAAATAATCAAATGTGTTCACATTAAAATGGCCGCAATTTCCGGTAAGATTTGACACTGGAACTAGTGCAGATGTTCTTGTTCAGATGTTGTATTTTTTCATATCTTTACAACTGTAATTATCTAAGGATTAATCCATGGTGATGACGTCATCTATTGTCTTAACAGATGGTTATTCTTAAGAATCTACTGGTCATTGACTGTCCCAGTCAGGATGTTAGGTTTTGACATTTTCAGTAATGGCAAACAGAGTACATTTTTGGAAATTGATGTATCTGAATAGGATCTTAAAATATTTCAATTATGACAAATTATTTTTTGTAATGCATGAACCTGGATTCGAACATGCAAACCTTCGTTTGGTAATCAGCGTTCTTAGCCATTAGGCTACGACACGCTCTTATAGGATGGTTTGTCAATAAGAATCCAGCGTTCTTTTCAAGACCGGCAACGCACGGCATGGAGAGGCAAAGTTTTAGCTGTCAATCACTGCACGTGCGTGGAAGAATCCATTCCATGAGGGTCTTAGCTACTTGTACCATATCCGATGAATGAGCACCGACATTTGCAAAATAATTGATTTTGGTGTCTCATTATTAAATTTTATTGTTTCAAATGTAAAATAATCACATGCATGTTTCGTGACGTCATACATGTGTTAAGATAGAGAATGCGTTCGGAGCAGTGGATTCGTTAAAAATCTACTGCTCCTCATGCATTCTCCATTACTTGATATGGAATTGATTACCTTCTGCAACACTGGAACAATCATGAGAGCCGGTCCCCACAGGAAGTGTGTGTCTATGTCGTACGTCGTGCGGTCGCCTGGGAACCTAAAACAATCAACCTTAATTACATATATAATCAATTCAAAGAAAGAGCAAATTTTTTAAAACTATATAATTAGATTGTTGCGCTATGGTTGTTATATTGTAGATATTGTTATATTGTATGAAAAGTTTATTACTATCGAAAGCAACTTTTAAAGGATTGATAAGAATTCTGCATCTTATATAGAAATTCATACCCGTGTCATATGACTTTTTATAAAACGAGTGCGATTTTTTTTATTACCTGAGGGAGAGCAACCTTGCACGAGTTTTGAAAAAGTCATATGACTCGCTTTCGAGTGTTAAGATTTTATAATACCTATTCTCTTACATTTGAATTGTATAAAATTGCCAGAAAACCGTCAACTACTTGCGACGGCAAGCAACAATGACGTCATTGAAAATGACGTTACAGATGGCGAAATATGGAAATTCGCTCATCAAACGTGATATATGCACATGTGCTTGTATTGAAAATATTAACTCGGTTATATTTAACTATTACGGTAATGTTTTACGCACTCAACGAATATTGGCCTGGCTACAGTATCACCGAAAACATGACTCTTGTAGAAGAGAGTGTAGAGATACGGCAGGAAGGAGTATCTGGTCAGATATACGTCTCGTGTAGAGTTCAGGAATGCTGAGCTAAACGCTGTAGGATCTTGATCCTGTAGAATATGAATAACAAAATAGACTCATAGGCTCTGTGGATCATCAGGCTTAAATAATACATATAGGCTGAAAATGTATAATTGAAGGGGTGCATTCATTCAGTGTAGAATCCACATGAGCCAGACCAAGGCATATGAGCTGTATATGAATATAATTTCGTTAAAAAATAATGGGAAAATTAAGAGAACTGTAACATATCTTTTGTCATGCGTTAAAGGGGCAGTAGCACGTTTTTTCGCTCAAATAAGTTGATGAAATGTATTTCAAAAATAATTTCACTAATAGTAAAACATCCTTCTCTCTTCGGAAAATAAAGTTTAAAATGAGTGTACATGTTTCGGGAAAGGCCATGGGTATCGTTTTTGTAATACAAAATAATAAATTGTGTTCACAATAAAATAGCCGCCATGCAATTTATGGTTTATACGCAACCTAGTTTTTACCACTACAGATAATTGGTTTTTGTAATAAGATGTTTTACCCTCTAAAGTTAATTTAAATGACATAAACTATCATCATAAATGGGAAATTTGAAAAAATATTTTTTGCAAAAAACGTGCTACTGCCCCTTTAACAGGTATCAAGACTGAAGTATGCCCTGAAGATCAATTTATCATTGCTGATATATTCAAAATGCATTAAGTAAAAGAACAAAACCCATTCAATTAATAGTATCAAACATGCATCCAAGATCCAGAAGACAATATCCAGAATATTAACCGGCATGAGTATGTTGTTATGACTCCTGGAGAAGGGGTAGAAAGCCCCAAGCTGGAACCATCTCTGACACAGTTCCTCTGTGGTAGGCTCCCTGAACCCGCATATGTCGGCACCGATCATTGGCATACCGAACATGTTGAAACTAAGGACTTCTGTAAAATAAAATAGAGTATTTAGTAAAAGCTGACCTTGATACTTTGATTTTACGACGTTCTACAATCTGTATGTTGAAAAGGTTACATAGTCGTAGTTGGCTTACACAAACGCCAAATAATATTGACAATTGTTGGTTATCAATTGGAACTTTGCATGTTGAAAATGTTACAAAATCGTATTTAGTTTAGAAAAATGTCAAAAATCATTTGGCATTTAATAAGTATAATAAATGATTTTTCAAAAACAAAAGTGTTCATTTAAATAGTTTTGCCAAATAATTTGAATAGTAACTTAATGAAAATGCATCGAGTGAAATTTAGTGTCATGTCATGCATGTAAGTGATTTTGTGATAGATATAATTGGTGCGGTGTGTACCCGAAATAGACTTGTACATATCATAATACGTGGCCGCGTTATCCCCTGACCAGTGTCCACCAAACTGTCCTTGACCAGCGAATGTGGCCCGGGATATGATGAAAGGTCTTTTACCAGGCCGTGCCGTCAGCAGTGCTCTGAGCAAGATTGCGAATGGTGATGGAAATTATCAACATGAAAATATTTTGTTAACAAAACATCGACATGTTCTGTTCTTTTTGTAGGCAGACATATATCTCTGAACTTTTAGACATAACGTTGGAATTTGTGTTTTTCTGGAAAAAAACATTCTTTATCATTTCAACGTTCATTGCGAATAACGAGTTCCTGTTTCCTTGCATCCCGAGGGTGATTTAATACTATATGTACAAATACATTGTTGTCTTCTTGTATTTGTTTTTCCCAAGGAAAACACTATTTTCTTATCTAACTTACGTGTGTGAAGCCATCGCCTCCCCCAGCCCGTACAGATTGTGTACATTGTAGGATGATGATAGATACTGCTTGCCCGATACACACGTTGTACGGGACTGCAACTGCCCTTCTCTCAACCCTGGGGCAACAGAACACTTCATCAACTTATGTCAATTACAGACGTTTATTAAAGGCAGGTGAGGACGTGAGTTCGAAATTCGAATAGACTCGTGTTAAAAAAGAACATCCAGAAATATTTGTGTTTACATTTTTATTTATTCTTTTCAGGTAGGTGGTATACAGACAGCGTCCTTTGCATACCAATCAGCATTGGGTAACAACTGAAGTGGTCAAGGTTAAAGGCAAAAACATCCAGAATTTGAACTATTGTAAATGATAGGATTCAAAATAAAAAATGGTTTATATCATCATAATCTATTATTTTCAAATATTATTCACGTTTAAAGTTTACTTTATATTTTTAGTTAAATTATAAATATAAAATGATATATAAAGTTACCCATCAAGGACTGTGCATGATCTTAAGCATTAGATCTCAAAAGCATGACGAAAACATCTGTCAACGTTACGTGAGGTGTTAACAGGACAAGATGGAGATATACATTGTTTTAAGAACTCTTTTTTTATTGATTCAGGAGCATTATATAGCCATTGGTAACAGTTATTTATATTTTTGAGAGGGCACTTTATTTCAGTAAAGTAAACGTGTTACAACCCCTTTAAAGATTATTAGAATAAGATCCAAAGTGATAGGTGTCAAATCATGATTAAATGCAAAAACATGATTACCTTATCGAATCTCGTCTCAGTAAATATTCCCTGCAGTATTCCTTTCCCTTTAACATCGTACAGAAGCATGGTTAAGAGATGTTTTATATTTCTTATATACAAACTTACTAGGAACATACGGAGGGTGTTCATATCTGTCAGTCAGGGGACAGCCAACCACAGAGCCGGAGATAAGGTTCATAATCTCGTTCATATCCTGTGAAGTAGAATAATGATTTTTCAAGAAGACAAAACAATTATCTCTCCAAATATTTGTAGGAATGTTTAACATTTACATGTTTAGTATTTGGTTGTAAACCATTCCTACACGTATCTCGATGTTGCATTATTTATATCAAGTATAATTTTTGTACACAAACGTGTGTTAGAAAATTGAAATAAATTGAAATTATTAACATAAAACACCTTTTGAGTTTGTATAGTTATCATTAAAAATAAATGATTAATTCAAAAGCAACAAGCAGACAGAGTCGGCCATATCCCCCGCCATGTAGGAATTTTGAATATATTTATGCATTTTGAATATATAATGCATTTACTTTCTATATAGCAAAAGGCACATCTAGACTACTTGGTTGATACCTGTACAAAGTTTCAGCAAAATATATTGAATAGTTTTGAAGTTTGAGGCCGGAATGGAAAAGCCCGGACGCTCAGACGGACAGACGGACGGGCGGAGCTCATTTCTATATCCCCCGCCAACTTCGTTGTGGCGGGGGATAAAAAGCAATAATCTCTTGTAAAATAGGAAATTAGTGGTTCTTCTTACAATCCACAGTCCATCGAATGCCACTTGGGAATGGAAAGATTTGACGATGGTAGACCAGTAGTTCGCAGCCTGAGGGTTGGTGAAGTCGGGGAACACTACGGTACCTGGCCACACCTGCAGAGAATCAACTACAGAAGAATGCCTCTTAAAGCGGTACTAGCACGTTTTTTCGCTCAAAAAGGTTGATGAATTGTATATGAAAAATGATGTCACTAACAGTAAAACACCATTCTCTCTTCAGAAAATCAAGTTAAATAATGAGTGTACATGGTTCGGTAAGGCCACGGGAATCGTTTTTGTAATTTGAAATAATCAAATGTGTTCACATTAAAATGGCCGCCATGCCTTTTTGCTTTATACACAACATCGTTATTACCACTACGGATAATTGGTTTGTGTTTTATCATCTAAAGTAAATAAAGATGACTATATAAAAAAACTATGTAAATGGAAAGATTGAAAAAAATATAAATTTGCAAAAAACGTGCTACTGCCCCTTTAAAATCCTACAGAGCCTTTGCTTGTCGACTCATCGACAATGTTCTAAAACAATTAAGGATATATTTAATTTCAGTGATGGCTGAATGGCGATTTGAACGCGATTATTCATTCGTATTGAGTCAATTTCAGCAAATGGGAAATTGTCTGGGTTCAATACAGATGCTTTAAAAACTATTGGCTCATATATAAGGTCACTCATCCATACTTCAGGGCCTTTGATGTGTTAAAAAAACATTGCTTACGCCGCAGTGTCCTTGAAATAGTACTTTATTGGTCCAACCAAATAGAAGAATGAAATCATCCGTAAGCCTTGTGAAAATTTGAAATGCCTCATGGTTCTGTTTGACTGCCGAAACTTATTGGATTAAACTTATTTTTTATAATTAAAGTTTAGTTTATTAGATGCACGAGGTGACGTCAAGTTGATCGCGCCTTTTTTTTTTACAAGAAGTGTTGAACATGTGTTCAAAATATCCTACATAAAACAATATCTTATTTTTTTTAAATGACTATCGGAGACATAACTTTTCTTGTGGAAACCATAAGGGCTAACTTACTTGTTATTACACAACATCATCATTTGGGTAGAGATCCAAAGGATATCGATTTTAAGGCAATATTTTCATAACAGTATAGTGATTTATCCAACATATCCTATTGTGCAATAAAGGCGTTGAAAAATTCTTGCCATGTATGTAACTATCAAATTCTAGAACATAATCCATTGTTAGCCTTCAGTATTCAAATTTGCTAACTTTATTATCATTTTGTAGACGATGATTATACGTACGAGTCCGACAAGCGGATTGCCCGAGGAGTCGTTGATGAAGATTCCTAGAGACTTCCCAAGATCATAGGGGGCGTACCCTCTCGCTGTGTTACTGACCCCCGGGTCCTGTCAAGACAAGCCAATATAAATATCAAATCCTCCATGTAACTATTCCATTTCTTCAATATTAACCCTTTCACCACTAAGAAACCAGAACGCTTACATGTAAACTGCCAGGCAAAAGAAAGTACTCACCTCAGTTGGTTTCGATTAATTCAGTATTTAAAAGAAATCAGATGCATTTGACTATGACACGATGCAATAATACTTATCTGCAGTAGTTTAAATGAATGAATTGGTGACTGTGGTTAAATTTTAGTTAAAATATCTTTGTTTAATGGAGACAGGGTTAAGAAGCTACACCAACATGGCCTCTTCCATGTATAAAATGTTGTAAATGTGTGCATTTACATTTATTAGTTTTCACATAGAATATGTTTTATATGTCAATGAACAGTTGTGCATCTTAAAAAAAAAATTTTGAAATTTTTTTTTTTTTTAAAACATGTAGAATTCTTTGACTGCTGACCAGTACTTTTCAGTTTTAGATGATGACATCGAAAACTTGAGATATTTACAATTGAAAATCATAATATGATAAAATCAACTGAGGTGAGTACTTTCTTTTGCCTGGCAGTTGACATGTTTTGTGGCCACTGTAGAGACATGTAGCTAGGGGTGGAAGCACTCTAAAAGTCATGTGATTTAATTGTTACCTGGTGGACAAGGTATATTATATTCATTTTAAGATTTCCGTACCACAATGATCATGTAGTGTTTCCCCTGAGCATGTAAAGTGTCCGCTAATTTCTTCTGGTCTCCGAATTTCTCCGAGGTTGTAAAGTCTTTTCTGCCATCCATATAGTCGAGGTCGTTCCACTGAGTGTCCTGAAATAATAAGTTAGACTTGGATGAATTCCATTTTAAGAACATCCAATTTATTTCTCATTCCCAATTTTCATTTCTTGATTCGAATTGCAATTCAGAAAGTAATTACTGATCTGTGTATATTTTTCAATCTATTTGTTTCACTTAATTAGCTTTATTTGTTGATGGAGATGTGTAAAACTATAGAAAATGATACAGCTGCCTCAACCGCTAAGTGTTTTGCACAACAATATATATTGCCTAAACTAGTATGCACGCAACAATCCCTCGGCCTTCGCCCTCCTTCTCAGCGATCAATTCAAGTAGCTTAACAAGTGGGACTGTCATTACAACTTCCGAGTCGTCTTTTGAAATGTCTGTCCGTTGGATAAAAAAGCATGATATACAAACCCTGAGAAGCTTGTAAACTTATACTTTTTAAACAACATCTTTGTCATCCTGTATTAATTACTACATCTTACTACATCTCTTAAATGTCTTCTTCATTGTACTATAGCTGTATAAATCTTAAAACATCACAAAACATAAGTTCACAAAATTTAATTAAAACCGTAAATCTAAAAGTTGAGTTTATGTCCAACGTACATGAGGCATTCCTGCCTTGGTTAGTTTGTCCGCTATAGCCTGTGTTTGATTGGCTGTGTGGTAACCCCAGCGACTCTGGTGGAATCCAAGCGACCAATAGGGAGGCAGAAAACTTCGACCAATGATCTCTGTGTATTGTCTGATGACGTCAGAAGGGGTGGGACCCAAAAATATGTAGAAGTCGAGAATTCCTCCAATTGTTCTCCATGTAATTGCGGGGGCGGGTTGTAGTGCAACTTCTGTATAAATGGTTAGGTATATCATTAACCATAATGTAAAACATTACCCCTATTTATCCTAAGTGTACACGTGCAATATAACTTTTGCCAACCATTGGTCCCGCACAAGTTCCCGTATTCCATCTTCATTAACATGGAACATAAAGTGACAGGAACAAGAAACCCGCATATATTTAATTTGAACTATGTTACTACATAAAAAGTACGTGCAGTACATGGTAAAACATAAATCATTACACATGATTGCGTGCCTCGCGACTTTTCGAAGCCGTATGACACATTTGCTCGTGTATGTATTTATTATGTTCATTTATACCATTGTATATAAAGCTGAAACATTCCCCTATTACTTTCTGATACGCAGTTGGATTTCACGCTATATTACTGTTGGAATATTCAAAATAAACTTTCGACCAATCATGCTTGGCCTCTTCATACTTTGGAAAAAGCATATGACCAACGAACACGGCTGTAACAAATTTGTAACCACGTGACCATGTGGGTTATCCGAAATAATTATCCCCTTTTACTGCGAAAAGAGATTTTGTCTAAACATCTAAAATAGAAACGACCGTTGCGTTATTCTGAGTCTGAATGTTAGTAAACATAAGATTTGTCAATTCAAAGCCATTTTACACCTCCATGAGCAGACATGTACCAATTCAAGTGCATAATTTCGCACTGCAGTTTCGGAAAATCCAAGAAACTTTACAAGCTAATGTTATACGCGCGGAGCAAGCATATACTAAACGATAATAGTGGTTGTCAATCCACACACCAACCTTCCACTCAGTTATCAATATTTTCAATGCCAATCAGACTTGAATAATGGTTCTCAATGTACTGTTATTGAATTAATGATAGTGAAGCTTATACATGTATAAGCACATATTGGATAGAACCATATTTATGTTCAACTTGATAGCACCAAGCATGAGGATACCGGGCCATTATCCTTGTATTAAAAAAAGGTCCATATGCCTTCCTTCAACAGATAAACAGAATATGCTTCATAATCAATCGAATTGGTACACTTTAAATTTGCAAATGTTTAACAAATGGTTTACTGCTTGTTTCAGGGAAAATAGGCCTACATATTCTCATTGCTGGAATCTAACAATGACACAACTCTCAACAACGTTTTGATCAAATTCATAATATAGGCCTACTTCAAAATTGGAGCAAAAGCACCCGGGATTTGCGTTATAAAATAAATCGGGGATGTTGAAAATTCACTTTCATTTTCAAATGGTAGATTGTATATAATTTTATTTTATTTATGAATAAATTATGTATGTAAATTGAAAAGCATATACACATGATCGAGGTAAAATTCTTTTATTTGCGACTTTTGAATTGAATAACTAATTGTGTGATTAGTAATCAAAGCTTTTATCCCCCAAAATGACCATAATGCCGGCTTCATTTTGCTATATGTACATATGACATACATATCCTTTTTATATATTTTAGCCTTAACAAGATGCCTCCAACCATGCCTTTTTAAAGGCTTTTCTTGTTTCCGATCTTGTTAATTCATCCATACTTCGACCAAGGTAATTGGCAGAACATCTACACTATTTTCACTGCCGTTTATATATACAGAGTATAGACTTGGAAAAGGAATTCAAAGGAGTGATGACACTTTTCACAAAATTAACAATTTCCGGGATTGAGCACAACATTGACATTTTGCAATGAAAAAATCTAATCAATGTGCTCTATACCAAAGAATATCTTTGAATGTAATAGCACATGTCCTATGCTTTTAACCAGTGGAATAACCTAAGCGGAAGTAAAAATTACCAGATGTCAAATGCTTTGCACCATCCAATCAATTTCAAGTAAAGTAAAGGATATCACATGCACAGTATATTTAACCATCGGGTCAATTTCAAGTATAAAGTAAAGGATATCACATGCACAGTATATTTAACCATCGGGTCAATTTCAAGTAAAGTAAAGGATATCACATGCACAGTATATTTAACCATCGGGTCAATTTCAAGTAAAGTAAAGGATATCACATGGACAGTATATTTAACCATCGGGTCAATTTCAAGTAAAGTAAAGGATATCACATGGACAGTATATTTAACCATCGGGTCAATTTCAAGTATAAAGTAAAGGATATCACATGCACAGTATATTTAACCATCGGGTCAATTTCAAGTAAAGTAAAGTAAAGGATATCACATGGACAGTATATTTAACCATCGGGTCAATTTCAAGTAAAGTAAAGGATATCACATGGACAGTATATTTAACCATCGGGTCAATTTCAAGTATAAAGTAAAGGATATCACATGCACAGTATATTTAACCATCGGGTCAATTTCAAGTAAAGTAAAGGATATCACATGCACAGTATATTTAACCATCGGGTCAATTTCAAGTAAAGTAAAGTAAAGGATATCACATGCACAGTATATTTAACCATCGGGTCAATTTCAAGTAAAGTAAAGTAAAGGATATCACATGGACAGTATATTTAACCATCGGGTCAATTTCAAGTATAAAGTAAAGGATATCACATGCACAGTATATTTAACCATCGGGTCAATTTCAAGTAAAGTAAAGGATATCACATGCACAGTATATTTAACCATCGGGTCAATTTCAAGTATAAAGTAAAGGATATCACATGCACAGTATATTTAACCATCGGGTCAATTTCAAGTAAAGTAAAGGATATCACATGCACAGTATATTTAACCATCGGGTCAATTTCAAGTATAAAGTAAAGGATATCACATGCACAGTATATTTAACCATCGGGTCAATTTCAAGTAAAGTAAAGGATATCACATGGACAGTATATTTAACCATCGGGTCAATTTCAAGTAAAGTAAAGGATATCACATGCACAGTATATTTAACCATCGGATCAATTTCAAGTATAAAGTAAAGGATATCACATGCACAGTATATTTAACCATCGGGTCAATTTCAAGTAAAGTAAAGGATATCACATGGACAGTATATTTAACCATCGGGTCAATTTCAAGTAAAGTAAAGGATATCACATGGACAGTATATTTAACCATCGGGTCAATTTCAACTTAAGTGAAGAATATCACATGCTCAATATCCTTTACTATCGGATCAACCTCAACTAAAGTGAAGATAAGAGATACTTGCCTATCGCGTTGCTGTTAAGGAGGAAAACACCATGGCTGTTTGTATCATTCTCCATCATCAGATAGAAGGGATGCGAGCCGTATAGATTAGAATTCTCCTGAAAATAAGATATAGACTTGCACAAAGAACACATGTGTTTCAGTCTGTAATGATCACACCAACTTTAATTGACCACTGACCAAACGTCTTTACAAAACATGACTGTTAGACGTTCCTTAAAAGATCATCTAACGATCTCCCTACAAATGAATAACATTTCATTTTAAAACTGAATATGTCTGATGTAATACTGATGTGGAAATACTCATATGTTTAAAGTATCTGCAAATGTTCAATTTAAGAATTCGAACCCACACCCTGAAAATTGGAACGACTATCGATTAATCGATGCACCATTGATAATTGATGTTCAGACCACCATATAAGAGCTATTGTCGATGCATGATGCATCGAAGATAATATGAATGCAAAGAAGGTGCAACGCCGAAAAATTGATAATATTACCCTAGGCGAGTCGCCATGGTTCCACAGTACAAACTTGGTCCAGCTGACGTTGAGCTGTAGAGAGCCCCGATGTTCTCCCAGTCCGTAGATAAAGGTTGAAGGCAGGAATGAAGAGAGTTGTATAAACTGATCGTTGTACATAAACGCTCCTGCTGTCTTTATCCTGTAGATAGTTTATGAATGTAACATGGATATAATTGAGATATACAGAAGTACGAAGCCTTGTATTTTTCGAGACGAGTCGCTTGTGGGCTTCGAAACCCGAAAGTCTGGCAACAATCGTCAGCACTGATTGTACCAATAACTTCTCCACTCTTTTCAAATAACCTTTAAAAGACTTGGAAAATGCTTCCAGAAGAAATCGTCAACAACGAAAAGGACAAAATCCGGTTTTGGTTGAATTGTTAAAACGATTGTTAAACAAAAGCAAATAATAAAGCAAACGGTTTATAAGTATGTTAGAACACCTCTCCTCAGTTTTGGAAGAAATATTACATATTCGGGATCTGGAAAAACTTCCCTGAAATTTTCGTCCATTTTGCTTACGATTGCAATAATCTTTTAACATAATACAAGCCTGTACGTCTATCTAAAGAATTCCTTTATACAGAAAACCACGTAGGTCTTTTTATTGAACTCAACTGGTACGTACACTAAACGTAGTAATCCCCCCTGTTACCTCCAAGAAGAAGGCCTGTCCGTGATAATGTTCTAACGTTTTAACCACACTAAATAACAAAGGATGTGAGGGAACTCTGGCCTAGATTTGTTAAGATCTCTCAGCGCTATGACAGTCATAATTCAATGTTAATGTATAGTAACAATCGTCTTAACACTTCGAGTTTCGAATATTATAACCAAGAAAAATACAGTAATCTGTACATACAGTGGTGTGTTGCTAGACTTCCTGTTGACCCTCAGGGAGAATGGCTGACCCTGGTCAGCAGCCTCCACTGTGTACAAGTTGTCTGACGGGTCAGTTCGGGGGGACGATTTGGGTCGAGCGAGGGGCACCTCCCACCGTTTGGTATGCGCTTCTGTAATCTTAGAAATATGGATAATGTAATGTATTTTTTAAGGAAGAGGATTCGTGACAAATTCATAGAAAAACGTTGTTTGTACATACTCTCATATTAACTAACGTTAACGATCTACTTACAATTTGTATAGATAGAATAAGAGGGTTTTTTTTTTACATGGTAGAGCTACTTTGCAAAATAGTTCTCCGATATCTGATACGGGTCAATTCTTATTGGAGTTTACAATATAACGTGGAATTCTGGTACAAAATAGCAAGGTACCAGCAAAGCATTAGCATCACCCCTCGCGCAAATCTCATTCACTGGCTATAATTTGAATTTTGCTGGATTTCGTCACCTTTTCTTTACCAGAGATATCTGATTGCACGTTCAGGGGCAGTACGCTGCTCATCCTCGGTTACCCATGGTTATATATATGCTCCGTTACTCTCCACTATATCACCCATGGGAAATCTCATCAGAGAAAAATTACCCGCCCTTGGCCGGCGTGAACCAATCAAACCGCTACGCAGCTTGGACCTGCGAGCCAATGACAATTCATATCACTTCGTTGCAAAGCACGCAAGGTCATTTTGTAAGCCATCCATCACCGGTTATCTCCCTTGACCCTTGTCGTCCTATCCTATTGAGCCTTTTCTTTGGTTACTGACTTCGTCACGCCGGTCATGGGCGGGTAATTTTTGTACAGATTTCTCTGATAGAGTTTCCAAGGGGTGATATAGTGGAGAGTAACGGAGCATATATAAAACCATGGGTAACCGAGGATGTACGCTGCTATGCTGGTACAGAAAGGATGACGACATGCAGCAAGGCTTACATTAGCCAGTGATAGAGACTGCCTTTGATTTGCATGTTCAAAATACCTGGAACAGCCAATGATTACCGATTTCTATGACAAAATACCTTGACTCTAAGTCTGTAAGCTGTTTGGTATTCGATGTCCACTACAAGATCCGTGATGGTATTGGGGTAATAGGTCTCACTTGTCCTTTTCAACGAAAAATTTACTCCCATTGATGAATTCGTTGGTTTTGTTGAAACTGTATACCCATCATAATTCAATGGATAGTAACACGCAGGGGTTGACATTCCCAGTGGATCTGATTTGAACCCAGAATTTGACCAACAACACCCGCGTCGCAAGCAGACGACATCCGTTGGAAAGTTTTCTGGGTGGCAGTCGAATCTCTGACTGTCTGGTATGACGTCACATTGCTTTGCACGAATTGCACGTGCGCTGGTGTCAATTTCATCTCTGCTTTTCCCCGTGGTATTGGAGGTCATTTCATCAACGCCGTTATGCTTATTTCGGATGTTGTTTATGCTTGCATATACTTTCTCAATTTTGTTCCAAAATAGATAAACATTTTCTTGCTTATCTTTGACGTCGTTTTCCTTGACTAACGTTTGATTGTCATTTCCCCAACCGAATAATGACCACCATGTCAGATTTGCATTTGTGTTTGGAGATGGTGGTGCTGTTAAATGAAGTAAAAGAGCCACCCCGAGAAGTGTGATAGTTAGAATGACTCCAACCTCACGGCGAGTGTAGACTTTCTTTGAAACATTTTGCGATCGTGACTCCCTGCCTTTGGAACCCATGACCACTGTAATAGAGAGGAATTATAAAAAAAATGCTACAAAATCTAATTAAAGGGGCTGTAGCACGTTTTTTGCAAATTTTACATTTTTTAAATTTCCCATTTTTAATGATAGTTTATGTCGTTTATATTTACTTTAGAGAGTTTTATACACAAACCAATTATCCGTAGTGGTATTAACGGTGCTGCCTATATAAAGCAAAAAGTGCATGGCGGCCATTTTAATGTGAACACATTTTATTATTTCGAATTACAAAAACGATTCCCATAGCTTTACCGAACCATGTATTCATTTTGTAACTTGATTTTTTCGAAGAGAGAAGGGTGTTTTTTTACTAATGGTGACATTATTTTTCAAATACATTTCATCAACTTATTTGAACGAAAAACGAAGCTACTGCCCCTTTAAAGCTAGATGTAATATTATACGCACGTAATGGAGGACATAGGAGACGTATAACATTTCAGCTAGTTTACCTAGATTTGGTGCTAAAACGATTTAAGCAGTCTAAACCCAATACCAAAAGAAACTTTGCACCCATCTTCTTGTCTTAATAAATCACATAATAGGCAACGATTGGATTTGGGTTTTTAAGTATTGTAATAATTATTCAATTTTACATTCGATGTATGAAAATATTCATTTCAAAAGTTTATTTAAATAAAAAGTTTGGACGCATCAACATACGAGGGGTATCAAAATGTGTTTGATCAATTCGTCTGTGATTCGGTGGTGGTCTCGTACTCGGTGGTCTTTGCTAATGGGTAACATCAACGGACTTTTAACATCAGAAACTGTTTCAGTAGTCGCTTAACATGTGTGTCTTGTCAAAATTAAAAGTTTAATTTTTTAATTTTTTTTAAATTTCATTTTTTGTAAAAAAATTAAAAACTTCTGAAAAAAATATTTGACTGATGACAATACGCCATTACTTTTCAGTTTTAGTGTACGATGTCCAAAACTTGAAATATTTGTAATTGAAAAACATACATATGATAAAATCAACTGAGATGCAAAGTTTCTTTTGGTATTGGGTGTAGATTGTTATGTTTTCGTCGATACTTTTAAAAATAACTATAGAAGATTACTTTGAAGAGGTTCTAAGTATACTTCAGAATCCATTAAGAATACAATATGAAATTTTAGTTTTCATAATTTGGAAATACAATGTTTTAAGATGTTAATGTGTTACTTTAAAATTGTCATAGAAATTCAACAAATTATTAAAATATTTTATGATATGTTTATAACAAAATATTATAGAAGATACTTTTCTATGAGTTAATTACACGACGTCATGGTGGAATACTTACATCATAGTAAATACTTCACACTGACTTTAGAATACAATGTCATAGACTACCTTTTAATTTGAGTTCATAAAACGATGTTTAGATTACAGATTGAAGATAGTTTACAAACAGGTTTACATTCTCGATAATCCAGCGTATACTCTGGATTATCGAGAACGACAGATGAAATGCAAATCCATATTAAATGCATAAAATCACCCATTCATTCAACGAAAGGTACAAGTAGAAAGAAATAAAGAAAGGTACATTTGCATTAAAGTTAAATATCCAGTCTTTGTTAATACTTTTCTTTATTTTGGAATGTTTCCCTATGCTTCACAAAACGTCAAATGTTCAGGTGTTTGGCAGCTTCAAGTTATCAAACAAATAAAAACATAACGCCGAGTTTCTCTTCTCGCCGATTTCATTTTATCTTCAATGAGAACATAATTCATATGAGAACATATGTATATAAGTCATATGAGCACATCATACAAGGTAAGATTGTTAGATTATTTAAACAATATTATAATAAGAATAAACTTAAGTTTTTATGGATAATGTTTCAATAAAGATTCGTGTGTCGTTTTCGAATATTCGTGTTTGAATCGAATCGCAATTAAGAATTTGTTATCCATAAACAATTGTTCATAATTTACTTCTTACTTCTAAATTTTGCAACTCAGCGAAAACCTAAGTGAAGGTCACTAAATAGGCCTTAATCATATCATGACATGACGTGAGTATTTGCTATGCACTTTATCAGAGGAATATTAATTTTGTTTGATTAATGTTTTGGTTACCATTAAATATGTTAAATATTCTGACATTATGATATATAAAATATTCAATACTCACTTTGTTAACTCGATTCACATTTCAAACAAGATCACAAACGATAATACACCTTTGGTCTGATAACAGTGTATCGTGACATGGCCAAATGCGATAGTTGCTGCATCCTAATCAGCCTACACTGTCGGCCAAAAGAAACGCCTACCAGATATCTTAGCAGATTTCGTAAATATTATAATGAACAGTTTAGCAACATTATACCATTATGAAGTTGTAACATTTCTACATAATATATTTAAATTTCAGAACTTGACGTGTCACAAAAGAATGACGATTTTTGAAATCAGACAACAGAAATTGAACATTTGAAACACATTTTCATTCAACCACGAGCAACATTACAGGTACGCACTTGCATTAAAGTGTTGATGACGCTATGCAGAAGTACGTGATTACGGTGCGCAAATTAAACCAACCGGAAATAACGGTCTTCATTGGGCGTGATTTTCATGAATGTTATTTTGACTGGAAACAGTTTTCCACGATTTCAGTGGACTTTCATATTAAGTATTGCTTCAGCATAACGTTGAGACCACCTTTAATTATATTTCACTAAAATGATTTCATCTTTCATTTCATGGAAAATCAAATAGGCGTTTCTTTTGACCGACCTTCTTGAATCGAATTTTTTCCTGAGCACATATTGAAAGTTTGAATTATATATATACTTTTATTCTTTATCATAAAATAACAGCATATAGCAATAAACTTTTTTTCTGACCCCTGTCCTTCCGTGGGGAGAAAACATTATAAATGTTTATTATAAATGGGAATATAACAAGGTTACATTTGGGATAACATTACCTTCAATTGTACAAATTCTTGTACATCGTGCCGAGTCCCATCTAAATGGCATGTATTTCTAATGCATTCAGTCTTGGGAGCTGCGCTATATTACGTCTATCAGAGGGGTACTGAACGTATAATTAGCTTAATTATCGATTCTTATCGAGGCGAAATGCTGGCCTTACACTGAGGATGTGGGTTCGAATCCCGCATGCGTCTCGGCCCGAAAATGTAAAAATATTTGTACTGTTGAAGGTAAAGTTATCCCAAATGTAACCTTATTATATTTGTTCACTATCTATATGGTATGTATTTCTAATATATATGGCAAATTTTAACCAATATAACATGCCAAAACGTGCTACAGTGCCTTTAAGAAGCAGTTCCTTGAACATCAAGGACCGAAATATCTGAATAAACGCTGCTCACCTGTCACTGCATTATATGAATAGCCAATATCTACCATGAACTTAAAGGCACTGTAACACGTTCTTTGAAAATTATTTTTTCTCAAATTTGTCATTTATTATTTAAGTTAATACAATATAGGTCTATTGTTACGATAGAGAGTAAAACTTCTCATTACACGACCTGATAAGCTGTATCTAAAGACTAAACGGTTATTTGTATTGGAAGAAATGGTGTGACGTACGCCTATAAAGCAACACTTTGTTGAAGTCTTCAGTGTAAAAGGTAGATTTGTAGGCAATCTAAATAAATTTAGATCGACATTTTTTTAATAATGTCATATTGTCGTATAATATAGAACAGTCGATCTAAATTTATTTAGATTCATTTATTTGATTCGTGCGATTTTGAGAGTTCAGACAGCACGATGGTTGACCATTCAATCATTGTACCATTGTCCAGGAGTTAAGAGATGTAGCTATATCATTCAGATCACTCGAACTACCTTTGAACGGGAAATGGAAGTGCATGGCTTAACCAAAAAATTACATTCTTTTTATTGATTAAGGACATTTATTTAGTCACTGGTAACACTTATTCACCTTTTTTCGTGAGAGTACTTCATTTCGGTCAGAACGGCGTGCTAGAGTGCTTTCAAACCTGCACACACAGGTATTCAGAGGACATGTGGATATGGGTTTATATAGCATAAATAAGTTATGAAGTGTTTGTCACTTATATGTAGTGTACCCTCAACATGGCTATATGCCGAGACCACAAACAGTTTAAAACATTCCAAAAATGTAAAAAAAAAATTCGCACCATCTTCATTGTTTCCCAATTCTAACGAACAGGATGAAATACGCAAACACATGTTAACCTCGTTATGGACACGAATGCAATTGTCCAGAATTGAAGTTTCACGATATTTGTTTTTGAATTTGGAAGACAAATATAAGGTTATCGAAATCACGGTTTATCAATTCCAGATTTATCAGAATTATTGTGCTTGCCTATTTCATTCTGTTCGTTAGCAACAGTTATTTCTTGATTGAAATTCACAGGTCAAAGGCAATGTATTCTCTTTTCACGATAAATTCATGCTGCACGTGCGTCATTTCCGAAGGTACTGTAAATATCCCTTTTTACGAGAAACTCATGCTGCACGATATCATTTCCGAAGGTACTCTTTTCACGAGAAACTCATGCTGCACGTGCGTCATTTCCGAAGGTGCTGTACATATCCCTTTTGACGAGAAATCCATGCTTCACGTGCGTCGTTTCAGAATGTGCTGTAAATATCCCTTTTCACGAGACGTTCATGATGCACGTGCGCCATTTCCGAAGGTGCTGTAAAATCTCTTTTCAGGAGAAACCCACGCTGCATATGCAGCAGAACAAATAGAGCCTCAGATAGGCAATTGAGACATTTGCAAATAAATTTACGATCAATGTTGTCAGATTTCTATTTGTCAATGTAAACTATTAGATACTAAAGAAACAAAAACAGTGAGGCTAAAAATTATTTATTAGATGAAATTTCACAATTTAAGTCTTCTTTATATATATATATATATATATATATACATATCAATGTCATCATCTCTGGCTGCCTTTACATGACAAAATGTTTGATCAGAATCCTTATATACACTGGACACAATAATAAATAACACTGTATTTGCTTTAATAAACACACGTTTCCATTTTTGTCAAGAAGTCTTTTGCCTGTGGACCTGTGCTTATCAAATAAATATTTAAAAAAAAAAGTAACACTGTTTCTTTCTTGATCATCTAAGGCCGGCATACGGACAGTGTTTATAAGAACATAATTTTAATTATCTCAAATTTATCTCAAACTTCACTGAAAATTGACATGGAAACAGTAAATTTACTCCGCAAGACGTACCAAATTTCTGATTTTGGATACGTTATTTAACAAAACCGTTAAATTATTACTGAGGTATGTCCATTTTTTCAGCCCTTTAGGTCTCCTTATATAATGATGACAATGGGAAAATGACGTAACTGTATAACAAAAACAGTCATTATTTTACCGTTTTCCAAAACCATGCTCAAAATACATGAATTTGAAAATTATAAACATAATCCCAAGATGTTAGATTCCAATCATGTTGAATTTTATAAGTTTTCATTCACTGTCCATAGATCATGAAAATTATCTATGCTACACTGAAATAACATGGGACCTTATGGGGAAAAACGGGGAGTCTTGCAACACTTTTGGCCCATGGCTTCTGTAAAGATAAGCTAGTAACATGTAAAGGTAAGGTGAGTTGGGGTGTAGGATCGCTTTCAAGAGTATTTCACTTTCATCATACCTGCTAGTATTTTTGCAGGGAGAAAGCCTGCAACTCCTTTGTGGTTATACATTGAGCTGAAACCTGCGAGCATCTGCTGGAACAGGGTGGTACTGTGCTGAAATTCAGTGTAGTATTTTATCCAAACCTTACTGCATGTAAGAAGTTCTATACTGCAGACAAAGTTGCCGAGCCCCTGACAGGATTCGAACCTTGGACTTCTTGATGGGTTTTGACCTGTATTTCAAGACATGCCCTATTCCTAAAGTCTAATGCTTGACAAATTTAATTTCAACCCCTGTTGTAGATTTAGACCATTTATTAAGGACCAGCGTCTATTAGATCAAATACAACAGACAAAATACGGTATAAACATTTCGTTTTTTCGCTCAAATAAGTTGATGAAATGTATTTGAAAAAATAATGTCACCAATAGTAAAACATCCTTCTCTCTACAGAAAATCAAGTTAAAAATGAGTGTACATGGCTCAGTAAAGCCATGGGAATCGTTTTTGTAATTCTAAATAATAAACTGTGTTCACATTAAAATGCCCGCCATGCAATTTTTGCTTATTACGCAACACCGTTATTACCACTACGTATAATTGGTTTGTGTAATAAAATGTTTTACCCTCTAAAGTAAATATAAATGACATAAAATATCATTATAAATGGGAAATCTGAAAAAATAAAATTGGCAAAAGAACGTGCTACAGCCCCTTTAAAGGGACACTACCAGTGTTTATTAGATCAAATATGGTATGTACATTTCATGGAAGACCTTATATGGAAGATATGTTTATCATGATACAGTTGACTTCGATTTGGAATTTGTGATAGTAAAGCTGGACAAAATCAACAGAAATGGCTAAGAAATCAATAGATAAAGATGTAAAAAATCTCAGTCAATGGGACATACATGTTTATAACAATGAGGATACTTTTTACATGAAAATAAGAAAAAAAAATATTATTATTATGACAAGTTCATCATTAAAGGTTTGGATTCATTCTTGTTTTGGTTTAGTCGAGAGCAGAAAATAAATGCACATTTCCTCATCAACCTTTTTTGAATAAAGAAATAATTTAAATCAAAATTTTAAACATAATAACATTTAATTACTTAATTGAATTCTTTGTCATAATATGACTGTAAATTTATTAAAGCAACTTACACCTTTTCAATGCTTGAAAATACTGCAGAGAACTATAGGTTGAATAAAATCAAACACAATCAGTAATATTCACAATGAATATGTACATACATTTTAATAATACTGAAAATAGCAAGAAATATTTGCAAATATTTCGAATAAATCACACAAATAAAGGCTCAAGGAACAATATGAAATTATTATTTTCGTGAGGAAATAAAATTTGCCCACTTAGGCAGGGACAACAAACAGAAAGATATCATTAAAGCTTAACCTTGGGAATGAACCAAAGATATGATTTTAATGAGATTGTAAAATCCTAAGTAACCAATATGTTACCTTCAGTAATACGTTTCAATTGGATATATGTATAAACAGGAGTGTCCCCCCCAAAATACCCCGATAGAACCGTCCTTTTAAGGTTTGCAATATGCCAACTACTGGTTGTGCTGATGAGAAGTTGGTTAAAGGTACATCCATTGTGTTGTTGGGGGTCATTCCAAACGTTATAAATGGTGTTACTTTATCGAGAAGTACCGACTGTTACCAAAAACTACCATTTTGATGATAGTGGACTGAGTATATTGACGATATGAAAGTAAAAGTAGTGATTTCTGATCGAAAACAGGACAATGCATCACGATTGACACGCGCCAATGAGTCAAACGTAATTTTGGAATCTTATTTATAACAGACAAAATGACAAATTTGGTGTGATAATGTTTAACAGGTCATATAACTACTGTGCATGTAAATGGGAGGTGCTTTTTCAGTTTCTAGACATGCATAATGATGTTACTCGATTTTAATTGAAAACCTGTAATTATGATATATTTGACGATTGGGGATGAATATGCAAGCTGGGTGAATTTATTTGTACTGTAAACAGCACATATTGTGTGTTGGAACGTATTAAAGCCAAATAAAATTTTATGAAACAAAATGGATGCACCTTTAATTGTATTCTTGAATGGGGATAAGTTAGAATTTTTTACATTTAAATTAATAGCAAAAGTTCACAAAAGATAATCTCTTGTCAAATTTTATTTCCACAAAATATATTTCAATTGTACGATTTGAATAAGCATTTTTTGAACATATTACATTATGCCATCACCAATACATATTTCTTACCCAAAACCTTTATGTCACATATTATAACACAACGTACAAGACAGCATCAAGATGATTGAAAGCATTTGGTAGTATTGTAATGATATTGAAACTTTTAGCTCCATATCAGCGAGAAAGTTTTCATCAAATCAACCTTGAGTTCTGTGATGTATAGAACCTGAAAACAGAAAATATATGAGGATTAACATGTGAATAGGTGAGGAATTGAAATTTGAATGCACATGAGTGGAAAGTCACATTTAGGTGACATAAATACTTTTTAAATAGTTTTATCATTAAAACCCTAGAGACTAAGCTGGATGCAATCAATGATTTATTGATCTTAAAGGGGCTGTAGCACATATTTTGCAAATTTTATAATATAGTTTATGTCATCTATATTTACTTTAGAGGGTAAAACATTTTATTACTCAAACCAAATAATCTGTAGTGATAAAAATGATGTTGCCTATAAAGCAGAAATTGCATGGCGGCCATTTTAATGTGAACACATTTTATTATTTCAAATTAAAAAAAATATTCCCATGGCTTTACCGAACCATGTACACTCATTTATTAACTTGATTTTCCGAAGAGAGAAGGGTGTTTTACTATTGGACACATTATTTTGCAAATACTTTTCATCAACTTATTTGAGCGAATAAACATGCTTCTGCCCCTTTAAGACATAAGGAATCATCATTTTATTTACAAGTTAATTTTCATGCCCCTATTTAACTACGACCCAAATTATCATCACAAATAGAAAATTTTTTAAATTTGTGAATGTTCGTGAACATTTGGCAAATTCGTGAATAGCAATTACATTTGTATATTAACCATTCATAGCTTTTCATGTTGAAAACCTTATCTAATTATCAACAAATTATCTGCAAATTATAAAAAATAAAAGAGACACAGTTACGATTACACTTGATTTCTATGAATAAGAGAAGATGTCACGATTTAGGTACGAGAAATTAACGATAATTCGGTGACATTAAATATCATTAAATACTGTCAAATAAATACCTGATGATTTGAGTTATAGTTGAACGGAGTTGTCTCCCCATTGATAGTAACACTTTTCGGTCCAGATTTAACTCCAAGTAGAGTAACGTTACCAAGGGTCATCGGCTCAGCCGTGTAGCCCACATGCTTTAGGTCAGAGGTCAATGTGTTCTGAAAGGTCAAAGGTCATTGTCACAAGTACGTATTGAGAGATTTGCTTTTATCGTATTATCGCGGGTATAAGACCTAAGACCACTCCCTCTTTTCAGAGGGTTGTCCTGGTTGGGGTTATTCCCGAGTTATAGCCCACCCCCCATTTTGCCAGATGTTCCATGGTCCAACAACGTCTCTATTCATGCACAGATTTCATTTCTCGGACAATCATATAGAATCAAATGAATAGTTTTGAAGTCTTTTATAATTGTATTTAACTTTATTTGATCAAGATCAAAATAGATTTAAGAATTATTTAATAAAATAATTTATTTTCTTGGAAATGATGTAGATTCATATCTTATGAAATATTAGAGTTCCTAATTTTTCAATATATCAATTGATATATGGTGGCATATACAATACTTACATTTTTGGCCGTAAATTCGAACAAGTTGTAAGTTCCATTTGAAAAGGAATCTGAAAGAAAAATGACAAATCTCAAGAATTTTATTTTGGTTGGATCACAATGCCAATTGATTTAACAATGCCATTTGCTTATAAAGAAATGGTTATTAGATGAGATGATTTGGGATAAGATGCAATTTTCAAGATTATTTCACCATGGCGAGTATTATTGCATGGATAAAGCCCGCAACGCCATGTGGCTATGCATTGCAGTGAAACCTGCGAGGATCAGCAGGAACTAGTAAATCATGGGTGGTACTACGCTGAAATTCAGTGTTGCATTGCACCCAAACCTTACTGCGTGTAGAATAGGTCTACATAAGACAAGTTGCCGAGCTCCTAGACCACTTGATCTGAAGTTTGAGAGGGAATATCCATAAATAATTGCTGAAGTATATAATAATAATATTTCATTTATAGAGCGCCTAATATCCACCATCAAGATGCTCATTGGCGCTATAAATTCACATTATTACCCTGGTATAAGGACCAATGACGTTCCTTTTTTCAAATTCAACTCCCCTTGGATAATGCAACCTGGGCTACCAATTAAAGAGCCATCACGGATGTTAGTGTTTCAAATTTTTGGAAAATATACTTATAACGTCATTCGCCAGAGAAATCTTTTATCTACAACATGGCATATGTTAAATAATTTTCATATCACGACAATGTATTGCAATTTGGTTTCAAAGAGAAGTATCACTTCGACTAGCGCGCGCTACGGGTATCTGACGTATATAAACAGAGTCCCCCTTTTTCCGAAGCGTGAAGGCTCGTCTCTAGCGCAAGTCGCCATAACAACCCATGTGCTGCACGTGCTGCACGTGTCTCTCTTGCAAAGTACCCTTGTCAAACATTACTGAATGTGAAGATTGCTTTACAAACTATGTTTCTAAATGTCCTGAGAATATACAAATTATTTCCTGTTTCATGTTCTTTTTATTGAGATAAGACCAGCAAATTATGACAAATTTTTACTCTCATTAATTATAAAATTCAAGCAAAATACCTAGTTGGGTAAAACAATGCAATTATTCCAATATCTGTAGCAAATACATAATTAAATGAAATGGTAAATAAATAACCATAAAAAATTAAATATTTCGATTTCTTTCATTGCTCATATTTTTTGTTATTCTTTCGTGTCTTTGTTTACTGTGTGTGAGCTAGACCATAATGCTTTGCGCTTGAAAATAATAGACTGGATCTTTATTTAGACTGGAAAACACCTTTACTAATTAATGCAATTTCTCGGCTTATTTTAAGTTGGAAAAATTAGGGAAAAATTAAGTGTATTTATTTCACGGAGATAGATTTTTGGATTTTTTTTTATATTTTCATCAACATCCGTGATGGCTCTTTAAGGTGCTCAAAGGTTATTTGTCACATTGCCTTCACTTCCAAACCAGGTACTCAGTTGTACTGCTGAGTGAACAGAGGCACATTTCGAATAAAGTCCATTGCCCAAGGGGACACCACGAGCCCCACGAGCACCTCATGTCCAAGTGTGGGTCAGGGAATCACCCTTCAAATTCTTAGTTTTTATTCAGCAATCAGGCGGGTAACCCACCCATCCAGCGAGCCACGTTTTTGCTGAACTTCCCTGATAGTGGTCGACTGAGCTATGACACTCACCAACAGAATCACCATCGTCCCAGTACAGTTCTCCTGTAGCCTCCAGATTAGGGAGCAGAGCTACCAACAGCCAGAACGGGTTCTTCCGACTGCAAAAAGAAGAATAAAAGAATATTTTTTGTAATGAGTGTATCACTTGTCTTTCATCATGTGACTACAAAAGATCGATATTTTCTCGATGTCGAGTTAATGGGCATGTCCTTGTCATGAGATGTGATTTTTTTTATATTTTGTATTCATTACATACAACCTAATGAGCAAATACTTATTTTATTTTTTTAAATATGTCTTGGCAATTTTGTTTCAAAATCTTTCAGCAGAAGTACGGGCTGATGTCTGCATGGGTATAATTTATGATTAGAAAAAAGAATTATGAAGATGTTCTTGCCACTTTGGTCTAAGTAACTTTTGACAGAAGTAAGTGCTAGTTTCAGCAAAGGTATGATGTATGATTAAAAAAATTATTGATTGAAAAAAATATTTGTCTTGACAAATTGTCTTCATACCTTTCCGTAGAAGTCAGGGCAGGTTTCTGCATGGGTATGATGTAGCCTCCTCGGACGTTAAGATTAATGTGATTCATCGGAGCAGGTAAAGTGTGCGTCCCTCCGATGTCCGTCACTCGACTACCAGTAGAAAATAGGAACCAGGTGGTCTTTGGAAAGTATGCGGTCACTTCCGTTACATCCTGGAAGAATAGAGGAGAAAGGTCATATCCATGAATAGATGATTTTAGGTTGCATTCTTATTTTGATAGGATCACAAACAATACCCTGTAAAATTACCGTCTCTTTCCGTTGACCTTCTAAATATTGTCTGAACTATCACATGCCATCACAAATTGTGTTTTTTTATGTCATTGGAGAGAAATGTTTGTAAGGGAAGAAATCATTTCATTGCCAATCTTGAGTATGAATAATTTTGTATTCTCTGAAACCATGTGTATTTTCACATTAAAGAAGTTGTAATACAGAAAATCTTGCTTTTTTAAAAATATTTTGATTACTATTTCAGTACATAAAACTAACATCTTTATCCAAGCCTCTTGAAATGTTTTCTAATTTAGAATTTGTTAATGGCAAACGATACTTGCAATACTTGTTTGATATATTTTATACAGAATTTCATGAACACATACTAAATAGTTTTTAAGTTCTGGTCAAGAAATAAAACCTACCACGTTCTCAGTACACAATGTGAACAATGAAATAAACATTTTAAAAAACTAGAAAAATCGAAAAAGTACACAATTTGTTTGTACCAGGTTTCATGAAAATATAGTGACAATTGAGAAATAATAATTCGGAAATACAAATGTACATTAGGCAGAACCGACAAACAGGCAGAGCGCATTTCAATATCACTTTTCAAGTTCGTTGCACCAAAGGTTAAATAAATATTTCTTACCTCTTCTAAGACTGGGCATATCATGAATGCTGGTCCCCACAAAAACTGCCTGTCTATGTGATAAGTTGTCTTGTCGTTTGGAAATCTGGAAATAAGCAAACGTTTTCAACAAAAATAAAAGATGACAGTCGTTGTGTCAATCAATAATTACGTAGAAAGATTGACAAGTTAAAATACAGCAGATGGGTTGAGTTAATCCTAGCACAGTCAGGCTGGTAAAGTTCAATATCAGCTCACTAAGCTTGCCCGTTCTACACACAGCCTAGACAGTAGCCTTGTAGCCTTCTGCTACATTTCAAGTAACAGTGTTTGTCATGCACATTAGAAATTTTAATAACTGTCTAGAAATATGATAATAAAATCATTTTATTATAATTGTTCAACATAGTATTTGTTTTATGATGAAGAGATATATTTTTTTAGTTTGCTCTATAAACTATTTCAAGTGAAAAAGATCGTGTCATACAAACATTATTTGGAGTTAACTCCCCTGGTAATTCATTCACTCCGTATAGCGGAAGTTTGTGAGTGAGAACGGAGCCGAAGAATCGATTTGAGAAGCCTTTCTGGGCGCTTAAAATAATTAATTGTTATGTTTTACGTGAGTAAATTTGTGTGTTATTTGAGTGCAGATTTCCCTGATAGAGTGTCCCAGTGGTGATATAGTGGAGTATACAGAGCAAATATAAAACCCTGGTAAACCGAGGATATAGCGGCAAGTAACGGAGCATAAATAAAAATCTGGGTAACCGAGGATATAGTGGAGAGTAACGGAGCAAATATAAAACCCTGGGTAACCGAGGATATAGGGGAGAGTAACGGAGCAAATATAAAACCCTTGGTAACTGAGGATATAGCGGCAAGTAACGGAGCAAATATAAAACCCTGGGTAACCGAGGATATAGCGGAGAGTAACGGAGCAAATATAAAACCCTTGGTAACCGAGGATATAGCGGAGGGTAACGGAGCAATTATAAAACCCTTGGTAACCGAGGATATAGAGGAGAGTAACGGAGCAAATATAAAACAATGGGTAACCGAGGATATAGGGGCAAGTAACGGAGCATAAATAAAATAGAGCCATGGGCTCTGTAGCTCATCAGGATGTCATTGATTTACTATCTAAAGTTGAATATTTAACTAATTTAAGTTGTTGTTTACAAGCAAAAGATAGGTTCTTAGATCATGACCACTGTGACCCGATTTGGGGTCACACAATCTACCATTTAGAATCCCCATTGGCCAAGGAGTCTGCACACAACTTTTCAGCCCTTTAGAACTTTTGGAACTGGAGAAGAAGAGGAAAATAGGTTTTTAAGGATGTGACCCCTGTGACGCCATTTGGGGTCATGGGGTCACAAAATCTACAATTAAGAATCCCCATTGGCCAAGGAGTCTGCACATAAAATTTCAGCGCTGTGGAGTCATTGGTTCTGGAGAAGAAGTCGAAAAAGCGAAAAGTTTACGGACGGATGGACGGACGGACGCCGGACACCATGCCATGCCATAATCCCATCGGGCCTTTCAGGCCTGATGAGCTAAAAACCCTGGGTAACCGAGGATATAGCAGCGAGTGACGGAGCATTAATAAAACCCTGGGTAACCGAGGATATAGCGGAGAGTAATGGAGCCTAAATAAAACCCTGGGTAACCGAGGATATAGCAGAGAGTAACAGAGCATATATAAAACCCTGGGTAACCGAGGATATAGCGGTGAGTAACGGAGCATATATAAAACCCTGGGTAACCGAGGATATGGCGGAGAGTAATGGAGCCTAAATAAAACCCTGGGTAACCGAGAATGACTCAGCGGAGCTCTCTCCTAAGTTGGATAGAAAATGGAAGTTAATCTTATCATAATAAAAGAGAGAGAGCCTACTACGTACTCAAAGAACAATGGCCGAGCTACTGTGGTTCCGTTGACGTGACTCCTGAAGAAGAGAGTGTAGAGATAGGGAAGGAGGGAGTATCTCGTCAGATATACGTCTCGGGTCGAGTTCAGGAGAGCAGCGTTGAACGCTGTAGGATCTTGATCCTGAATACAGATTATTAAAAGATATCACAATTAATTAGTAGATTAAGTAAATGATATTAACATGTTAATATTGGTAGGATTTTTAAAATTTCAGAATATAAACAAAGTATTGTTAAAAGGAGGGTTCTATCGGGGTATTTTTTGTGGAAACGAAATTCAAGAGGATATTCCTGTTTACACATATATGTTATTAATTCATGATTAAAATACTGTCAAATTGAAATATACTAATGAAAGTAATATTTGGATGACTTTATATTTCATAAATTGATAAAGGCAAGCGCACACTTTTGGAAAAATAAAAACGATGAGAACTGAAGCCATTCATCGGCGCTGCATATTATTTATTAGTTTTATTATGTGTTATCTGTTAATATGTGTATTTTCTATCATTTTATATATTTTATTTTTTAGAAAGTGTAAAATTGGGTTAAATATAGCGTGTTTTCATATCACAAAATGCCAAGAATCCAATATGGCTGATGCTGCCGATAGATCGGTGATGGAACTTTCCCTTTAAGTGTTATTAATTTCATTGAAAGATATTCTTACAAATTTTATTTGTTGACATATTTTACCTTTCACTCTGTATAAAAACACTGGTCAGGCAGTTTAACTGGGTACCTGGTCTCAATCAATGACTTCAAAATTTCAGAACTAAGGTAGTCCTAGCATTGTTATCAACAATAGAGCCATTGGCTCTGGAGCTCATCAGGATTTGCATGATTTTTTACAGGTTGAAAAAACTCCAAGATTATCTTGACAACAACTTCTTTACTGTAAACATACAAAATGTTACGGAGTATACGCTTCCTCCTACATCAGATGGAAAAGCAGATAATCAAAGATTGAAGATTGAGAAAAAATATTTTTCAAGTAATACAATCTTACATTAAATATACAATGATGGATATTAAATAAGTTTTAAAAGTATTGCCTACCGGTAAGCCGTTGCTGTTGTGGCTTCTGGAGAAAGGGTAGAAGGCCCCGAGCTGGTACCATCTCTGACACAGAGCGTCTGTGGTATTCTCCCTGAACCCGCAGATGTCGGCGCCAACCATCGGGATACCAAACATGTTCATACTGAGAATATCTGGTAAGAGAATGGCGAATATCGTTCATGATCGGTTGATGACTTTTGATTTGGGTTTTGATTTCTTATTTCTTTATAAATATTGTTAACCCTTACGTTGCGTATATATATTTTACCCTTTTTAGCCCCTGTGGCGGAATTTACAGGCTCGCAGCTCGCAGCAGTAGTTTGAGCTTAGGCACTAACGAGCTCTGCTGGCGGAATTTCCAGGCGGCGATTCCGGTACCGTTTTTACGAAATATACCGCATCTACATGGCGAATACGGGCTATATACGGGCGTTGAATACAAATTCAAGTCGCGGCACCCGTACACAAATGGTTGCTTTATACCCGCATCTTCGAATTATTTTTTTACGATTTTTCTTTACTTTTCTATTACTTTGTAAAGATTGTCTTTAATTCGGGCCTTATAACATCATGAATTTGGAGCGCGCTACTGAAATTTTTATATGGACTTGAAGACCAGATGTTTGTCTTTACAATGATATAAAAAATATTAGAATGCGACCTATGGTTATAATTCTATTGTCATCTAAAGTTTGTCTTTATTTCCAGCTTCATGAAATCAAAACTCCTGAGCGCGCATATTGCGAAATTTATATGTGCTTGTAGATAGTTTATTCCTCTTCACAATGACATAAAAATTATTAGAATACGACTTATGGTTCAGAAAATATAACCAACCAAAGGAGAGTGACGCTACCCCGACAGTACCACGTGAATGGTCCCGACGCGCACCAATTTACTGGCACTGCTTGGTCCCCCCGGGACTGTGCTAATTACAGTACCGTTACCTCCTCGAGACCTCCTTGAGACCTCCTCGAGGGTGCCAGAGCCGAGCGCGCGTGGAACTAATGGGTACTAATGAGCACAGCATACACTAATCACCGCGGCGAACGCAATACATGTTGCGCGGTGTAAAGTTTGTCTTTATTTCCAGCTTTATAAAATCGTAAATTATTTCGCGCGCATGCGAAACACGTATGTACTTGAAGACAATTTATTCCTCTTTACAATGATATAAAAATTATTGGAATACGTCAAATGGTTCGCAATATATGAAGAGCGTAAGGAAGGCACCCCCAGTACTTAGAAAATTCATTTTTGAAAAACTAACTTTTTGCGACATCTGGCGCATCATTTGCCGCATGTTTATTTTTCGCTGCGCATATACATATGATACATGGAATTGAAGACAATTTATTGCTCTTTACGATGATGTAAAAAGAAAAAAAATGCGCAACTTCGTTCGGAAGCTATAGCGTGCCAAATGAAGGTACCCTCGGTACTTTGAGGCAACTTTTTGACTATCGCGCATATCGGGGCACGTGCCGCAACTTTAGTTTTTCGTGCGCATGTATAAATTTTATATTGAATCAAAGCCGAATCTTTCCTCTTTACCCCATGTAAGTTTTATGAAAATCGGCCACCCGGTTCAGCATTTATGGGTGTTTTTTTATGATGCGGTTCTGGCTGAACTTCCAATGAAAGCTCGCATTCACTTTCTCTGTCTCTTTGATAAAATAAAGAATATTTTATTTGCAATGACATGTATTACAATGAAATTACAATGCATTTATGTACAAATATACACAATATTTACCTGCGGTTGTGCGCAGAACAGCTTTAGGGACCTAACAAGGTATGTATATAATGTGTATATACTAGTCCACACTTCGGCTCTCTTTACTTTCAATTTTCTTCTTCTTCATTCCCTTCTTCATTTCTTTCTTTTTCCGTGGCAGTGATGTAAGCCCTGGAATAGTCAGTGGCGGTGTGGTACAGTTTGAAGCATGGTGCGGCGCACAGAGAAACATTACAATCTGTACATTCATAAGAAGACTCTCTGCCTACTCGTTTTTTCTTCCTTGCTGGCCCATTGCCTTCTTCAATCTGTTTTGCGAGGACGGCGCGTTTTGCCTTAGAGCATACCACACACATCCTTGTGACGTTTTTCTTCCTTCCGACAGGCTCAATCTTCGTCGGAAAGTGACGTCCATGAAGACGAGTGACACTCTCGTCGCTCGTGCTCGGCCGACCACGGGGACGTCTGCAAAGTGATGGAACTTGTTCCTTGTCCGCAAATGTTACTATATGTTGCGCCAAAGCCTTCCTGTATTCCCGACTTGTTTTTAGAGGTTTATCTTTGCTATATTCTTTATAAACGATGTAAGAGTTCAACATGGCAACGTTGAGAACGTGAAACCAAACCCGTTTCCACCACTTCAGGGTCTTCACTCGGAACGGCGTGTACGACAACATCTGGTCGGCCCGATCAACACCTCCCATGTACTTGTTGTACGTTGTTACAATGCGCGGCTTGAGAACTGGTTCCCCTGTTGCCCGGTTCTTCTTCCCTGTTTGTTCAAGTTGTGTATCTTCAACAGTAGACATGAGAAGCACTGATTTTCTATCTTCGTAGCGAAGAACGAGTAGGCCATGGTTGTGAGAAACTGTCATGTCCCCTTGCTTGGCTTTCTTTTTAGGTTTCTTGACTGAATCAGGAAGTCCCTTTCGATTGGCTCTCAACGTCCCCGTGGCACCTATTCCCCGCTCCCACAAATTTATGTACAGATTTGTGGACGAATAGTAGTTGTCCATAAAGATGTGATGCCCCTGTCCAACGTAGTCGTTCACCAAGTCCATGACTACATCATAAGTTTTGCCACCTTCAGAAACCGGTTCATTCGTTTTTCCAGTGTAGAGTTTGAACTTGCAAACGTATCCGTTGTGCGAGTCACACAACATGAAAGCCTTTATCCCATACTTCTTAGGCTTGTCGGGAAGATAAACTTTGAAAGATAAGTTACCTTTCCAGGGCACCATGCCCTCGTCGACTGAAATGTTTTGATGCGGTTTATACACTCTTGAAAAACGGTGAACTATCCGGTTATACAAGTGTCCCAGTTTATTTATTGGTGAAAAGCACGGGGTGTTACGGCCCGGCATCCTCCTGTTGTCAGCCAAGTGTAGGTAGGTTATAAGAAGCCAAAACCTGTCTCGGGGCATGCACTTGGCGAAGAAAGGCGTTGAGGTAACATCACTTGTTGACCAGTAATCAGCAAAGTTTCTCTGCACAACCAATGACATGGCAATTGTCATGGCTACAAATACCTTCATCTCTTCTGCATTAGTGTCTTGCCACTGTTGCATTCTTGAACGGGGTCTTAGAATTTTGTCCTCCATTGCTTGTTTGAAATATCTATTGGTTTCCGTTGCCATATCCTCATAGTCATCATTATGTATAAACAAATTGAAAAAGTCAATAGGTTCAGGGTTCTCAGGAAGTTCTATGAACTGGCGCAACCCAGTTTGACCAGTGAAAGGCAAGTTTACACGTGGCCGCGGACCATCCACCCACTCATCAAACGTCTGTGAATTATCATGATTATATTGTGGTATTTCGGCAAACTCCTCCTCAAAACCACTAAAGTCTTCTTCGGTGGAATTACCGGCGGCTAGAATCTTTCTGGCAATCTCTGTCTCTATATCACTCAGAGCATCTGTGTCACCATGTTCACTATCTATTACAGTGTCCCGATCATATGCATCATCACTGTCTAAACCACTGCTACCATCACTGTCAGTTGACTCCATATCAGAGGCTTCATCAGCATGGATCTCGTTGATGAAGTCGTCGTCGCTTGTAACGGCTTCAAAGCTGCGTGTCCTAGTATGCAACGTCCTAGGCCGTCGCAGGGCCTTGCGTCCACGTCCGCGCAGCATTCTGCTTCAACCTGTAAATGATTGAAAATGCGTTAGATGTATGCAACATATAACATGTGATTAGAGACAATAAACATACAGAGATAATGAATGTGAGCTTCATGGACGTTCATTTGCCAGTTTCAGAACCTCCCGGCGCATCTAGGACGACTGCGCCGCAAGCGCCGACGGCGCCGACGGCTTCTGACATCGCGCCGATTTTTCCGACGCATATGTCAAACGGACCATTTTCTGATTTCCTCGGCGACGTGTAGCACCGGGCGCGAGGCCCGGAAAATAAACTACTATGTCAGGGAAGCTCGGGTTGTCAGTTGCCGAATGACTTCTCTTTTCGAGAAGCAGAGCATCCAAGGAGCGGTCTCTCGAGGCGGAGCCCGGACCCATGGGAGCATACTCCCATGCTCTCCGGGAATTCCCGTCCCCGTCTTCCGCGGCGGACCCCGGATTCAATCGCGGGACAGGTTTCCCATGTTCTCTTTTGAGAACGAGAGACTCCGAGGAACAATCCTATGGGACGAACCCCGGATTCTATTGGGAATGGGTTCCCATGCCCTCTCGACATATATAGCAGAAACCTTCATACCTCGGAATGACACGAACCTTTATTTCAAAGTAGAAACAAAAAAATAATTTGCACAAAAAGTTTGGGGGGTGGCGACCAAAAGCGGGGGGGTCCGCGCACCCCCCGGTAGATATTTATACTTGTGGGTCGGTCCCGAAGATGACGGACCACGCCCATGTTCATGGGAATTTTTTCTCATTATGTCATGGCGAATCCCGTCGGAAATTCCCCTGCTCACGAAAAAACTAATACCTAAAAAAGTAATTGTGATACAAAAGAACTTTGGTAATAAAAGTGGTGAGGAATCAAATTCTCCATCTGCTCAGTTCAGTCCGCTACACATATAAATAATTCTTCAAATCTTATTGAATGAAACGTCTTTTATTCAATAATGTAAAAGATAAAATAATAAATTCAATTCAAATGGTTTGGAAAGGTGCGCCCTCGCATTTGAATTTTAGAAATAAAAACCTTTCGCAAATGGCATCAGTAACAAAAATGTTCACGCATTTTTAGAAACTCCGAAAAGTGAAATATTTTCCTGAGAAAATATTCCCACGAAAAGGCTTTTCCCCGAGCGGCTGGTCCCGTACTCAAATATATTTTCACTTTTATGTTATAATTTTTTTTCCAAAACTGGAAACAAAATTCCGTCATGACAGTTGTTCATCGTTTATAAAGCTCTATATTTGCGTATCAAAAGAACAGTATTTTAGTTATATATTATCATACTTCTTCACTTATGCGTACATCAATATTGCGGCTCTTCGCGCATGCATAGTTCTTCCCAAAAACATGCGCATTATATCTGGAATTAAAGACAATGTTTTTCTCTTTACAATGATGTAAAAATTATAAAAATCGGACTTGCGGTTCAAAAGTTATGAAGTGCGAAAATTATACCTTTTGGCGCGGCGCTTTGCGCATGCAGAGTTCTTCCCGAAAACATGCGCATTATACATGGAATTGAAGACAATGTTTTTCTCTTTACAATGATGTAAAAATTATAAAAATCGGACTTGCGGTTCACAAGTTATAAAGCCCGTAATGATGGTATATGCTAATAGCGCCACTTATTCAAAGCCGAATATCACCTTCTGCGCGACACCTGGCGCATCAAAAGTTATTGCCGAAAATACACGTATTTTATATGGAATTGAAGACAATTCTTTTATCTATATACTGATAAAAAAATTATGAAAATATCCCAAGTAGTTTCTTAGAAATAGAGCGCCGAGGCATGTTGGGGTAAATGCGCCACATGTATCAAAATTCAAAAGTGCGAAAGTCGGCTATCTCTGTGCGATTGCTGTATTTTCAGTTATGTTAGCGCAATTGCGATTTTTATATGGGAATAAAGGCCATTCTTTCCTCTTTATTTTGGTATAAAAAAAAATGAAAACAACCAATTGGTTCATATGATACGAAGTGCGAGAGAAAGGTAGCTTATCGCAATATCTTCCCGTAATTAGAAGCTATCTGCCCATGTGGCGAGATGCGAGACAGATAAGCATAGGCTATCTGCCCATGTGGCGGGATGCGAGACAGATAAGCCTGTACGGGCCTATCTCACCCCGGGGCAGTGCAGACACTTAGGTGCTAATTAGCCGCCGGGCAGTGTAGCCATCGGAGCGAAGCAGGACAAAATTGGCCTTTTGTAAAGCTAATTATCGATGCGTTACGGGTCAACAATGCACACGCAAATTGGTGTGAATTTTGCTGGACGTTCTGACCAGACACTGAAGAAAGTTTTATTCTCATTGCGGGCTGCGAGGCATAAATACAGCCATTCTCATGCAGCGAGTCGCGGAAACAATCGACTCGGGACCCGGTATGGAGGCTAGCCCAGTACATAGACAGGCGTGAATTCTTCTAAGTAAGCGATCCGGGATCCGTACTGGAGTACCTACGAATCGCTTATAGCCCGCCCGGATTATTCCGTCGCCCGCATGTTAAGGGTTAAATATTTGTTACTTTATTTCAAGTCTTGAATTTTTCCTACTCGGACAGAAATACTCAGTGAAGGGGGAAAAGAAAAATATATTCATAAAGCTTTATACAATTATGCAATACAATTGACTCTGGACTTTGTAGTTTCATATTAATGTGCTTATACATATTTCATACCTGAGATAGACTTGTACATATCATAGTATGACGCTGCATTGTCACCTGTCCAGTGACCTCCAAACTGACCTTGACCTGGGAACGTGGATCGTGATATGATGAAGGGTCTCTTTCCTGGTCTGGCGGCGAGTAGCGCACTGAGGAAAATTATTTTTCAAATTGAATTTAAAAATGCAGAATTTAGAAAATTGAAATCCTAATTTGGAAAAGCTCTTTGATGAAAACATTCTACTTAAATGATATGCAGGTAGAAATTAAATTGAAATTTACAAATTACTGAAATGTCACAAGATACATTTTTTATGAAAATTGTCAACAATGGAAAAAGGAGGTGAGAAAATTGAGTGAATTGACGCAAGATATACGTTATGTCCTCAAGTGTCTTTTTATGAAGCAATTATCACACTTCACTGGTAGATCTTGAAGTGGGAGAAGATGAAATTGACATGATATGTACGCCTTATCTTGTAAAGTACCCATACCAAGACCCATTCTTATATTGAATATTGTGAAAAGTTCTGTGTGAAATTAACATGAAATGTACGTCTTATCTTATAAAGCACCTATACCAAGATTATCTCTACACTGAATTGAAAAAGTAAGTTGTGAAATTGACATGCTATTGACATCATATTCTGTGGTACCTGTAAGAAGCATTAGTTTCCCACAGTCCATACAGATTATGTACGTCGTAGGTTCGAGACAGGTGTTGTCGACCCGACGCACAGATTGTAGAGAACCTGAGGCTGCCCCCCTTCACACCTGATCAATATAAATAAATTATAACATGAGCATGAGGGTCATATAATTTTTATGAAATTAATGCATGTAATTTTTGAAAATAAAACTTTGAGATATGCACTGGAAAAAATTATTTGGGATATATGAAAATTTTAAATTATAAATAATTATGTTCATTCAGTGATACATTGATACAATATCAATCATAAAATATATAATATCCCGAACATATTTTGTCCAATACATCATATATGATAGGAAATGTCAAATCCTTTATTTATTTTTACATCTGATGAAATGACTTCTAATTGAGTCACTTTTTCAGTTGTCATTTTTTATCTGAAACTAAAGATCACAAAGAAAAGGAAGATTTTCTGGTTAACAACTTATTTAATGTGAAAATACACAACTTTTAGGAAGAAAATATGCACTTCTCCCTCGGGTGTAATGTGAGGAAGGAGTGAGTGTATACTCGGAAATGTCATGTATTTTCACATTATTTTAATTCGTTTTCCAGAAAAAATTCCTGTTCCACTTCTAAATACCCTTTAGAGTAAAAATCAGTGATTCCTGATTATATTATATTATTTATGACAAATTATTTGTTCATAATCTAAAATCTTAGGGATATTTTCACTGAGAACACATTTTTACCTGGCAGATACGGAGGATTTTCATAGCGATCATTTTTCGGACAACCAGACACTGAACCATCCACAAAGTTGCTAAGCTCATTCATATCCTGTAGAGAAACATATATTTAAACAATTTTTTTTTTATATTTACTGCTGAAGACAAACAGTGACAAAACACGACAATACAAAGATACATACAACATATATATAAATTCATAATTGGAGGGTACAGGTCAGTTCAATTATAATCAAGAATATTTAAGTAAACGTAAACTTGCTCAAAATTCAATGTAGCATTGTACCCAAACCTTAAAGAGCCATCACGGATGTTGATGAAAATATCATAATTTTTCAAAAAATCTATCTTCGTGAAATAAATAAACTTAATTTTTCCCAAATTTTTCCAACTTAAAATAAGCCGAGAAATTGCATTTATAAGTAAAGGTGTTTTCCAGTCTAAATATAGATCCAGTCTATTATTTTCAAGCGCAAAGCATTATGGTCTAGCTCACACACAGTAAACAAAGACACGAAAGAATAACAGAAAAAAAGCGCAATGAAAGAAATCGAAATATATAATTTTTTTACGGTTATTTATTTACCATTTAATTTAATTATGTATTTGCTACAGATATTGGAATAATTGTTTTACCCAACTAGGTACTTTTCTTGAATTTTATAATTAATGAGAGTAAAAATGTGTCATAATTTGCTGGTCTTATCTCAATAAATAGAACATTAAACAGGAAATAATTTGTATATTCTCAGGACATTTGGAAACATAGTTTGTAAAGCAATCGTCACATTCAGTAATGTGTGACAAGGGTCCTTTGCAAGAAAGACACGTGAAGCACGTGCAGCATATGGGTTGTTATGGCGACTTGCGCTAGAGACGAGCCTTCACGCTTCGGAAGCGCTTGCTGTTTGTGTAGTACGTATTACGCAAAAAAGGGGACTCTGTTTATATACGTCAGATACCCGTAGCGCGCGCTAGTCGAAGTGGAACTTCTCTTTGAAACCAAATTGCAATACATTGTCGTGATATGAAAAATATTTAACATATGCCATGTTGTAGATAAAAGATTTCTCTGGCGAATGACGTTATAAGTATATTTTCCAAAAATTTGAATCACTAACATCCGTGATGGCTCTTTAATGCATATAGAACAGATTTTCTACGGCAGACAAATTTGCCAAGCCCTAGCTGGATTTGAAACCCAAATTTCTTGATCCGAAGCCAAATTTACTAACCACTGTGCTATCCCGCCCCTTCTGTTTATGGGAAAACACTTCTAAACATATACAAGTAACATACAATTTCAAATTTAAATATTCAATGGGAGAAAAAGTTTGAAAGCCTTACAATCCACATTCCATCAAAGGCCACTTGGTCATGGAATGCTTTGACCATCTGTGTCCAGTAAGTTGTGGTCAAGTCGTTAGTGAAGTCTGGGAACACGGTCGTACCAGGCCACACCTGTAGAACATAGGTAACAGATATAGATATAGATATAGATATAGATATCCCTCGGTCCCACATAATTTGTAAAATACATCATTGAAATATTTTTTATATCTTTAGAGTACAACTTCAGTTAATAAGGTGGGTAATACGTGTACATGTAGTGTTTCAGGAAGATATGATGAAGGGTTTTCGAGTACTGCTCCAGAAACGAACTTATCCCTGAACAAAGTCTAAGGAGTTCTATGGAAACAGAAAGTAATACAATTTTCAGAAAACTGAAAATGTCAAAAGGCACCACTTTAGTTAGTGGGCAATACACATGGAAAGTTCCATGAAGATATTATTATGGCTCCAGAATTCTGCTCCAGAAACTAACCTATCCCTGACCAAAGTCCAAATCAAAAATGTTTCTATGTAAACCAAAAATTTTTTTTTCAGAAATCTGACAATTTCAAAAGGCACCACTTTAGTTAGTTAGTAATGCATATGCAAAGTTTCAGGAAGATATTATGAAGGGTTTTCCTGAGTTCTGCTCAAGAAACGAACCTATCCCTAACTATTCCAAAATGTTTTTATGAAACGAAAAACAATTTTTTTAAATTTTGAAAATATCAAAAGACACCACTACAGTTAGTTGGTTTGCAGGAAGATATTATGAAGAGTTTTCCTGAATGTTTCTATGAAAACGAATAAAAATATTATTTTCATAAATCTAACAATATCAAAAGTCACCATTTCAGTTAGTGGGTAATACACATGGAAAGTTTCAGAAAGATATAATATATGGTTTTAGAGTTCTGCTCCGTAAACGAAGTGATTATGGACGGAAGGACAGACGGGCGGACAGATAGATGGACAGGGTAACGACTATATCCCACAGTATTACGTACCGGTGGGAAAATGATGTTAACCAGTAAGATGTTGTACTTACAGTGTAATTAAGGTGAATTAAAAAGAATGACTGCACTCAAAATACAACGGGAACATACATACATACAAAAGCTTAAAGGGACACTGCGTCAAGGATAAAGATGAGTCTCATCTTTATCTCACTAAGCTGATTAGAGTGTCTGCTAATGAGTTACGCTTCACTTCACTGTCTACCATGCAGTAGTTTGTATTACCAATTACGTCAATTGTCTGAAATTGGGTGTCTGTGACTTGTTAGCAGACATGTTAATCAGCATAGGTAGATACACATGATCTGATTTTAATTCTCGACGCGGTGTCCCTTTGAGTGAATAATGTTCGACAAAGGCTTGCTTGTACATTTTTACCTTCCCAACTAGAAGATTACCATCGCTGTCATTGATGAATATCCCCATGGATACACCAACGTCGTACGGAGGATAACTTCCTATCAGTGTGTTGCTTATACCTGGGTCCTGGGAGTGAAAAAATGAATATTTGAAGATGAATAGATAAGAAAAGAAAATTTACATCAGTGAGAGAAATTTAATTAAATTTAACGTGCGTGAAGGTTTCTTAGTGAGTGTTGAAAAAGAAATCAATAGAGAATTTTTCTTTTATTTTCAATATTTTAGCTATTGGCAATTTCAACTAAATTAAAATTTAAAATATTATTTTGTTCACTAGTTTTAAAGAAATTTGCAATTCTCATTTTGATGAAATATTGCAATATTTAAAACTTACTCAAAAGTTGGACAGAAAGCAATTTAGGAATGGCATTGAAGAAATTTATGATCATGCTGACTATTATTATTCTACTTACAACAATCATCATGTAATGTTTGCCCTGTGAGTGAAGATTATCTACTAGTCCCGTCTGGTTCCCGTAGTCGGGTGATATTGTGAAGTCTCGCATTTTGTCCATGTAATCAATGTCATTCCACTGGACGTCCTGGCAAAAAAGATGATTGATACATAAGCATGTCACCAAATTCAAATAAGTATTTTCTGAACTCACCCGATGTTTTATTTTCTGACTCAAAAAGGGAGATAACCCAACATGTGAAAAAACATTGAACTGCAATATATCGGAAAATAATCAAGAGAATTTTACAAAATTATTATCGAAATGTGGGCAACAACAATCCCCATCAACTGGTACTAAAGTGGTTTTTGTCCATAATAACAAATTTTTAGATCTTTAGAAATTTCAAGATTTTGACAGTATGCATAATTGAAAATTTTCTTCTACCTCATGGCAATAAAAACAGCTATATCTGAAGGCTCATGTTCAAGCTAAATGAATTGTTAAGAGCGCTCTTAAGCCCAAACTTAGAATTTTGTCCACAAATTTTAGTAATCTGCCAAGCTTTCAAGCTTTTGCTTACTTGAGGCATTCCTGCCTTGGTTAGTTTATCCGCCATTGCTTGCGTTTGATTGGCTGTCTTGTACCCCCATCTGCATTGGTGGAATCCCAGCGACCAATAGGGAGGCATGAAGGATCGACCAATCGCTTCAGTGTATTGCCTGATGACATCAGAAGGGGTGGGGCCAAAGAAGATATAGAAGTCGAGAACGCCACCTGTTGTTCTCCAGGTGATGGCAGGGGCCGGTTGGAGGATAGCCTCTGGAAGAGAGAAACAAGAAGTGTGACTAAAAGTGGTTTCTTAATGGCCTAATTACAGAACTTTATCACCACTCGAGTGACATCATTAGCCAAGGCCATCAATTTACTGTTTACATCCGTCCATTTCACAGAATTGATGTGATAAGCCAAAGAATTATTTATTTGGTTAATGGATTCTCCTGCCATGATTTTCACCAATTTAGAAAAAAATGCTACTCAGCATACCTCCAAATTAAAAATGTAGCCAGATTTACCTGGGCGGTCTCTAACCTGACCATTTTTAATCTCTACTCGAACAAAATTGCTTTTTTTGCCTTCCGCCTTTAGACATTCCCCCCTAGAAGTCTTTTAACCATGTTATTAATTTTGTCTCGTTTTGTAAATCACGTACCATAAGCATCAGAGAAGAGAGTTTCTTGTGTGCTATCTGAGCTCAATCAAGGCTTCCCACATCTTTAGAATTTTATATTCTATCCAAGATACTTACCCATAGCGTTACTGTTGAGAAGCAGCACACCATGACTGTTTCCATCGTCCTCCATCACCAGATAGAAGGGATGTGAGCCGTACAGGTTTGTATTGTCCTGGAAAAGTTAATCAATACATGTTTAAAGGCGCTGTAGCACGTTTTTTCGTTCAAATAAGTCGATTAAATGTATTTGAAAAATAATGTCACCAATAGTAAAATACCCTTCTCTATTCGGAAAGTCAAGTTACAAATGAGTATACATGGTTTCGTAAAGCCACGACTATCGTTTTTGTCATTCGAAATAATAAAATGTGTTCACAATAAAATGGCCGCCATGCAATTTTTGCTTTATACGCAAAACCATTATTACCACCACGGATAATTGGTTTGTGTAATAAGATGGTTTACCCTCTAAATTAAATACAAATGACATCATTTTAAATGGGAAATTTGAAAAAATAAAATTTGCAAAAAACGTGCTACAGCGCCTTTAAACCCTTCCCTTCACAAACTTTTGCATGCAAATATGTGAATCTCTGGGTGTACAAAACCCTTCCCCACCCTTCTTTAACATCCCTCTAGAAGGTTTTTTTATTCTTAAAAACAGATCTCTCCCTCTTCCCCAAATTCAATTCAAGTTGTTACCCTTCAAAAGGGTAAAGTCCAAATTGTTGCAAATAAAAAGAAACAAAATCTCAAAAAGTTCAAACCCCAAAAAGGCACATCTACATGATATGGGGAGGCTGTATACCAAATTTGGTGAAGATTGGCCAAGTAGTTTTAAACCCTACCCTTCAAATAAACAAAGTCCAAATTGTTACCATGGAAACAAAAAGAATTAATAAAAAAATTATAACCCCCCAAAAGGTACATCTGCATGGTATGGGGAGGCTGTATATCAAATTTGGTGAAGTTTGGTCAAGTAGTTTTAGAGGTTCACTCCGCTAACAATGGGAATGTCAACGCCAACGGAAACTCAACCAAAAACAGTCTTATGACCCTTTGGGGGGAGACATAATTCTTGGGACAAGGTTACTCAAGTTAATCAACTTGTTCCTTGAGAACAGAGAGGATGATCTTTCATGATGATGTTAAATTTCCAAATCGTTTAAGTTACCTCTGGAGGCTGGTCTTTGTTCCACATGACAAACTTGGTCCAGTTGACGCTATGCATCAACGTGTCGCGATGTTCTCCCAGTCCGTAGATGTTGGAGGAGGGGAGAAAGTAGGATAGTTGTAGGAACTGGTCGTTGAACATAAACGCTCCCGTTGTGTTTAATCTGAAAATAATACATTTTGCATTTTAAAATATCATATAAGCGTATTCAAATCTTAAATCTGATTTCCTTTTGTAATTGGACTGTATTTGTTATAACTTATTACTTGTTATAACTTATTATTTGTTATAACTTATTATTTGTCATAACTTATCATTTGTTATAACTTATTATTTGTTATAACTTATTATTTGTTATAACTTATTATTTGTTATAACTTATTATTTGTTATAACTTATTATTTGTCATAACTTATTCATAACTTATTATTTGTTATAACTTTTTCATAAACTCCCATAATTCAGTATGGCTCTTAATTTGTTCAAAGCTCTGAAGACAATCTGGTATGGTCAGTGCTGGCATTAGTTGCCTGACTCTGAGGGTGTGGATTCTTTAAGAGGCATTTCAATTCTTCAAATTACCAACTTCTATATGCCTCTGAAAGTAACGTATCATTGCAGGAAAGAAGTTGTTCATCCATAAATTTGTTGATTCTTCCGAGAGTGTGGGTCCAAATCCAGCAAGGGACTCAGTCCACAAAAAGTACAAGAACTTATGTTATCTGAAATGTAACATTGTTAGATTTAACTCATAAACTCAATTCCAAGGGGAGACAACTCACATGGTTGTGTTGGTGCTAGTCCTAGTGACAGACAGGAAGAATGAGTTGTTTGGCGCTGGACAGTTGAAAGTATACATGTAATCATCGTTTTTCACCTTCTTGTCGTAGTTGGGATGATAAATCGGGACCTCCCAGCGAGGGTTGTTTATGTCGTAAAACTGAAATAATTTTTCATCACATGAAAGTGTAACTGAAGAGGATTTTTTATGTGACATTTTTGCTTGAAAAGACACAAAATTGATTGAGTAAAGATGACTTTGTTTAATATATTTTTTTCTTTGATTTTATTTCAAAGGTTTTGGCAAGGAAATTGAAAATATCTTGGGAAAGACAATAATAAATACATTTAACCCAGATAAATAAACATGATTAGATAGGCAAAACTATTATATTTAATATAATTTATCACCATCTTTTTCCTAGCTTATCGGAGCAGTGATCGAACCTTGACCCTATACTGACCTTCACCCTCATCATGTAGTCCGTTTCAAACATAACATTCATCATGACCTGTTTCACCTCTCCTGGGTAATATGACTTCTTTGTTCTCTTCATATCCACCATGAACTCAATATCGTTGGGTTGCGTCAGCCCGAGGACTGAATATCCCTCGTAATTCTCTGGGTAGAAACAGTATGGAACACCATATGGTGATTTATTGGTTGAATTTTGTGGCAAAATCTTATGCCAACAACATCCTCTTTCCAGACAGTTAATTTCGTCTGCGTGTTCCTCCGGATGACAGTCGAATCTTTCATTATCTGGTATTTCGTGACATTTTCGTAAAAATACATCTTCTGAATTTAAAGCAATTTCAGGTTTATTTTCAATGTCATTTTTGTCACTTTTCACAATTTCGTCTTTCTCGAATTCCATGACATGGACATTTTCAAACGCGGAACCTTGTTTATTTCTTAAAATGTCTTTTTCAATATTTGTGTATTGCACAATTTTTTCATAATTTCCATTTTTTAATTTGGAAAGTAGTGACTCTACTTTGTATATTTTTTGCTCATGGATCACAGGGTTTTCATTTGATGAATCATCAGCATCAAAATCGTGTTGCGTGAATTGCTCGAAGACAGAGTTATGTACCTTTGCCCAGCTAAAATCATGTTTTTTCCACCAGGTGGCGTTGGTCAAGCGGGAATTAAGAAGAGACGGAGATGTCATGTGTAATATGAATGCAAATCCTCCAAAAACAAGAAAAATAACGATGATAGGCTCCACGACATTTCGAACACTGTAGGGAGTTTGTGTTTTGATCTCGTCTGACTTCTCTGATTTAATTAATTTTTCCTTCATGGTTGGTTCATATCCTGTTCCTGTAAAAAATAAAGAAATAAAAATATTTCAGAAAAAATCTTTATTGTTTACATAACTGAATCAATATAAATGGGAAATCTTAAAAAATAAAATTTGCAAAAAAAATGTTACCGCCCATTTAAAGCAAGATCACATATAAAGGAGGTTCACCGAGGGGACTTGTCAAGATATATAGATATATCATTATACTACTTCTACGAATCCATGGTTACGAATCCACCGCATCTACGAAACAGTCTGGTCTAAGAATTCACCGCATCCCCTCAATATAATCCAAAATTCCTGGCCCTGGAAAATCTTAATTTTATTTTTTTAATCGTCTTCAAACTTGTCACTGCAAAACAATAACACGACACTAAGTTTGGATAAAATTGGTTGTCCAAGTATCGCAATTCCTGTAAAGACAATGAAGAAAAGGTGATCTTCCCAATTACAATCCCTTGCCTGACATCTAGACGATGTAATGCTCGCTGTGACTATCTCCGGTAAACCTCCGTTCGGTAACAGCAGTGCATAGCCCAGCGTAGGGGAGCTTGACCGAGGCAATCACGATCGTCTACTGAGTACATAACATCATGCAGTAACTAAAAACTAACTTGATCAATAACATGATCATTCTAAAACTTTGACCTGCTACAAACAATGTAATCTACCTTTTAAACTTTCCAAAAGAAACAATAAATGAAGTCAATACACTACAGTACATGCACGTGTCTTAACCCGACATGGATGTACAGTGACGTGCCAAAAGTATTGCAACAATCTCCGTTTTCCCATAGCACCCCGTGTTAATTCAGTGTAGCATAGATAATTTTAATTATCTCAATTTTCAAAATATTTCACTGAAAATTTACATGGAAACAGGAAATCTACTCCGCAACAGGCACCAAATTTCGATACAACGTACGTTATTTAACAAAATGGTTAAATTATTACCGAGGTGTGTCAATTTTTTCAGCCCTTTAGGTCTGCTTATATAATGGTGGCAATGGGAAGGTGACGTTACTGTAAAAATACCCAGTCAATATTTTGCCGTTCTCCAAAACCATGTTCAAAATTAATGAAGTTGAAAATCATAAACATAATCTCAAGACGTTAGATGTTGAATTTTATAAGTTTTCATTCATGAGAATTATTTATGCTACACTAAAATAACATGGGATCCTATGGGAAAACGAAGATTGTTGCAATACTTTTGGCACGTCACTGTATTTGCATATTTGCAGCATCATCATGGCACATTGTCCCAAGATTGGAAAGACCAAGTTTCATGTAGGCCTACAAGAGCGATCGCAAAACAATCTATTAACATCTAAGCGCATTGTTTATCATTTATTTTGCCTACATCTTAAGCAGCAACAGTAGATCTATGAATACCCGTGTTTACCTGACAATGACACACTCACATTTGCAACTGCACAGAAAAATAATCAGCTGAGCCTGATGTTCTATCGGTCTTCTTGTTTACACCGGAAACTGCACGGGATCTTCCGCGTCTGCGCAGTACGGGATACTCGTATTCAACATTGGAAGCATTCGTAAAATATTCAAATTAGGGCAAAATGTAAAACATTCAAGAGCAATTTTCAAAAATAATTTAGCAAGCATTAAATTATGATGGTCTTTGTAATTAGATGATTTAATTGAAACACTTCACAAATACCAAGCTCATTTTAGGATATTGAAAAAGATCGAGGCCTCTGTTTCTGAAAAGTCTCCTTTTCAATATCAGTCTGATTAAAATCGACAGTTTTCCGAGTAATCAAAATTGCAAAATAATGCATCTCCCGGGATAAGAACTCATATCGTTCGGAGGTTCTGTTCGTATTCCGCTAGATGCATTATTTTTAAGGCTGGATATTGTGGCAAAATTCATATTGCGATATATTGCGATATACAACACACATATTGCAATAATACTGCGATATATTGAATGACTTCTACATTGAGCTTTTATACATCGTTATGCGAATTAAACATGAAATATTTGATAAAATGCCTTTCAGATCTTACAAACTATATACAACAAGTTATTAAGGTAAATATGTAAGCAAATTCTAATGATATTTACATAAAAAAAATGTCTCCCATCATTTGTCCAACACATATTCCTGCACATCAAACATTTTTTTGAGAATTAAACCATTTGTCTGTGCCTAAAAGCAAGATTTTAAACTTAATTTTATATGAAATGCATAAGTGCGATATATTGCGATATCACAAATCATATTGCAATTATTGCAATACACACTTTGTACCGATATATACCGGTATATCGATAATATTGCACAGCCCTAATTATTTTGCAACGTTTATTCATCGGAACAATTAAGGTCGATTTGTAATCAGACTGTTTCAATATTTAATAAATTGATGATTTATTTTCAGAATAAATTATTTTTCAGAGTCTGAGTGTAAGACTATCCACGGGCGAAGTTTATCGCAAATATGTTGCACTTCGTTCGCACATAGGGAAAACTACAGTCATTCACTGGACATAAGTATTCGTCACTTGAAAGTTATTTCCATAGACTTGCATGTTATTTTAGTGTAGCTTAAATAATTGTCATGGATTTTATTTTCTATCGTATACTATTGAAATTGTCTACACTTGTGAAGAATCATCTTGGCTACAATCTCATAATTTAAACTTAATTTTCCACTGGTTATCGAAGGAATGACAGCAATTTGATTAACATATATACATAATAGTGATAACGTTTAACATGGCCGTATATGGGGAAAACTTTTATTTTATGTACATAAATAGTTTTATCTAATGCCAGTTATTGAATATTAGTCTGGAAATTTAATGGAAATTATGTACTTCACTGAAAAGTTTTACAACGATTCATTCAGAACTCTTCTCAAGAAAATGATTTAAGCTACACTAAATTAACAATGCAAGTCTATGGAAGTAACGTCAAGTGACGAATACTTATGTCCAATGACTGTAGTCGTTCATCTCTGTTGTGCAACATATTTGCGTAAAAAGTCACCCTTGGACTAACCTACAGCCTATTTGTCCCAGTCTTACCCAACCAACATGCTAAGAGGTTCCCATTCTCTTCCCAAAGAGATTACTCCCTTCAGATTCATTATTTCAAAAGACAGTATATCGCTACCTCCAAACTTTCAAGCCAATTTCCCCACTCACTCACGATAATCAGCGAAAACTCACCTTTTAAAATCATTTAATTAATTCAAGCAATGTTGATAGCACCTATATGAATCGGTAGATTCGAACAGCAGAGTGAAACTACGAATGTAACAAAAAGTCAGCCATTCATGACCTTGACATTCAGTTGGCCCGGGGTAGCCCACATCCAGGTTCCAGGGCCCGAACTTCGTTCTCTTTACATCTGTAGTTTCACTCTGCGGTTCGAATCTGCCGATTCATGTGTATTCCAATGTAGATCACGGAAACGCAGGCTGGTGACAGTGACGATGATGTCGGGAAGGCTGCGTTATTTCACCAATACTGTTCATACTCTATACAAATAACTGTAGATGTAACACTGACACAACATTCACTGTTAAATTCGCAGATGTGTTACAGGAATGAAAATAATAATTTCGTGAAATGGTGTAGTTCAAATTTGCTATTTTTGGATGTTAATAAAACTAAAGAAATGATAATCGATTTCAGAAGAGGTAAGCCATCTCACTCAAAATTAAGCAAAGATGATAAGGATTTTGAGGTTGTTGAATACAATTAAATATCTCGGCGCTATTTTAGAGTCAAAATTATCATGGAATTCTAACACTGATCATTTATACAAAACATGCGAGCAGAGATTACAAAAATGCATAATGATCTGTCTAGTTTTCGCGTTGATACGATGTTTCAAAGGTCATGCCAGATTACATAATATTTAGTGTATCAACTACTTCGGAATGCGGCTGTAAATATCCTCATGTGTATGTTCTTGCAGTGAAGAAATGACAAACGGTTAAAGTTAAAAGGCAGTCTATGCCATGGTATTTCATTATTTCAAAAATGTCCCAGTTCCTTAAAATGTCATTTTCTATAATGAGAAAAAGAAAGAAAAACCCTTTGCCTTGAAGACGAATGTTTGACTGCGTATGTGAGCAAACAAATAGCGGTCAGCGTGAAATACAGTCGTCGGTGTGAAATGTACAACATACGTGCCAATTAATAGCTTGTGGGTTAGGTTGACATTGTTTCTTGCAGTTGCCTGAAGTTGTAAGTCTATTTCTTCACATATTTACAAGACGGAATTCGCACGTCGATGTAAAACTATGTTTGATTGGACAAATAAGTACGTTACCAGTGAATGAATGGGAACATATAGAATATCACCCTCTATAGTGTGTTCTGATATCAGAGTATATGTAAATGTATCAATCAGTGTCGTTATTTGTCACTCAAAATCATTCTTCATCCCGGGATATCTACAGAATCTCACAGAAGCCTCTTCTGATATCATATCATACAGAATCTCACCCAAGTGTCTTCTGATATCAAATTATTTTAATCATATCAACATAAGTTGAAAAGACTTACAAATATCGAAGACTTGTCGAGTAAGTTTTACTTTTATCAACGAGTGTCGATATTTTTACTTCGATATTTGTCATCCAAAATCATTCTTCTTTTCTTGTGTCACACAGCTAACGTCAAAGCATTGATGTTATAAAGCATCGTGGTGCCATCGTGTGATGTGAATGAATTTAGAAGCATGGTATCATTTCTTTTGGATGCTAGTATACAACGATACAACTTTCAAACGCAAGGCAAAACTCTTGCCAGTCTCCATTACTGGCTGATTTAAGCCTTGCAGTATTTCCCTCGCTTTGTTGTGCCAATATAGTGGATCGCTGCGCCTTAAATGCATAGTGGACCCGGTTTCCAAGCACAGAGATCTAAAGCAAATACTGCACGGCCTAAATCAGTCAGTAATGGAGACTGGCAAGTGTTATGCCTTGCATTGGAAGTTGACAACGATATTGAATGTTCAGCTTTTTAAGTCGCGTTTCAACTTTCAGTACACGCCTTCTTTAAGAGGCATTAAAGGGGCAGTAGCACGTTTTTTCGCTGAAACAAGTCGATGAAATGTATATGAAAAATAATGTCACCCATAGTAAAACACCCTTCTCTCTTCAGAAAATCAAGTTGAAAAATGAGTGTACACGGGTCCGTAAAGCCATAGGAATCGTTTGTCATTCGAAAGAATAAAATGTGTTCACAATAAAATGGCCGCCATGCAATTTTTGCTTTATACGCAACACAGTTATTACCACTACGGATAATTGGGTTGTGTAATAGGATGTTTTACCCTCTAAAGTAAATTTAAACGGCACAAACTATCATTATAAATAGGAAAAAAAAAATTGTGCAAAAAACGTGCTACTGCCCCTTTAAAAGGTACATCCACTGTGTTTCATAAAAATTTATTAGGCTTTAATACGTTCCGACTCACCATATGTGCTGTTTACAGTACAAATAAATTCACTCAGCATGCATATCCATCTCCAATCGCCAAATATTTCATAATTACTAGTTTCCAATTAAAATCGAGTAACATCATTATGCATGTGTGGAAACCGAAACTGCATGCCCCATTTACATGCATAGTAGTTATATGACCTACTTAACATGATCAACCCAAGTTAATCATTTTGTCTGTTATAAATAAGATTCCAAAAATACGTTTGCTCATTGGCGCGCGCCACATGCAGAGCATTGTCCGGTTTTCGAGCAGAAATCACTACTTTTACCTTCATATCGTCAATATACCAGATCGAGTATCATCAAAATGATGATTTTCGGTAACAATCGGTACTTCTCGATAAAGTAACACATTTTTTAACATTTGGAATAAATGACCCCAAACAACACAATGGATGTACCTTTAAGAAGTTGGTTAGAGGAATGATAACGAGTTTTGTGGATATACAACTTCTTTATTGCAGTAGTGCGACGTTTCGGTGTAGATGTTAACACCGTTATCAAACCAATAACACTGAAACGTCGTTGAAGATGGTGTATATCAATAGAATTCGTTTATCCTTCTCAACACATATACCAACGATTTTCAATTTTCATTAAAAAGGCCTTTGGTATACATTACAAACTGCATTCAATTGAGTAAACACTTATACATGCAGGACAATCTCAAGTTATATCGTAAAATTAATACATATTCGTTCAAGCATTCAATTCCATTTATAAATCTTTCGTTATCAAAGCTAACACGTAAGACAACACTGTATCACGATAACATTCCTGTATGTTAACCAATATTCTTATTAAAATTTCATTCGTCAATTTTTAACTATAAATGTTAGTCGAGATGCAATTTTAGATACGAATATGAACAATTACATAAACTTAATGTGTTGAATCATACTAAAATCGACGCAATTACGTACAATCCATTTAAATCAACCCTTCAGATAACAGAAACGCAAACGTGTATTTTGGGCTATTGTTTTAGTGTTCTGGATGTAGATGCAATTTTTGCAAAAAATTATGAATATTAACATTGATCAATAATGAGCAGATATTTCAGGCTCCACTGTTTTAGAATAATCAAACAGTCGTTTTGTCAAATGTGTTCTTGAAATTTAATACATGGATTTTTAAACTCTCAGCCAGTAATAAGTGGTAATCGTAACAGTTAAAGGGACACTACGTGCTTTCATGAAAAACAGTACTGTTTGCCAATTTAAATGTGATTTTAGCAATATGCCCCAGGATGTAACTTGACATGTGACCTCAGCATTTCGTTTTGATATATGCAATTCATTGATATGACTGTTTGAGGAATACATTATACCTCGATTTTCTGTACAGAACTTAATGTTCTCATTTAAAAATATAATTAAAAGAACTTCAAGGTCTCATTTATTTTATTCTCATTTATAATCTTAAGATTGTCGAAAACATCTGTTTGTTTGAAATGTTTTCCAAATTGCCTCCATGAAAAATTTTGTCGAACCAGTACAAGCTTGACGTTGGTCGTTCAGAAATTCACACGTCTTTGGGTTTTTGTCAGCAAGACTTGTGTAAGTTTCGGAATGCACGTGTTTTCCGTGCACAATCCTTGTCAATATCCCAGTGATGAAGGCGTCTTCAACTGGAATGTACGGCATGTATTTTGACACGTTCAGCACGTGAAAAGCGAGATCCCGTTGCATGACGTAAGCATTTCCGGATGCGTACGGTGGATAAAAGCTGATGGGGTACTCATTTATATCGACCTGCCATCGCCCGCTTCGCAAAACTTGTGCCTTTTCAAATATATATCCTATAACTGTCATGTTAAATTGTGATTGAAATGCAATAAGAAAATCAATTATAAGAGGTATATTCACAAACGTATCTTCATCACATTTCATAATGAATTTCGCATCTGAACAGTACTTCTTCGCCCACGCAAGTCCCATAAGAATTTTCCAGGTGAGATTTCTATAGCTATCAACAAAATCAGCTAATATCAAATCTTGATGTTTCTTATTTTCTTCCTGTATTTCTTCGAATTCTTTTGGAGTTGAATTTCCGAGCATGAAAATAACCTTGACCTCTGCGTTGACTATCCGAAGAGGCCATTCTTGTGATTTTGAAACTGACGCCCATGTTTCCCTTATAAAGGCTCTTATGTTTTTGTTGCCAGGCAACGACGGCACCATAACCAACAAAAATGGTGACACTTTCTCACAAACATTTTCACCCTTAAATTTAAAATCAAATTCAAAGTTTTGCATAGCCTTTTCCTTAGGAATGAAAACATGTTCTTGTCCCTCAAAGTTTGGTTCTTGGACAAATTTCCAAGGTAAAACCTTCAATCGAGGGTTTAATGAGATTGGTTCGTGATATGGTGTTGGTTTTAGTTTTTCTTTAGTCTCCGAGTACATTAAAGGATGAACTGACAATCTGTTTTGTTCAGACACGATGAATTGGAGGAAATACGAAATGGACAGGCAAGTGAGTAGAGACAATAGAACCCCTTTCTTCCAGCCTTTCCAGGAACAAGAGGCCATTCTCCTGTAAACATAAATAAGCAAGTTTATTCTTTTATATCAATTTAGGCTGAGCAATATTATCGCAATACCAATATATTGCAATACAAGTATTGCAATACGATTGTTCATATCGCAATATATCGCACCAACAATCTTTCAGTGAAATCTATTCATATATCTTGTTTTAGGCATAGTTACCAGCTTAACTTTTGGGTGCAAGAACATGTGTTGAACTGTATTACAAATGTTTTCTAAATATATGCCATCAAAATTAAATTATCATAAATGGTCTATTTTCAAAAGATTTGAAAGGCTTTTTACTAAATGTGTAATGTTTAAACTGCACACAAGCATAAAAGTTGAATGTAGAGTTCACTCGATATATTGCAATACATATTGCAATAAAGGTTGTATGTATTGCACAATATCGCAATACGAAATTTGGTGTAATACTCAGCCCTAACTACAATATTAAATTATTAATTCTTTTAATTTACCATTAACCAGAGAACATTGATGGTATTTTGTTCAAGCGAACATGGAGATGATATTCTGATTGGGCAAACATTTTTAACACATCGCTGAAAAAAAACCCATCACATGTTAAACATATTGAAATACAATTAAGTCAATCGCTTAAGTTTTCCATTGAAAGAGAAGTTTGCCGAGATCAAATCTGATTGGTCCGTTTTGAACCAATCGGATATTCCAAGGGCAGGTAATAGAAACACGGAGAGAAAAGAATCATGGGTAAAGGTCAGTAAATCTAGATCTTTGGATTGAAAAAATACCTTGTAAATCGATATTCTTTTAAATGGCGTTTCTATTCTCTGTAATACAAAATATCCACGACTACAAGTAAAATGAGGATGTTATAGAATATGTATACTGTTAATTTTGCCTTTTTCATATTTCTGATCAATCTAAACTTGAATTCCAAATGATAAAATGTTAATTAAGTTTAAATGTAGATAACGTCAACCTTAAATACATTAAGAAAGCGAAAATAGGTTATCAAATGTGAAAATAGAATAAATCATCGTTGTAGTTAGCTTATGGTAAAACCTTATCATTTGAAAACATGTAATTGAACACATTTTGAATAATTGAACGTTTACGATACATTCTAAGATAAAAGCAATAACGAGTAATTGTCGAAAGTTTAAGAACATTTTTAAACGTTATGATGTTGCAATTAGGTTTTACTGGTTATCAAAATGACAAAAACAAATCAAGTATAAATTCTGACAAGTATAATTGAGAAAATTAATCAAGATTCGTCAGAAGTGTTCGACCAAAACATTTTTGAAGTTCCAACGCATTAAAACTACATTTTAGAACCGTTTTCACTGGATTAAAACGTCACAGAAACGTTCTCAGACGTTGTAGAACGGTGTAAGTGATTTTTTTTATAATTAAACGTCAAACATCAAACAGTGTCTGATATAACATTAAATTGCGTTCACGTTTCTGAAAATCACGTTTCTTTAAAAATAGACGATTTCCAGGCGAGATAGGAAAGTGAAATAGGATGTAATAAAACAAGCCAGAAAACCCTAAGGCACCATGCGCCATCGATTTAAAGTCCAAGAAGGTACATTATGCCGACACTATCTTGTTTTAAGAGCCATCAAGGATGTTGAAACTCACCAAAAATCTTTTGCCGTGAAATATATACACTTAATTTTTCCAAATTTTTTTCGACCCAAAATAAGCTAATTAGTAAAGGTGTTGTCCAGTCTAAATAAAGATCCAGTTTATTATTTTCAAGTGCAAAGCATTGTGGTCTAACTCACATACTTTATACAAAGACACGAAAGAATAAAGTTTATGAGCAATTGAAGAACTTGAAAAATATCATTTTTGGCTGTTATTTATTTACCATTTCATTTAATTATGTATTTGCTACAGAAATTGGAATACTTGTTTTACCCAACTAGGTATTTTGCATGAATTTTATAATTAATCAGAGTAGAAAAAAAATCCTAATTTGCTGGTCTTATCTCAATAAGAAGTACATTAAACAGGCCATAATTTGTATATTCTCAGGACATTTAGAAAAATTGTTTATTAAGCAATCGCCACATTCAGTAATGTGTGGCAAGGGTAACTTGCAAGAGAAGCACGTGCAGCGCGTACAGCACATGGGTTGTTATGGTGACTTGCGCTAGAGACGAGCCTTCAGGCTTCGGAAGCGTTTGCTGTTGTGTAGTACATTTTACGCAATAAAGGGGATTCTGTTTATATAACGTCAGATACCCTTAGCGCGCGCTACTTGAAGGTGTACTTCTCTTTGATACCATATTTAATTACATTGTCGTGATGTGAAAATTATGAACACATGTCATGTTGTAGATGAAAGATTTCTCTAGCGATTAACGTTATAAGTTTATTTTCCCAAAAAATATTTTTATTTGAAACACTAACATCCTTGATGGCTCTTTAACATAATTTCCATATTTCAATACAAATTCTACTTTAAATACCATGCATTATTTTTTTTAAAAAACACTCGAAATGGCAATTTCAGCACCTGATGTATGCATCTCTCGGTATCTTACGGGATACATGTACACTGACGGACAAAAGAAAGCATATTACTCAGTTGTATTCATCATATGTATATTTTTCAAAGTCATTTATCTCGAGTTTTCGACGTGGTATTCAAAAGGTGACTAGTTTGGGAAATTACTCCAAAACATTACATCAGTCAAATAGTAACTCAACGTGGTTTTTAAAGATAATATCATCTCTGTTTTTTTTTCGATGTTAGTTGGTTTATTCATATAGACAATACTTTCAAGTAAACAAAACATCAAAAATTATTTCGAAGCGTCACCTACTTAATAAGATCTTGCCTTTCAAAGTGAGTAAAATTGGCCTGCTAATTATCCCAATCCTTAAACAGTCTGCCGGGCCGCCGTTAGCTTTGGATAACGATGTGACGTCATACTCAGGAGTTGCTTAGTGAAATCCTTAGACGATTTGTCGATTTTCCTCGATAATTTGTGTAAAACATAAGAAATATTTGACATTACAAGTTTCCAATAGAATTGTTATTCGTGCGTCCGTAGGGAGTATTTTCGGAGTTTAAGGAGCATTTTTCGATATTCATTTGCTGATTTTAGATTTGTTCTTTTCCCAATCGAATGGAGTGTTAGGTTATCTTTTAGGCTACAATATGTTTTAAAATGAATAACTGACAATTCAAAAATAAAAAAGATCATGCAATTTTTGCTTTTATTATAAACGTCATTATTAGTTAAATGTTTTGTTGTGCTTGATGTTGTGTTTGAAGAGGCCTATAGTTTGAAATCTACTGCGTCAATATTTCTCAGGGTGACTTTATATTGCTTATAGAATAGTTGCATTATACCTAAAAACAATCACCACTGTTACTGGTTTACACTTTTTTGAAAAAAATATTCGGGATATCTTTTAATCTATAGTCGTGACATTTACAATTACTTAGATTCAGTGTAATACCACTGACCTAAGATAAATATTCATTAGATATAGCATTGCATGAGCTTTACTACAAAAACATCAGACTTTCTCATTTTCCTAATATAAGGAACATATATTTTCTTATTTTGCAATTGGATGAATGTGAAAACAAAAATTATTCAACATACCCATGAGTCAATGAATGAAGCGTGTTAACACCGTTATCATCCTATTAAATGTGAAATAGATCTCTGTGACGTTTTTTCATCATCTGACATGCGTGTCGCCGCCATATATGGCAACGATAAGAATTGTTCCAAAACACATTGCAGAGTGACTGGTCCAGCAATGGTCACATCCGGTATTAAACAGTGTTGACATCCGGTGCCATTTGTGGTAAGTTTTACGGGGCGTGTATATATTTAATTTTGTTGTATAGGGACAACGGTAAATATGTTATTTAGGCCGTTATGTAAGGCTAATTCTAGTGGATTCTGACATTAGACGCCAAGCGACTCCTGTGTATTACGTCATAAGGCCTAGCACGCGACATATGCTTTTGGCTAAAGTTTTATGAGGCGTAATTGAGCGGTGTTCTAAAAAGGTGTTTATTGGTTGAATTGACATATATCAAGTGGAATCCTCGTCATCTTGGAATATGCTTGAATAAAAACCGAAAAGTGATATGGTCGGGGTTTGTGGGTCTCTAAAATTTTTGATTTAAAATTTAAATTTGAATTTAATATTTAAATTTTGAAATTCCCCCAAATTAAGTTTCACAAAACAACTGTTCATCGACATATAACACAAACTCTGTGCCTGCACACATTTACAACATTTTGAACATGGTAGGTGTCATGTTTGTGTAAATTTCATGTGTAACCCCTGTCTACTTTAAATAATGGCATTTTAGTTGAAAAATAAAACTGTCACCAATTAAGACATTCAAACTACTGCCGAAAGGTATTATTGTATCGTGCCATAATCAAATACATCTTAAAATATTGAACTAATCTAAAGCAAGTGAGTGTTATACTTTCTTTTGCCCGTCAGTTTATATTCTCATCAGAGACATTCATAATCGTCAAAAGATATTTTGTGTTTAACTCTGTTGAAAATTTGATATCGTTTCTTTTTCCATTAGTGTTCATACAGGGTTCACGTATGTAACCGGTTAAACATGCTGACAAAGACATTGTCAGTAATACAAGTCCATGTCGTTTGTTTAGTACTTAACATTTGCTCTCATTGGCATCGATTTCATCTTTTAACATTCAATAACGTTGACATTAATTAAAAATATATATATAAAAAATTACAGGCAGCCTTTTTCAAAGAAATTTAAAAAAAACACGTAGAAGTATTCCTTGGCTGATGACTAAATGCCTGCATATTTCAGTTTTAGAGTACGAGGTGGAACTTAAGTTATTTGCAATTGAAAATCATACATATTATAAAAACCTGAGGTGTGTACTTTCTTTTGTACTTCAGTTTACATAGCTGTGAGAGGATGGACGGAGTTTTTGACCGGTATTATTATCAGCAATACCAGCCCCTGTGGAACAAGAGCGGTTGCATGGGGGATGAAACATTCTTGATCAAATAAGAAATATGTCTATAAAGACACTATTCAGATATGAATTGTTCACAGTAATTGATCCTTTTGAAAATAATATTTCATGAGCTTTTGCTCTTAATGACATTCTATCTAAATATGTAATATTTGTGGATTTTCGATCGAGTTTTTCGAGAAAAAAAATTAAGATCACGGACCTGATTTTTCTTTATAGAGGCAAGGGAACCTTTAACCTTTTAAAAAAGACAAAGCATTTCGTTTGATATATGCAATTCATTGATATGACTGTTTGAGGAATACATTAAACCTTGATTTTCTGAAACAAAAAAACATGTTTGTACAGAACTTTATGGTCTCATTTAAAATATAATTTAAAGAACTTCAAGGTCTCATTTATTTTATTCTCATTTATAATCTTAACATCAACACTTGTTGGTTTGAAATGTTTTCCAAACTGCTTCCATGAAAAATTTTACCGAACCAGTACAAGCTTGACGTTGGTCGTTCAGAAATTCACACGTCTCTGGGTTTTTGTCAGCAAGACTTGTGTAAGTTTCGGAATGCACATGTTTTCCGTGCACAATCCTTGTCAATATCCCAGTGATGAAGGCGTCTTCAACTGAAATGTACGGCATGTATTTTGACACGTTCAGCACGTGAAAAGCGAGATCCCGTTGCATGACGTAAGCATTTCCGGATGCGTACGGTGGATAAAAGCTGATTGGGTACTCATTTATGTCGACCTGCCATCGTCCGCTTCGCAGAACTTGTGCCTTTTCAAATATATATCCTATAACTGTCATGTTAAATTGCGATTGAAATGCAATAAGAAAATCAATAATAAGAGGTATATTCACAAACGTATCTTCATCACATTTCAGAATGAATTTCGCATCTGAACAATACTTCTTCGCCCACGCAAATCCCATAAGAATTTTCCGGGTGAGATTTCTATAGCTATCAACAAAATCAGCTAATATCAAATCTTGATGTTTCTTATTTTCTTCCTGTATTTCTTCGAATTCTTTTGGAGTCGAATTTCCGAGCATGAAAATAACCTTGACCTCCGCGTTGACTATCCGAAGAGGCCATTCTTGTGATTTTGAAACTGATGCCCATGTTTCCCTTATAAAGGCTCTTATGTTTTTGTTGCCAGGCAACGACGGCACCATAACCAACAAAAATGGTGACACTTTCTCACAAACATTTTCACCCTTTAATTTAAAATCAAATTCAAAGTTTTGCATAGCCTTTTCCTTAGGAACGAAAACATGTTCTTGTCCCTCAAAGTTTGGTTCTTGGACAAATTTCCAAGGTAAAACCTTCAATCGAGGGTTTAATGAGATGGGTTCGTGATATTGTGTTGGTTTTTGTTTTTCTTTAGTCTCCGAGTACACTGAAGAATGAACTGACAATCTGTTTTGTTCAGACACGATGAATTGGAGGAAATACGAAATGGACAGGCAAGTGAATAGAAACAATAGAACCCCTTTCTTCCATCCTTTCCAGGAACAGGAGGCCATTCTCCTGTAAACATAAATAAGCAAGTTTATTCTTTTATATCAATTAAGGCTGAGCAATATTATCGCAATACCAATATATTGCAATACAAGTATTGCAATACGATTTTTCATATCCCAATATATCGCACCAACAATCTTTTAGTGAAATCTATTCATATATCTTGTTTTAAGGCATAGTTACCAGCTTAACTTTTGGGTGGAAGAACATGTGTTGAACTGTATTACACATGTTTTCAAAATATATGCCATCAAAATTAAATTATCATAAATAGTCTATTTTCAAAAGATTTGAAAGGCTTTTTACTATATGTGTAATGTTTAAACTGCACACAAGCATAAAAGTTGAATGTAGAGTTCACTCAATATATTGGAATACATATTCAGTAAAGGTTGTATGTATTGCACAATATCGCAATACGAAATTTGGTGTAATACTCAGCCCTAACTACAATATTAAATTATTAATTCTTTTAATTTACCATTAACCAGAGAACATTGATGGTATTTTGTTCAAGCGAGCATGGAGATGATATTCTGATTGGGCAAACATTTTTAACACATCGCTGAAAAAAACCCATCACATGTTAAACATATTGAAATACAATTAAGTCAAACGCTTAAGTATTCCATTGAAAGAGAAGTTTGCCGAGATCAAATCTGATTGGTCCGTTTTGAACCAATCGGATATTCCAAGGGCAGGTAATCGAAACACGGAGAGAAAAGAATCCTGGGTCAAGGTCAGTAAATCTAGATCTTTGGATTGAAACGTACCCTGTAAATCGATATTCTTTTAAATGGCGTTTCTATTCTCTGTAATACAAAATAATCCACGACTACAAGTAAAATGAGGATGTTATAGAATATGTATACTGTTAATTTTGCCTTTTTCATATTTCTGATCAAACTTGAAGTCCAAATGATAAAATGTTAATTAAGTTTAAATGTAGATAACGTCAACCTTAAATACAGAAAGAAAGCGAAAATAGGTTATCAAATGTGAAAATAGAATACATCAACGTTGTAATAACCTAATGGTAAAACCTTATCATTTGAAAACATGTAATTGAACACATTTTTGAATAATTGAACGCTTACGGATACATTCTAAGATAAAAGCAATAATGAGTAATTGTTGAAAGTTTAAGAAAACTTTTAAACGTTATGATGTTGCAAGTAGGTTTAACTGGTTATCAAAATGACAAAATTAAATCATCAAGTATAAATTCTGACAAGTATAATTGAGAAAATTAATGAAGATTCGTCAGAAGTGTTCGACCAAAAACATTTTTGAAGTTCCAAGCATTAAAACAATTTAGAACCGTTTTCACTGGATTAAAACGCCACAGAAACGTTCTCAGGTCGACGTTGTAGAACGGTGTAAGTGATTTTTATGAAACGTCAAACATCAAACAATGTCTGATATAACATTAAATTGTGTTCACGTTTCTGAAAATCACGTTTCTTTAAAAATCTTCGTTTTCCAGGCGAGATAGGAGAGTGAAATATGGTTTTCTGGCTTGTTTTATTACATCCTATGGCAACCATGCGATTTAAAGTCCAAGAAGGTACAGTATGCCGACACTATCTTGTATTAACATAATTTCCATATTTCAATACAAATTCTACTTCAAATACCAAGCATTATTTAAAAAAATGACAACTCGAAATGGCAATTTCAGCACCCAATGTATATGGATCTCTCGATATCGGTTCACCTTTCTACGGGATACATGTACATTGACGGGCAAAAGAAAGCAGATCACTCAATTGTATTTATCATATGTAGAATTTTCAAAGTCATTATCTCAAGTTTTCGACGTGGTATTCAAAAGCTGACTAGTTTGGGAAATTACTCAAAACATTAAATCATTCAAATAACTAGAAATATGTGCATGTGATGCACTGTGATGTCCCCCGCTCCAACTTTCAATCCAACCTAGTCATATAACCCACTATTATTTTTCACTTATGCTAAGCACTAAGTTCAATACTGCATTAATAACGAGAAATAAACAATTCAGAATAGCCAAAGTAGCAAAAGGCACCACTCTATCACTAGGTCTAAGCAAATACAAAGTTTGGTGAAAAAATATTGTAACAGTTTTGAAGATAGAGGCCGGAAAAGGTCCCTACCCCCAATATGCACTAAGTTGAAATTGTTGCCATGGAAACCAGAAAAAAAATTCAGAATAACCAAAATAGCAAAAGGCACCACTCCACTACTAGGTCTAACCACATACCGAGTTTCGTAAAGAAATACTAGATAGATTTTGAAATAGAGGCCGGAAAAGGTCCCTATCCCCAAGTTTCACTAAGTTCAAATTGTTTCCATGGAAACCAGAAAAAAAAAAGAATTCAGAATAACCAAAATAGCAAAAGGCACCACTCCACCACTAGGTCTAACCACATACCAAGTTTCGTGAAAAAATATTGAACGTTTTTTTAGATATGGCCCGGAAAAGAAAGCATTTCGGAATAACGGAATGACGGACAGAGGCGAAAACATTATGTCTCCCGAAAAATTTTTCGGGGGACATAATAACTACGTGGTTTTAAAAGATAATATCGGTTTTTTTCGATTTTAGTTGGTTTATTCGTATAGACAATACTTTCAAGTAAACAAAACACCAAAGATTATTTCTAAGCCTCACCTACTTAATAAAATCTTGCCATTCAAAGTGAGTAAAATTGGCCTGCTAATTTTCCCAATCCTTAAACAGTCTGCCGGGCCGCCGTTAGCTTTCGTTAGCGATGTGACGTCATACTCAGGAGTTGCTTAGTGATATCCTAAGAAGATTTGTCGATTTTCCTCGATAATTCGTGTAAAACATAAGAAATATTTGACATTACAGGTTTCCGATAGAATCGGTATTCGTGCGTCCGTAGGGAGTAATTTCGAAGTTTTAGGAGCATTTTTCGATATTCAATCGCTGATTCTAGATTTGTTATTTTCCAAATCGAATGGAGTGTTAGGTTATCTTATAGGCTACAATATGTTTAAAATGAATAAATGACAATTCAAAAATAAAAAAGATCATGCAATTTTTGTTTTTATTATAAACGTCATTATTAGTTAAATGTTTTGTTGTGCTTGATGTTGTGTTTGAAGAGGCCTATAGTTTGAAAATTACTGCGTCAATATTTCTCAGGATGACTTTATATTGCTTATAGAATAGTTACATTATGCCTAAAAACAATCATTATTTTCACCACTGTTACTGGTTTACAGTTTTTGAAAAAAATATTCGAGCTATCTTTTAATCTATAGTCGTGACATTTACAATTACTTAGATTCAGTGTAATACCACTGACCTAAGATAAACATTCATTAGATAAAGCATTGCATGAGCTTTACTACAAAAACATCAGACTTTCTCATTTTCCTAATATAAGGAACATATATTTTCTTATTTTGCAATTGGATGAATGTGAAAACAAAAATTATTCAACATGATCATGAGTCAATGAATGAGGCGTGGTAACACCGTTATCATCCTATTAAATGTGAAATAGATCTCTGTGACGTTTTTTCATCATCTGACATGCGTGCCGCCGCCATATTGGGCAACGATAAGAATTGTTCCAAAACACATTGCATAATGACGGGTCCAGCAAAGGTCACATCCGGTATTAAACAGTGTTGACATCCGCTGCCTTTTGTGGTACGTTTTACGGGGCGTGTATATATTTAATTTTGTTGTATAGGGACAAGGTAACCTTCTACAGACTAAAACAACACAGTTCAGGGTCCACTGCACATGGTCATTACCCCAAGTAAGAATTGACTAGTCCGATAAATATGCCAAAACTTCTACATTAGGATACGAGTAAATAATATACATAAATATCTGTTAATTCTCATATATAAATTTCATAACATTGCATCAATCTAGTAACACTTTGTCGCTGCAGTGAGTGACCTTAACGACCACAAATTTGACAGGTTTCTAGAAAGAAAAGTCTGCTACTTGCAATTGCCTATGTAACTACCATTGTGAGGATATTATGCACTACCTTTTCATCTGCCAAAACTATTTACGCATTAGATCAAAGAGCTATCATTATGTTGATCGATTCAATTTGAAAACGGTGGTAACAATGATTTATCTGATAAGACTGATGAGAGATTGTATTTTAAATTTTTGAATGTCCATGTACATATAATTTTATGATAAATTGTGTTAAATTGTTGAATTTACATATTCACTTATTGGTACATGAATTTGTTTTTTATAATGTAAATTTTTATGTTACATGTTGTAATGTACAAATCCTGTCAACGTCACGGTGAGAGATATTTATATAGGGGTAGCCCTGTTTATCAATTTACCCTTTCAATGTTCTATCTGGATATGTATTTCACAAATCAAAAGCTCATATAAACTTTATTTCAGCACTGAATTCATTATCAACAAGTAATTGTCACAAACGTGACCATGTCCCCCGCCGCAATTAAGAAATGAGCTAAAAGAATGGACACGCAGCTTGTACCGAGTAGTGACATTTACATGTTTGATTCAATTATTGTTATATCAGGCAAACATTTTAAAATGGTCAAAGTCTTGTAGTGACCTTGAAGACGGGATCAAGGTCACCCAAATCGACTGGTGTCTGTGTATTCCCAAAATGAAGACAGGTACCAAATTTGAAGACTCTAGGTACAGCAGTTCATGAGATATCGTGCTAACAACATTTGACATCAGTCTTGTAGTGACCTTGAAAATAATTTCAAGGTCAACCAAATCGACTGGTATCTGGATATTCCCCAAATGAAGACTGATACTAAATTTAAAACCAATAGTTCTAGCGGTTCATGAGGAATCGCACTAACAACATTTTCAAACCTGGTCAAAGTCTCGCCCTGACCTTGAAAATGAGGTCAAGGTCACCAAAAACTTTTCAGGTCTGCGTATTCCCCAGATGAAGATTGGTACCAAGTTTGAAGATTCAAGGTTGAGCAGTTCATTAGATATCGCGCTAACAACATTTTCAAAACTGGTCAAAGTCTCGCCGTGACCTTGTAAATGAGGTCAAGGTCACCGAAAACTTCAGATCGGCGTATTCCCCAGATGAAGACTGGTACCAAGTTTGAAGATTCTAGGTTGAGCGGTTCATTAGATATCGCGCTAACAAGAAGCGGGACGGACGGACGGACGGACGTACGGACGAACGGAGCTGAATACTATGTCCCCCGCTTCGCGGCGGCGGGGGACAATAACCAAACACACCCGACAGCACTCAAGGAACTCCATTGATGTTTTCTGTCTGGTGAACAGCTTTGTTGCAACGAAAATATAACAATTGCGAAAAATCTAACAAACTTGAACATTTTTGCTTCTCGTATGTGACGTACGCAAAATATAACAAAATATTTATATTAATATTATAATATATAAAAAAATATTAATATACACAAAATACTCTGTCGTCTTCTTTAGTAAGTAATAAGCTGAACCTGTTTTAATCCTCTACTCCAGTAATCCTCTACCCCCTTCTTCAATCATCTGTATAAGTTTTGGCATGTAGAAGTTTTGGCAAATTACATAAAATCATATCCTGGGTTGTTCCATTATAAAATAGGTAATTGCATAATTCTGCCCCGACTTTTTGTAGAAGTTTTGGCATGTAGAAGTATTGGCATGTATAAGTTGTGGGAGGTAACCAGGGACAAAGGTAAATATGTTATTTAGGCAATTATGTAAGGCTAATTCCAGTGGATTCTGTCATTAGACCCCTGTGTATTACGTCAAAAGGCCTAGCACACGGCATTCGCTCTCGGCTAAAGTTTTACGAGGCGTAATTGAGCGGCGTTCTAAAAAGGCGTTATAATAGGTGTTTATTGGTTGAATTGACATATATCAAGTGGAATCCTCGTCATCTTGGAATATGCTTGAATAAAAACCGAAAAGTGATATGGTCGGGGTTTATGGGTCTTTACAAATTTAAATTTAAATTTAAATTTAAAATTTAAATTGGTGTAAATTTCATGTCTAACCCCTGTCTACTTTAAATAATGATATTTTAGTTAAAAAATAAAACAGTCACCAATTAAGACATTCAAACTACTGCCGAAGGTATTATTGTATCGTGCCATAATCAAATGCATCTAATTCCTTTACAATATTGAATTAATCTAAAACAAGCGAGTGTTATACGTTCTTTTGCCCGTCAGTTTATATTCTCATCAGAGACATTCATAATCGTCAAAAAATATTTTGTGTTTAACTTTGTTGAAAATTTGATATCGTTTCTTTTTCCATTAGTGTTCATACAGGGTTTACGTATGTAACCGGTTAAACATGCTGACAAAGACATAATGTCAGTAATACAAGTCCATGTCGTTAGTTTAGTTCTTAACATTTGCTCTCATTGGCATCGATTTCATCTTAACATTCAATAACGTTGGCATTTATTAAAAATATATATACATGAAATATTACAGGCAGCCTAAGTGAACTTGATAAGCCCATCTGTACGAGAGAACTGCTGTTGGAATTTTCACGTATTTGAGTCTTCTGGCGAATGAAATGGTTGCATCATTCTAGTAAATGATCATTAGTTTTTATGATCAACACATATTACACTGACAAAAGTCAAGTGACTTTAAATGCGCTGTAGCACGCCGTTCTTTCTGAAATAATGTGATCTCACGAAAAAATAAATAACTAATCAATGGCTGAATACTTCTCAATAAAAAGAGTTCTAAAATGAATGTGCATAGTTCGGTTAAGCCATGCGAGTCCATTTTCCTTCGAGTGGCCATTTTACGGTGTTCAAATTAAAATGGCCGTTCGACGGTAGTTCAAGTGACCTGACTGATGTAGCGATCCCTAAACACTAATTTTTTTTCAAATAAATTAAATAAAAAACCATGTAGAAGTATTCCTTGGATGATGACTAAATGCCTGCACGTTTCAGTTTTAGAGTACGACGTCGAACTTCAGTTATTTGTAATTGAAAATGAATAATCATACATGTGATAAAACCAACTGAGGTGTGTACTTTTTGTACTAGTTTACATAGCTGTCAGAGGATGGACGGAGTTTTTGACCCGTATTATTATTACCAGCCCCTGTGGAACCAGAGTGGTTGCATGGGGGATGAAACATTCTTGATCAAATAAGAAATATGTCTATAAAGACACCCACTTTTCAGATATGAATTTTTCACAGTAATTGATCCTTTTGAAAATAATATTTCATGAGCTTTTGCTCTTAATGACATTCTATCTAGATATGTAATATTTGTAGATTTGCGATCGAGTTTTCGAGAGAAATTTTTTTTTTAAGATCAAGGACCTGATTTTGTTTATAGATGCAAGGGAACCTTTAACCTTTTAAAAAAGACAAAGCATTTCGTTTGATATATGCAATTCATTGATATGACTGTTTGAGGAATACATTAAACCTCGATTTTCTGAAACAATTTTTTTTTTACAGAACTTTATGGTCTCATTTAAAAATAAAATTTAAAGAACTTCAAGGTCTCATTTATTTTATTCTCATTTATAATAGTACGTTTTTGATTAAACGTAATTATTTATACTTACCTGTTGACTAGATCTATACCTACCTCCTCTCTAGGTATGCTATGAGGACAAGGCACAGCCCGGGAGACACCATCTCTACCGCTAAGCGGATCGAAGAGACAGCCCAACCACTCAACTTCTGAGTAACACACTGCCACCGACCCCAACGGGGGGGGGGGGGGGGGGGGTTAAAAGCGAAGTTAAAGAAACAAAACAAGAAAACAAACAATGCGAAACAAAGTTTATTACAAGGAGCATTGTTTGACACGCGGGAACAAAACTCCTAAGAGGACTGTCCCCTTCTGTCTGGTCGGGGGGGGGACCACCTTGGCCTGAGCGAACACCTGTGGACCCAGCCAAGAGATGCCTTCGAGATCTGCTGTCGAGACATCTCGTAAGTAATGATTGGCGCCAGAGGAACGCCAAAAACACACCGCCATGACGTCCGAGACCGCGATGTTACAGTGGTAAGCCATCGTGGCTGAAACTCCTCGGATCTCATGCGGGTAGGAACGCGATGGAGGAGGCAGGTCAGCGGCCTTGTACGCATCAATGACTGCCGACCTCAGGTACACCCCCAACGCTCGCTTGTCTAGCTCTTTGGTGCTCCTCGGCGAGTGAAGCAAGAACAGACGACGCCTGCCATCCCTCAGGCTGCGGGTACGCTGCACGTACACCCTCAACGCCCTAACCGGACACAGAGAGAGATCCAACTCTCCCGAGTCAGAACCCAGAGCCGGAATAGAGAAGGTACGGCCAGCCTCATCAGCTGCTTGGTTTTTGCAGACAAAGTCGGGAGATAAACCAAGTAAGGCTGACCCCCCCCCCCCCCCCCCCCCTCCCTGACCTCAAAACGTAGAAGGTCCGCCTGCAACGCATGGATTTCAGAAATCCGAGCTGCGGAGGCCATGGCCACCAGAAAAATTACCTTGATGGTGAGAGGGAGGAGGGGAACGTCGGAGAGCGGTTCATACCTATCGGAGCGAAGATGGTTGAGCACAACTCAGGTGGACGAAGCTTAGTCCTGCTGTCAACAGAACGGAAGGTTTTAATGAGGCCCTTGAGGACGGACACATCTTAACCTGGCGACCTCTTCCTAAGAACGGAGAGGATACCAGACATGTTGGTATTGATTGATGACGCCTTAAGATGCCTGGTGTTGTGTAGGTACACTAAGTACTACGCCACCTGAGGAACATAGGCCTCTGCCGGGATGAAATCCCGCTGAGCACAGAAGGAGGCGAAGGCCTGCCACTGAAAATCATAGAGTTTCCTAGTTGTCTTTTTATGAGAGGTAGCTATGGCATTGGCGACGCACCATGAGTAACAACTGCTCCTTAACCCTCTCTTAATACAAGCCAAGCGTGAAGGCAGAACACCTGAGGGTTCTCGTGTAACCATTCGCTTGGCCTGCTAAGGAGCAGATCTCTCCGTGGCTGAATCGGAACAGGTTCCTGATGACAGAGCCTCCAGAGAGGAACGAACTACGGTCGGGCTGGCCACCAGGGGGCGACCAGAAGAAGTCGAAGGACCCGAGTTGTCGCTATCTTGGCTACCACTTGGGAGAGGATGGCCGGCGGAGGAAAAGCATAGGTGTCCATCCCCTCCCACCCTAACGAGAGCATGTCTAAGCCCATCGCTCGCGGGTTTGGTACTGGAGAGACATAGGTTGGCAACTGGTGATTGAGGCATGTTGCGAATAGGTCTATCAGGGGGGTGCCGAACTGGAGACACAACCCCCTGAAGACTGCCTCTGAAGAGGAGTCACGGGTGGGCGACACCACCGTGACACAGCGCTGGGGGGTGTGAGAAGGACGTGAGGAGGCAGCCGACCTGGAGGTCCTTAAGGAAGTGGGACGCGAACCCTGCAGTCCGCATCTGGGTCACGACCTAGAGTAGCAGCGGGGTTGGTACGTTCAGGTAAACCCAGCGGACCCAAACGAGCATCAAGTAAGGAAGTCACCATGTCCTTAACGGACGCAAGAAGAAGCTCAGGATTGAATTTATCAAACTTGGCTTTCTTGCTCTTCTTTTTGCTCTTGGAAGTGGAGGGTTCGCTGATCTTCAGTCTAAGAGGCGACATACGCCTGTCATCCTCCCGAGGCGAAGGGGGAGACAGAGCTCGACGAGCCCGAGGGCGAGAACACGAAGAAAAACAGGGTGAGAGCGAATCTCTCGAACACCTACCGGATTCGGACAACACCGGCGACTCACGGTCAAACTCATCCGAGCGGTGAGTACTATGTCCACCATCTCCTCTGGAGAGGGGTGCTGAATGGCAGAAATCTCCCAACGTTGACCCGAGTCACCCGACGGAGCTGAACGCTTCCTAAACGAAGCCCTGTCAGTAAAGGACTTAAGAATTGCCGAAACATACGCTCTGAAGTCTGAAGATGAGAGAGTGACTCACTCGTTACAATGAAAACCCTCCTCATACAAGTCCTTGCACTTGCTACAAAGCAAGTGCGGATCCTTGTTTGCAGACTTCCTACCTCCGCAATTTGTACAAAACGAAGAGTACATAGTGAAGTAAATACGGAGGTAGTGGGGTAACGAGGTGAGTGATAGTCGAGTCACTGACGAGACCGTCGAGTCACTAACAGGTGAGTGACAACGAGCCACTGACGCGTGCAAGACGAGGTGAGTGACACTCAAATCACTTAACAGATGAGTGACAGGCGAGTCACTAACGCACGTAATCTAGACGAGGTGAGTGACAGTCGAGTCACTGACGCGAGACACGTAAGTAGAGTAGTGTAAGAGCTAAACCCTGACACTAAGAAGCAACCCTTCTGATAGCTAATTACTCCAAAAACACAAAGAGTGTAAACTCACAAAAACAGACGACGAGACGCTTAAGTGAGGAACACGCCAGGCTAGACGAGGGAGGCTATCGAGAGTGTTGAATACCAGAGGCTCCGAACCCGAAGGGTGCGAAGTCAATGTCGACTACTGACTAGACACTTGCGAACGAGGTGAATGGCCTAAGGTGAGGGACAGGTGAGTGACTGGCGAGGCGAGACACTGGCGAAGCGAGTCACAGGCGAGACGAGGCGAGTCAAGTCGAGTCACTGACGAGTCTAGAAGAGTCGAGTCGAAGGTGAAAGCCAACCGAAGCAGACGACGAGCTATCGGAAGACCCACCTGATCTAGAAGACAAAGGGACTGGCAGAGGGCACGACCAAGGCCTTGCGAACCAGGCAGTCACCAGACGAAGGCGGGAGAAAAAAAAAGACACGAACTGCACGTGCAAAGCATGCAGCTACCAGCCAGGTAGAGCACACCTAGCACATGTCAACAATGCCCCTTATTCACTCAACACCTACATAAAACAGGTTGTCTAAAACAACTTGTTAACGACGAACGCAGATAAGACGTTGATACAACCTCTTAAATGAATAAGTAGTAGCAGGGTAGCAAAGATAGCGAAAAAGCGCTAAAAATACCCAGTGGCAGAGCGAAAACACACACGTCTGTCTTGCTCTGCAACTGAGAGGAGAGTAAATACTTCCGGTGGTGACGTCACGAGACCATGCAGACTTACCGCCCTTTGGAGAGGGATTTTACGCATCCCCTACTCCAATGTTTTAAGTTTCGTCTGTTAACCTTGAAATAGCATACCTAGAAAGGAGGTAGGCATAGTAGGTCTTGTCAAACGATAGGTATTTAAATAATATTAATGTTATTGTTAACATCTGTTGGTTTGAAATGTTTTCCAAATTGCTTCCATGGAAAATTTTGTCGAACGAGTACAAGCTTGACGTAGGTCGTTCAGAAATTCACACGTCTTTGGGCTTTTGTCAGCAAGACTTGTGTAAGTTTTGGAATGCACATGTTTTCCGTTCACAATCCTTGTCAATATCCCAGTGATGAAGGCGTCTTCAACTGAAATGTACGGCATGTATTTTGACACGTTCAGCACGTGAAAAGCGAGATCCCGTTGCATGACGTAAGCATTTCCGGATGCGTACGGTGGATAAAAGCTGATTGGGTACTCATTTCTGTCGACTTGCCATCTCCCGCTTCGCAAAACACGTGACTTTCCAAATATATATCCTATAACTGTCATGTTAAATTGCGGTTGAAATGCAATAAGAAAATCAATAATAAGAGGTATATTTGCAAACGTATCTTCATCACATTTCAGAATGAATTTCGCATCTGAACAATACTTCTTCGCCCACGCAAATCCCATAAGAATTTTCCGGGTAAGATTTCTATAGCTATCAACAAAATCAGCTAATATCAAATCTTGATGTTTCTTATTTTCTTCCTGTATTTCTTCGAATTCTTTTGGAGTCGAATTTCCGAGCATGAAAATAACCTTGACCTCTGCGTTGACTATCCGAAGAGGCCATTCTTGTGATTTTGAAACTGACGCCCATGTTTCCCTTATAAAGGCTCTTATGTTTTTGTTGCCAGGCAACGACGGCACCATTACCAACAAAAATGGTGACACTTTCTCACAAACTTTTTCACCCTTTAATTTAAAATCAAATTCAAAGTTTTGCAAAGCCTTTTCCTTAGGAATGAAAACATGTTCTTGTCCCACAAAGTTTGGTTCTTGGACAAAATTCCAAGGTAAAACCTTCACTCGAGGGTTTAATGAGATGGGTTCGTGATATTGTGTAGGTTTTTGTTTTTCTTTAGTCTCCGAGTACACTAAAGGATGAACTGACAGTCTGTTTTGTTCAGACACGATGAATTGGAGGAAATACGAAATGGACAGGCAAGTGAGAAGAATCAATAACACCCTTTTCTTCCATCTTCTCAAGGAACAGAAGGCCATTCTCCTGTAAACATAAATAAGCAAGTTTATTCTTTTATATCAATAAAGGTTGAGCAATATTATCGCAATATCACTATATTATACGATTTTTCATATCCCAATATATCGCACCAACAATTTTTTTAGTGAAATCTATTCATATATCTTGTTTTTAGGCATAGTTACCAGCTTCACTTTTGGGTGCAAGAACATGTGTTGAACTGTATTACAAATGTTTTCTTAATATATGCCATCAAAATTTAAGTATCATTTACGCTAATGGTCTATTTTCAAAAGGCTTTATACTAAACGCATAATGTTTAATTTGCAAACAAGCATAACAGTTGAATGTAGAGTTCACTCAATATATTGCAATACGTATTGCAACAAGAGCCATCAGGAGAGATGGATTATACCCCGGCCCCACACAAGTTGAATAATCAGTTTTAGCAGTGTATACTTAAAACTAGGTGTTTTTGCTCGTAAAAACAGATGTCTCCTCCTTCACCCAATTCACTTCAACTAAATTCCTTTCTAAAAGACAAAATGTTGCCATGGGAAAAAAGTTTAAAAAGTTCAAACCCCAAAAAGGCACATCTACATGATATTGGGAGACAGTATACCAAATTTGGTGAGGATTTGCCTAATAGTCTAAGAGATTTGCTCCGGAAACAAACCATATCCTTCAAATAGACAAAGTCAAAATTGTTAAAATGGAAACAAAAAATAAAATTTCCAAAAAGTTGAAATCCCCAAAGGGCACATCTACATGATATGGGGAAGCTATATACCAAATTTGGTGAGGGTTGGTCAAGTAGTTTTAGATTTGCTCCGGAAACGACGTGATCACGGACGGACAGACGGAGCCAACGACTATTTCCCCCCGCATTATAGGCCGGGGTATGATAATGGTTGTATGTATTGCACAATATCGCAATACGAAATTTGGTGCAATACTCAGCCCTAATTACAATATTATTTGTTTGCATACACCAGTCTTTTAATTAAAGGGAGGGTTATATAGGGTATTTTTTGTGGAATTCGAGAAAACATTCCTGTTTGCTCATTTATGGTATTAATACATGCTTACTGCACAATCTATGTGAATCATATTACTGAGGGTAATGCTGTTATGACTTTATATATAAAACTTTGATGAAGGCAAACACACATTCTTTAAAAAATAAAAACAATGGGGAGTGAAGACATTTATCGGCGGTACGAGTGTGGAAAGCTTTCCCACGGCGAAGTACGCCATTGTTGATAAGTTTGATGATATAATATGTGTTACTTTATGAAAATGTCATCCATGCATGTGTTTTATTTTGAAAATCTAAAACTAATGAAAATACAGTGTTTTTCAATTCACGTTTTGCAAAAAAAATGGCGGACAATCAGTGCCAGAACTGCCTCTTTAAGCACCATTAACCAGAGAACATTGATGGTATTTTTGTGGAAGCAAACATGGAGGGGATATTCTGATTGTGCAAACATGTTTAACGCATCACTGAAAAAAAACCCAGCATTTGTTAAACATAAGTATTCCATTCAAAGAGAAGCTGGCCGAGATCAAATCTGATTGGTCCGTTTTGAACCAATCAGATATCCAAGGGCAGGTAATCGAAACACGGAGAAAAAAGAATCCTGGGTCAAGGTCAGTAAATCTAGATCTTTGGATTGAAACGTTACCTGGTAAATAGAGAATCTCACCTAAGGACTTCTGATATCAAATCTATCAACACGGTTTGATAAAAGTTACAATTTTTTACTTTTATCAACGAGTGTTGATATATTTAATGTCAGAAGACACGAGGGTGAGATTAAATCATTCTTATTACGTTTCAATGAAAATAGTGTACATCTGTGAGCATCACTCTGCTATTTGACTTCCAATGTGGTGATGTCATAGCATTGTGACGTCATTACTGGATGATGTAAAATCATTGTGATGTCATGTAGTTGACGGTGACAGCATTGTTTAAAATCTACTGCCAAAACGATATCTCCTAGGAACACAGTTTTGGATGATAAATCGATATTCTTTTAAATGGCGTTTCTATTTTCTGTAATACAAAATATACCACGACTACAAGTAAAACGAGGATGTTATAGAATATGTATACTGTTAATTTTGCCCTTTTCATATTTCTGATCTAAACTTGGAAGTCCAAATGATAAATGTTAATTAAGTTTAAATGTAGATAACGTCAACCTTAAATACAGAAAGAAAGCGAAAATAGGTTATCAAACGTGAAAATAGAATAAATCACCGTTATAATTACCTAATGGTAAAACCTTATCTAAAAACATGTAATTGAACACATTTTGAATAATTGAACGCTTACGGATACATTCGAAGATAAAAGCAATAACGAGTAATTGTCGAAAGTTTAAGAAAAGTTTTAAACGTTATGATGTTGCAATTAGGTTTTATCAAAATGATAAAATTAAATCATCAAGTATAAATTCTGACAAGTATAATTGAGAAAATTAATGAAGATTCGTCAGAAGTGTTCGACCAAAAACATTTCAAAAGTTCCAACGCATTAAAACACAATTTAGAACCGTTTTCACTGGATTAAAACGTCACAGAAACGTCCTCAGACGTTGTAGAAAGGTGTAAGTGGTTTTTATTTAAAGTTAAACATCAAACAGTGTCTTATATAACATTAAATTGTGTCCACGTTTCTGAAAATCATGTTTCTTTAAAAATCGTCGTTTTCAAGGCGAGATAGGAGAGTGAAATTTGTTTTATTACATAAGGCACCATGCGCCATCGTCCAAGAAGGTACATTATGTCGACACTATCTTGTATTAACATTATTTCCATATTATAATACAAATTCTACTTTAAAAACCAAGCATTATTTAAACAAGAGTCATCAGAAGATGACATATCCCACCGGTCCCACATAATTTGTAAAAAAATTTTTTTTTTTTTAAATCTGAAAATATCAAAAGGCACCACTCCAGTAAATGTGTAATACATATGTGAAATTTCAGAAAGATATGATAAATGGTTTTCGAGTTCTACTCCGGTAACGAAATGATTACGGACGGACGGACGGACAGTAAGACAGACGGACGGGGTGATGACTATATCCCACGGTATGTAATACCGGTGGGATCAAAAACGACAACTCTGACGGGCAAAAGAAAGCATATCACTCAAGCCCCGTTCATGCGCCACTGTTTACATACATGTGCAGAAATACACATATATGTATATTTACATAGGTATGTAAACGTGGCGCATGAATGCAATTGCATACATGTGTATATTTGCACGGTATGCACATTTGCATTGAGTCAAGAGGTAGTGCAAATGTATTTTAGCACATGTGCAATTTTGCACAGTATGCTAATTTGGCGCATGAACGCAAATACTGATTTACACACATAAGCAAAGAGAGAAAGAGTACCAAATGATGAACATGATCATGACTAGTCTTGCACAGCCATAATATCCCCTAGCAAGCATGACAAGAGCATACCCATGGCAGCATGGAGGGGAACCTACATGTACAAACCTACAATATACTTGTATACAAGTTTCATCCAGGATCAAAGCACTTGTGTTATGAATAAGTGACTGAGGGACATTCTTAACTATGTTCAAGGACGTATATCACATCGCTATGTTTTCAAGACAAGGATCAGGATATCCTATTTTTTGTTTTCAGTCCGTCTATTTACCATTCCAAGATCTCAGAGTTTGCAAAGACAGCATAATATGCTCTTCCCAGGTAGCCCATCATAATAATAAAAAAAAATCACAGACAACGTGCAGCAAAATCGAATAAAACCACTTTCAATCAAGATAGTCCCCATGATTCTGTGAAGGTGCAATAATAGGGATATGTGACCCATCTATGAACCCTGCACAATGTGGAAAACCCCAAATCTGCTTATAATCCATCAGAACCTCCCACTCCCTGGAAACTTGACTTCAGGCGCCATCTTCTCAATCAAAGATTTGCAGACTCCTGAACAAATGTCATAGCGTCATATACTGCGTCAATATTTCTCAGGGTGACTTTATATTGCTAATAGAATAGTTGCATTATACCTAAAAACAATCATTTAAGTTACACCACTGTTACTGGTTTACACTTTTTGAAAAAAACATATTCGGGCTATCTTTTAATCTATAGTCGTGACATTTACAATAACTTAGATTCAGTGTAATACCACTGACCTAACATAAACATCCATTAGATATAGCATTGCATGAGCTTTACTACAAAAACATCAGACTTTCTCATTTTCCTAATATAAGGAACATATATTTTCTTATTTTGCAATTGGACGAATCTGAAAAAAAAAATTATTCAACATACCCATGAGTCAATGAATGAGGCGTGTTAACACCCTTATAATCGTATTAAAATGTGAAATAGATATATTTTGTTGTATAGGGACAAAGGTAAATATGTTATTTAGGCAGTTATGCCAGTGGATTCTGTCATTAGACTCCAAGCGACTCCTGTGTATTACGTCATAAGGCCTAACACGGGGCATTCGCTCTCGGCTAAAGTTTTACGAGGCGTAATTGAGCGGCGTTCTAAAAAGGCCTTTTAAAAGGTGTTAATTGGTTGAATTGACATTATATCAAGTGGAATCCTCGTCATCTTGGAATATGCTTGAATAAAAACCGAAAATTGATATTAATTTAAATTTTGAAATTCCCCCAAATTAAGTTTAACAAATCGACATATAACACATACTGGTCAAAATCAATAAATGTGCCTGGTTTTGCACACATTTACAACATTTTGAACATGGTAGGGGTCAAGTTGGTGTAACTTTCATTTCTAACCACTGTCTGCTTTAAATAATGATATTTTAGTTAAAAAATTAAACAGTCACGAATTAAGACATTCATACGGAAGCGTATTAGTGTCACAATGGAAACAATTTTGTGATACTATCTCCTACGTAGGAGATACTATCTCCTACGTAGGACTTAGTATCTTCTACGTAGGAGATAACTTCTATAATGCCTGGACCACTTTATCACATCTAGCGTTTTTCACAATTGTATTAAACGCATGTATGCGCGTATAGTGTATGTAAACTCTCGTGTATATGAAGAATGAAGAACCATTTTATGGATACCCAACTTATTTATTCTATGTAGGCGACGTTTCGACATAGAATAGAGAAGTTGTGTATCCATCAAATTGTTCTTCATTCTTCATCACCCCACTTTCTAGAATGCCCATAAACAATATTGTGTATATCATATGATGTATAAGTATATGATAGTATATATGACCGTTAAAAAGTTTTAAAGACGCTGTCGCTGTATTTTGTTTTCTCAAATTTGCCATATACTTTACAGTTTAAACAATATATTGTTATGTTAGAGGTGATGTTACACGATCCGATAAGCCTGCGTCCATAAAAAAAAGGTTATCCCTATTGAAATAAAATGGTGCGACGTATAAAGCGACAGTGGTGTGGAACTCTTCAGTGTGAGAGGCAGATTTGTAGGTCATTTGAGAGTTCAGACAACAAGATAATTGACTATTCTATCATGGTCCCATATTCAAAACTCTACTTTGAGTGTTTAGGTATCGCTACAGCCGATGGCCACTCGAAGGGAAATGGACTCGCATGGCTTAACCGAAAAATGTACATTCGTTGTAGAACTCTTTGTTTCGGGAGTATTATTTAGCCATTGGCAAGACTTATTCACCTTTTCGTGAGATTAATGTTTTCATTAAGAAAAACGTGCTAGAGCGCCTTTAAGTATTTTATATATTGGTACCTATAGAAGTAGAGTTGATTGAGTCATCATGTGTTATGCAATCCAGTATAGTTTTGCACTGAACGATTATATTTAATAAACTGATATTAATTCAAAAGTTTATGGTAGATCTCTACATTGATTGTGATATGATTGCGGTTTCCCTATTTATGTTTTGGAATATCAGTTTTAAACTCCTTCAATAATTCAAGTACAGTCAATATTTCAGTGAAATGAAAATCCACGGTCATTACTAGCGACCTAATTACACTTTGAACCTGGTGTTGGACATTTGTTACACGTCACTCAAAACATTACTCAACAATAAAGGATCTCAGCTTCCATAATTACTTCAGTTAATGAATGTCTGTACTCTTGAATGTTATGAATGTACTGGAGAAGAATAGTTAGCGATAAATGTAAATTAAGAATTTTGTTATATTGATTTATTTGCACATTTACACACTGATTAAATATCAATAATAAACTTCCAATATACCTAACCTATTATGACAAGTATATTTACCATATGGGTAAATTAACCATCTGAAGTGACGAATTTTAAAATCTACCTCAGTTGTTAAGTGTTCTTATTGTCGATTATAGCATGTCGACATTAGAACCACAGTAGAACTACTGCTGATATGAGGTGTATGCATCTAATTAAATATAACTTATTTGAATGGTATTTTTATAGGTTTGAAGTGAAATAGGACAATTAATTTTGAATAAATGAGGTTGTTCTAATTTGACTTTCATTTAATTACATATAATTCGAATCAAATTTTTAATGAAGTGAAATGAAGTAAGACTTCTAAATAAGAACTTCGTAAATGTGAACAGGAATGGCGACTCGACTCGTAGTAAACTCACCTGCAAAAGAAACGTCCCCATACAAAATACAAGATATTTCAATCGACGGGCGATAAATACGACTGAAACAACGTTACATCATGTCTTCAGAACCCAACAATACTAAATATGAAGTTAAAAAACATTATCTATTTATTACTCTGAGAAACACAAGTTTTCAGAAATGGTCGTTTTGGAATTCCCTTAACTAGACGAGAAAGAAGCCTCAAAAAGCCAGTTTTGGCTTGTTTTGTGACGTCCTACAGTAATGACGCGTCAACAAATTTAAACCCAAGAAGGTTATTTATATCGAAGATATCTTTAATTAATTAAATTTCTACTTTTTCAATGTTTTAAACTTAAATACCAAATATTGTGGGCCAAAAACATCTTTAAAAAGCGATTTTAGCACTCCATGTGTATTTGAACAGATATAAAAATAAAAGAAGCATACTCTGATGTATGAAATTGTGAATACTTCTATACAAAACATGTGGCTACCAAATACATTCAAAATCTTCTTTCTCCGACATCAATAAATCATTTTATACTGTTTTCAAAATGTGGGGACGTTTGTTTTGCACGTGAGTTGATGTGCTTACTCCTTTTTCAGGTCTGAAATATATGCTTATTCGATTTCAAAGCAAACTTTTTGTAAAACAATCTGAGACCAAGTACACAAGACAAATAAACATATCAAAAAGGTAAGAATGTGCCTCATTTAAGCAAAAAATATAACTTTTGTCATATTTCAATCCTATACCAGGACCCCTTTCAATGCCTAACAAAGTTCTATGTTGTCAGTTGTCTCTTTAAACCCTTTAAAGGCGATGGAGCACGCTATTCCTAATGAATTGAAATAAAGTGTTCTCACAAAAAGGTTAATAAGTGTTACCAATGGCTAAATAACACTCCTGAATCAATAAAAAGAGTTTTAAAACGAATGTAATGGTTTGGTTAAGCCACTCGAGTCAATTTCCCTTCGAGCGGCCATTTTAAAGTGTTCACATGAAAATGACCGCTCGAATGTGGTACAAGTGTTCTGACTGACGTAGCGAGAACTAATCACCCAATAATATAGTTTTCAATATAACACTATGACGCAATGTTCAACAATCTGTCTGAACTCTCAAAATCGCATGACACCTACACATCTCTCTCACACTGACGAGTTCCATTAAATCCTCCCTTTATACGTCGCCCCATTTTCTACCAATACGGATAACCGTTTTCTATACATGCGGCCTGTCGGGTCGTGTAATAGGATGTTTTACCCTCTAACGCAACACAATATTGTATAATCTTTAATAATAAATGGCAAATCTGAGAAAAAAGTAATGTGCAAATAATTATAATTATTTGAAACTAACTGTAACAGTATATTCGCAAACTATCACTGACGAAATGGACACTAAGGGAGCAGTAACCGAACGACAATATTCCCTCCATAACATTTGAAGTGAACAATACTTTATTTTGAAAATCAAGACGGAATTTCGAAATTACATGATTTAATCAGACTAACATAATTATGTTTATTATGAAAAAGGCAAACGCAAGATGCTTAGGTGTCTCCACAACTCGTGGATAAGTATGAAACGAAGTGATCAGTGTTTTATCATGCTATCTCCTACGTAGGCGATACTATCTCCTACGTAACGTAGGAGATACTAAGTCCTACGTAGGAGATAACCCTACTATGTCCTACGTAGGAGATACTATCTCCTACGTAGGAGATATGCTTACTATGTCCTACGTAGGAGATAACCCTACTATGTCCTACGTAGGAGATACTAATTCCTACGTAGGAGATACTATGTCCTACGTAGTAGATACTAAGTCCTGCGTAGGAGATACTAAGTCCTACGTAGGAGATAGTTTGACAGATATTTTTTTTCATCGTGACACTAATACGCTTCCGTACATTCAAACTACTGCCGAAAGATAGTATTGTATCGTGCCATAATCAAATGCATCTCATTCCTTTAAACTATTGATTTAATCTAAAGCAAGTGAGTGTTATACTTTCTTTTGCCCGTCAGTTTATATTCTCATCAGAGACATTCATAATCGTCAAAAGATATTTTGGGTTTAACTCTGTTGAAAATTTTGATTCGTTTTTTTACTGGGTGTTCGTATGTAACCGGTTAATTTAGACATGCTGACAAAGACATAATGTCAGCAATAGTGAGTGAGTGAGTTGGGGTTTAACGCTGCTTTCAAGAGTATTTCACTTATATCGTGGTTGCTAGTATAATGGCAGGGAGAAAGCACGCAACGCCATGTGGCTATGCACTGCGGTGAAACCTGCGAGCATCGGCTGGAACTAGCGAACCATGGGTGGTACTACGCTGAAATTCAGTGTAGCTATGAACCCAAACCTTACTGCGTGTAGAACACTGTAGAGAAAGTTGCCGTGCCCCTGGCGGGATTCGAACCCCGGACCTCTTGATCCGAGGCCGAACGCGCTAACCACTGCGCTATCCCGGCCCCATGTCAGTAATACAAGTCGATGTTGTTCGTTTAGTACTTAACATTTGCTCTCATTGGCATCGATTTCATCTTTTAACATTCAATAACGTTGACATTATTTAAATATATATATATATATGAATATGAAATATTACAGGCAGCCTAAGTAAACTTGATAAGCCCATCTGTATGAGAGAACTACTGTGGGAATTTTCACGTATTTGAGTCTTCTGGCGAATGAAATGGTTGCAGCATTCTAGTAAATGAGCATTAGTTTTTATGATCAACACATATTACACCGACAAAAGTCAAGTGACTGTAAATGCGCTGTAGCACGCCGTTCTTAATAAAATAATAAAGTGATCTCACGAAAAAGTAAATAATTGTAATCAATGCCTGAATAATAATTTTAAAAAAGAGTTCTAAAATGAATGTGCATGGTTCGGTTAAGCCATGCGAGTCCATTTTCCTTCCTTACGGTGTTCAAATAAAATGGCCGCTCGACGGTAGTTCAAGTGACCTGGCTGATGTAGTGATCCCTTAACACTCTGAGCACAGTTTTGATTATGACATGATGGAATGGTCAACCATCTTTCTCGCAAACTGTCAAATTCTCACGAGGCCTACATCTTTCAAAAGAGTGTCACACCACTGTCGCTTTATACGTCGCACCCTTGTTCTTTCAATACGGATAACCGTTTTCTATGGATACGGCTTATCGGGTCGTGTAATGAGATGTTTTACCCTCTAAAGTAACTATATTGCACAGGGGTTCGAACCACTGTTTGGACAATATTTTCAAAATTCAAAATCTAGATATTTGCACGCATATACTGTTTATATACGATATGGTGAGCTTAATTCCAAATTTGAGCGAAATCGGCGAATGAATAAAGATTTTAGATAAAATCATTGCCGTAGTAGATAATTGATATTCTTAAAAAATAATGGTGTCGAGGTCATATTGATGCTAATGAATGGAGGGTTACAATGATATTAACATATCGTAATCACTCAAACTACTCGTGATCTTAACCAATTATAAAGTTTTAATTACACAAATTCACACTTAATTAAAACTTTTGCCAAGTACATCAAAGATAACGTATCTAAAAGTATTAAATATCATATGTTTATATGTATGCATATACATGTTAACATTACTCTCAACGAATGATTAAAATCGACCTTTTTCCGAAAAAATAAAATTGCAAAATGGTGCATCTACCAAGAGACGAACTCATACGTTTGGAGGTTCCTCTCCAAACAGTCTGATAACAGCCCATTTGCTCGCATGTTCTGACGCAATTCAGTTAGCCAATCACAAGACCTCAAGCAAAAGTTTTCTCCGCGAGAACCTAGGGGCAAGTAACTCAAAGCAGAATGCTTTAACGAATTTTTCCAAACGCGTTTAAAACGGTGAAAGTTTGAAATCAATGATGTAATTGGCCAGCTAACGACTGGTTTTGTCTGCACTAAACTGGTAGAGAACACGCGCCTATACGGCGTGTCTTAAATTCAGACCTTGAGGAGAAGATTCTATAGAACCAGTTCCTATCCCAGTAGATTTTGCAGATTGTATACCTTGGAACAGGATCGATTTTAATCAGACTGTCAGATCATTGGACCATTAAAGAAACTGATACTTCAATAAATGTCACCAAATAGTGTCAGGCGCGACTGAAACATAGATAAATCAGATACATAAATTCAAACATCATATGTTAATTTTGAGAGAAATACGTTTAAAGACATTCTTAATCAATTACTGATTGAACGTTCTTTAAAAAGAAATTTGCCCCAAGCCTAACTTTAACAACAAGAGCCGTCTGAACTCATAACACCGAAGTCAGACAGACATTTATTCCGTACGGTGGCTATGAGGCCAATAGTACAATGACAGTCATATACAAATAGTTCCTCAGATGGTATGTAAACTCCATTCAGTATGAACATTTATACAATTTGTCGTAGTTTGTGTACAAATATGGCTAGACATAATATATGTTTTGCATTTTGATTTTTAAGTAGATGTACAAACTTCGGCATGCTTGGGTTTGAAAAATAGTGTTGTGGGATATATCTGCTACGGATGTTAGAGTACAACGGGCATTGCAGCAATACGTGATATTCATCGTCAACAACGTTTACACAATGGGAGCACAAATGTATATCATCATCTTTAGATCTTCTATAGGCTTAATTACCACATCTTAATTTTGTGAGAGCTCTTCGAGTTGTATGAATGTTAATACATTTAAATAAGTTTAATGGACAATGCCATTTTAAAACTAGAAATATGTGATGCACTGTGATGTCCCCCGCTCCAACTTTCAATCCAACCTAGTCATATTACCCTTATTTTTCACTTATGCTAAGCACTAAGTTCAATACTGCATTAATAACGAGAAATAAAAAATTCAGAATAGCCAAAGTAGCAAAAGGCACCACTCTATCACTAGGTCTAAGCAAATACAAAGTTTGGTGAAAAATATTGAACGGTTTTGGAGATAGAGGCCGGAAAATTCAAATAGTTTCCATGGAAACCAGAAAAAAATAAAAAATAATCAGAACAAGAAGACAGTCATCAACATCCCCCGCCAGACACAAGAAATGAGAACAAGGGCAATGATTCAAGAAGAAATACTTGTGCGCTTCTCATTTTCTTTCCATTAAGGTAACGACATCCTCAAGCCACACAACTGATATGATGTTAGAGGAGAATATTTGTAAAGATTTATATTCTGTTATAGTAAAATATACTTTAAAAAACATATTCCCCCGAAAATAATATGGAAAGCCGTGTTTAATTACTAATTACGCGATATAACAACCGCACCGACTGTTGCCTGTGTGCGTATGCATATTTGCCGGTAGCCTTCGGCAGGTTTAGGCTGTGACGTCAGAGATGCTCTACGGCTCGCCTTGGTCCTAAGCGATGTGAAAGGGAAAGCATTAGAGTAGATGAAGAATCGGTTGAATACGTAGAATTCGGGTAGTTTCGGATTTGATATGGTATATTGTGCAGCGTTGGTGGGCAATAATTCATCAAAGCCTGGACAGAAGTTTATATATTTTTAATTTTCAAGTGAAAAGACGGATGCAGCGCGGCGAAAGGTTTGGATAGTGTCAAAGAGGAAAGAAGGTCCGAAAACCGCCGGAATCTTTCTCACTATATGTTCAGAGCATTTTGAGCCGTATAAATAAGTAATAGCTAGTCTTAGAGTACTCATTAATTAAGTAAAATATATAATATAAGGATATAACTTATAAATGCCTTCTTATTGGATGTGTCATCCTCGATTACTCAGGGTTTTATATATGCTCCAGCGGAGAGTAACGGAGCATATGTAAAACCCTTGGTACCACAGAGGATGGGGATGTGTAGGCCGTGCTCTGACTGTGAAACTTGGTACACAGTTGTATACTTATTTGTCATTGGCTAATAACTGTACTAGATTAATTTCAATTTAATATGGCCAACATGGCAGCTCAAATAGCATTGTCCAATAAAAAAATATGTCCTGGTTATAAAGCATTTGAAAACTATAGTAATATTCAACGCTATTCAACGCTAAAATGATATGTCGCTTATAGTACACCCCACAACCCCCACTTGCTAAATTCCGGAAAACGACTCGCACCGAAAACGTTTTTTCAACGTTTCTACATAAAATGTCGCATTTTAATAAATATTTTGACACACTTTGTCTTAAACAATACTGTTGAACATGTTAAAACAAAGTTTTTCTCTAATATTCTCCTTTAAACAATGTCTGAGAAAAGCTATATCCTTGGATACTTGAAACAGAGTCGAAAAAGCCGAACAAGGGGAATAACTCCGGGAACAAAAATCACATGCTTCTTTTTTTCAAACTCCATCAAGGTATCGATGGCCTTAAAGTACACACCAAATTTTGGTTATCCTATCTTAAATAGTTTCTGAGAAAAGCTGTCCCCTTTGGTGATACATTGAACAGTCCAAATGTACAGAACAAGGGCAATAACTCCGCAAAGATTAATTGTGTGCTTCTCATTTTCGAACTCCATCAAGGTACTTATGCCCTCAAGCCATCCACCAAATTGGGTAATCCTATCTTAAATAGTCTCTGAGAAAAGCTGTCCCCTTTAGAGATAGCATGAACCGAGTCCAAACATACGGATCAAGGGCAATAACTCCGGAAAAAATAATCACACGGTTCTTATTTTCGAACTCCATCAAGGTACTTATGCCCTCAAGCCATCCACCAAATTGGGTAATCCTATCTTATAAATAGTCTCTGAGAAAAGCTGTCCCCTTTAGAGATAGCATGAACCGAGTCCAAACATACGGAACAAGGGCAATAACTCCGGAAAAAATAACCACACGGTTCTTATTTTCGAACTCCATTGAGGTATTTATGTCCACAAGCCACACACCAAATTTGAAAATCCTATCTTAAACAGTTTCTGAGAAAAGCTGTCCCCTTTGGAGATACCATGAACAGAGTCCGAAAATACGGAACAAGGGCATTAACTCCGGAAAAAATAATCACATCGTTCTTATTTTCGAACTCCATCGAGGTATTTATGTCCACAAGCCACACACCAAATTTGGTAGTCCTATATTAAATAGTTTCTGAGAAAAAGTGTCCCCTTTATAGCGGACGGACGGACGCACGCACGCACGGACGGACGGACGGACGGACGGACGGACGGGCGGAGCCCAAACCTATATCCCCCTTCCACTTCGTGGCGGGGGATAATAACCAAAATAGCAAAAGGCACCACTCCACCACTAGGTCTAACCATATACCAAGTTTCGTAAAGAAATACTTGATAGATTTTTAAATAGAGGCCGGAAAACGTCCCTACCCCAAATATGCACTAAGTTGAAATTGTTGCCATGGAAACCAGTAAAAAAAAAAAATCAGAATAGCCAAAGTAGCAAAAGGCACCACTCTATCACTAGGTCTAAGCAAATACCAAGTTTGGTGAAAAAATATTGAACGGTTTTGGAGATAGAGGCCGGAAAAGGTCCCTACCCTCAATATGCACTAAGTTCAAATTGTTTCCATGGAAACCAGAAAAAAATCCAAAAAAAATCAGAATAACCAAAATAGCAAAAGGCACCTCTCCACCACTTGGTCTAACCACATACCAAATTTCGTGAAAACATATTGAACGGCTTTTAAGATATGGCCCGGAAAAGAAAGCATTTCGGAATGACGGAATAACGGAATAACGGAATAACGGAGGCATGTCTCCCGAAAAAAATTTCGGGGGACATAATAATGAATAAAGTATTCAAACATTTCGAGCTTGCAATCTCGGATGACCATTCTTGGTAATATATATATCCCTACAGCGTTCTCCAACTGTTTGGAGAATCCATACATGTGCAAAGCCATGTTGGAATAACAATATTCTAGCTGATGGATTCAGTTGTATCTCCATTATCATTAAGGATTTTCAGCATATTATAACAACGATTACTAGAATGCCTTGTAATTATTTGTCTCAGTAACCGTAATTTGTATATACCAGTAAGATATAACGTTTGTTTTATAATGTACATGCAGTGGGTATCTTCCACACTCCGCTAACACGGCTTTAGTAGGGGAGCGGTAACCGACACCCGTGACACACTTGCAAAACTTGCAATATTATGACGTTTTCATTGTTCCCCATATTTCTGCTCCATAACGCAAAATTGGTTTGATTTTGCCATAAAAAATCTTAAACAATGTATCAGGGGAAAGATGTTTTGATAGGATATAATGCCTTCTCGGCTTGTTTGCATAGAACTTCACAGGCCTTCGAAAACAGATTTCGGCATGACAATATTCCAAGATATGTACATTCCAAGATATGTATAGTAGGAAACAGATTCCAATCTTTCAGAACCAATAAACCATTTTTCACTTTTTCGAAAGTCCACCACCTTTTTGAACACAACAATCTTAGTCTTGTCAGTATTTATCGTTAGTCCCCACTTTTTACAGTATATTTCAGGAACATATATTTTCTTTTGTAAGTTTATAACACTATCAGCGACGTCGTCAGCGAATAATAAGATAGATAATGCATCAAGAGTCATCAATGAAGGCCCCACTATAATCACTATTTACAATATCATTTACAAGTTCATCAATATAAAGGATAAATAAGACTGGTGACAGTATACAACCCTGTCTGACGTCAGCAGTTGAGTTAAATACAGTCATAGTCTGCTTACTGAATCCTACAGCTGCTCACATTCGTATACATATTGCGAAGGAGAACGCTTATTTTACCATTCAAGCCATTATTCAGAAGAACATACAGTAACTTATTTCTATCAATCAATCAATCAAACCTTTATTCCGTATGAAGGCCATCGGGCCCATATACATTTACAGAGTTCATACATTCAATATATATTCAATATATATACACGCCCATCTGCTAACATATATATTTACCCATTTTCATAGATATACAATGCAAATCGGTATTGATGAAATGAGCAAAGAATATGGTGAAATGTATTTTGATATGATAGACAAAATGTTATAGTAATCAGTGCTGTTATTATTCTTGTAATATATTAGATCTGCGTTCGTATGAGTGCATAATATAGAGACTAAACATTTTTAAGGTATGGATATGATCTGTTGTAAGGAGTTTTTTTAAAGCTAAACATATTTGTTTTTAATTCAGTTGGCAAATATCTACGACGTAAATCAGCATATCTTGGACAAATAAAGGTAAAATGGTATTCGTCCTCAATTCCCAGATCACAAATAGGACATAGTCTCAGAGTTCTGTTGGTGTTACACCATCGTCCCTCATTAACTTTCAACCTTAACAATCCGGCTCTGAATTTAACAAGATACTTACGTAATTTATAATAAAAAATCTCGAAAATATATTTTTCAGGATTTAATAGACTTTTGAATTCCCTGTACAGAACATAACGTGTGCAATTATCAAGATCAGAACTCCAATTTTGTTTAAACATATCTATTAAACGAGTCTTAAAGAGTTTGATAAAACCTACTCAATTCCCGACAGTTTGTGACAACCAGACAAATCCAAAGCCATGCGAAAAAAGCAAGAAGCGAATTTTTTAAGCCCATGTATCATAACCAAGATTATCAAGATTAAGTAACATTTTATAAGCTTTCTTTGGTATACGATCATCATGCATTGTTGTTATTTTAATCCAGTAGTTAAGACAACGAGCTGCTGTATTTACAAAGATTGGGAATCGACCACATTCAGTGTTCTATCAACAGTGTCGAGTGCTTTTTTTAAATCTACAAATATACAATAGAATTTGCCACGCTTTTCTCTTACATATTTATGAACTATTGCGTTAAGTGTGAATATATGGTCAATGGTATTATAGATTTCTCGAAAGTTAACTTGTGATTCAGAAAGTAATTCTTGAGTAGTTATCCAGAATTTATTCTCATGTCAAGTATTGAGGTAAGAACTGTACTGATAATGTCAAGAAGGGCTATTCCCCTATAGTTGTTAAGATCATCTTTATTTATTGTGTAGTGGGACAATAAGGCCTATGTGCCAAGCCCCTGGCATTTTTCCAGAATTAAGAATTTCACTGAAAAGACGTTTGTAGAATGGTAACAATACATGACATGTAGCTTTTATGGCCTCTGTAGGGATACCATCTGCCCCTGGGGATTTACCATTTTTCAAATTTTGATTTGATTTTCTAATTTCTTCATCTGTGATTTCATCGCATAGCATATAGTCACAATCTTTACACTGTTCGCAGTTTGTAACATCATGGTTATCAATAAAGGATTTTACATAATCGAATTGGGATTTGCTGTCATTAGGTGGGTTATGTAGTGAACTGAAATAATCATACCAGTGATCAGCTGATATATTTGCATAACTGCTTTTAGATTCACAGTGTTTCTTTACATGAATTACTCTTTGTTGAATTTAAAATTTCGTTATCAATAACACTCTCAGACATGTTTTTTTTTTTGGTTACACAACTTTGTAATTCTTGTTTGGCATTAAGATATTCACTAAATTGTACAGGATCATTTGTTAATCTATCGAGAAGCGAATACTATTTACGTTTGAATACCTGTCATTCCTTGTCAAACCGCTGCGGTTGTGTCTGTTTCGGCGTTCTGCTTAGCCCGTGGTCTGTGGGTGCTCTGCGCGTTCGTGTGTCGGGTGTCGGATACAGAAAAACAATGTCTGAACATGTCATTAAAGCAGGCTAAAGTTTTGTTAATATCGTCAAGGATGCAATCATCAAACTTCTGGGTAAACGTGTTCATGTAACTGCACATAGCATCAGTAAACTCACCGGCCTGCTCCTGTCTCCATCCGTACCTGTCGAATGACTGTGAGCGCGTGTGAGATTCACGTGCAGGACCGGCTGGTGGGTCACGTGACACTAACATGTTAACTGCAGTCGGGAGGTGGTCGGATCCAGTTCTTGTAATAATTTCAAAATCTTTGTAATATTCATATAGATCTGTAGGTACAATACCATAGTCTACCACGCCATTTCCCTGTCTCCCTATAAATCATCCTCGGTTACCCATGGTTTTATATATGCTCCGTTACTCTCCACATCCTCGGTTACCGATGGTTTTATATATGCTCCGTTACTCTCCACGATATAGTGGAGAGTAACGGAGCATATATAAAACCATGGGTAACCGAGGATGCCTATAAATGTGAAGTCATCTTGCTTATCAGGGGGTAATGGCGGTTCTTACGTTGGATTGTGTTTTCTCCGTGACACAAAATGAATTTTTATTTTTTTTACCATACTTCGAATTCTCTAGGAGGGGATGCACCCTTGTTTTCATTATGGTTCAATTGTCATTTACAATACTTGGAATCCCCGCACTCCCCTTTGAATCCGCCGATGGGATGTTAATAGAATCTGTCCTGTTCATCAATAGGCAGATACCCGACACTATCGTCCTCTTTAAAACACTGCTCTTGACCAACAAAGTCCCCAAAGATAGAAAACACAACATCAGAGTATTCAGTTTGTAAGCAAATTAATTTCTCTTCTAAAAGTTCTATTCCTGTACAGTCCTGTGACAACTGTGCTGTGGTTGCAGCGTCTTGTACATAGACAAATCCAAATATATGAGTCCGGGCATGGATGCTGGCCAGGAAGAATACGCAGTCCGTCCACTCACTGTGTATACGAGTGAACAGTGTAGATACCACCCTGTCTCAAGGTATAACGTACGCTTATGCAACTTTCATACCCTGGGTGCAAAGGGAGCGTATACCTTCGCGAGGTGACGTATTTTCTAACCAGTTCACAGTCTAATCATGTTCCTGGCAATGACAAGGGCTTTGGTGTACTACCAATGGTAGTCCCAGCTGTCCCAGCCTGTCCCAGGAGCCTGTGGTACAGTCTAAGGCCCCTTTCTGACATCTTTACTTAGGTGAGTAAAATTACGTATGTATGTAAATGTATTTGGGGTATGTAAAAGTGTCATGAGAACGCAATTACATACATGAGTATTTTTGCACGAGGAGCAAATTTTCATCACCTCAAGAGGTCATGCAAATGTTAATTTACATATACTTCCCATGCAAACTGTGTCATGTGACCATTTATCAAACGGTTTCCAGAAGAATCAGAGACATGAGAGAGTGTTAGGTGCGGATGTACACCCTGAAAAGATCCTCCAGAGAATGCAAAGAAACAGAGCATAAGCGGCAAAGGAAGGAATCTTTGCAAATTTATCATCTACCCTTGGGCATTTCCCGGGACATACTTTTAGATAATGCCCGCGGATCATGGTTTATCCTACACTTATAACCTCATCATATCATATTTTCATACGATAAACATCTGACACCACCAAACCCTTGTATTCTATTTTGACCATACTCTATTTTCTTGAACAAGACCCAGGACACGGCATGTACCCTAAATTAAAGGGAAAATCTCTCCTCCTCCTGGCGGCAAAAAGTCTTAACATCACGAAATCTGGTGCTAGAATGAACCTATTCATACATTTTCGTTTATATAATGTACAACATGGCTGGATGTAATTGACAAATACAACATATTGCTTTAACTTATATACATGTGAACAGAAAGTATATTTACTTTTACACGTGTATGTATATTTACATATTGTGTAAATTTACTCATGCATGTTAATTCGGCGTATATTCGAGGCCCGGTGTTTATTTATTTCAGTCTAACCCCGGCGTCTATTTGAGGTTTGCCCTCAATTCGAGGCCCGGCGTCTATTAGAGGAAATACGGCTATGTATCAGGCAATCGTCAAAGGCATAAGCAAATCTGCACAATACGAATCTTCATGTTTCTGTTCTGTTGTCCTATCGGGCGAGAATGGTTTCAGGTATTTGCTTCAACATAAAATGAAGTGACTGTTTCGATAATGATTAATAATTGATACATGACCTTCTGTGTCGATTCTATGTATGTTGTAGATAACATTATAAATGAAGATAAAGCTTCTTTTATCACTAAAAGTCCGAATCGATTCTTTAAAAATTAATTATTTGGAAACATCAGATAATATACCAATTTCGGATGTACTATTTATGCTGAAGTTTTATAGATGCATGATCAGTTTTGTTTGATATCTTATTTTGTTCTAAAATGTAGCATATTTCAATAGGTGTTGGTTTAGGTTATATCTTCTTACTCGATTTTCATGTTCACCACCAAATGTTTAATATATTAAATATAATATATGTTTCAAGGAACGGTTTCATGCATGTGAAGTAGTCGACAATTATGGATCTATCTCACATATGTACTCGTTATAAGACCTATTAAACGCTAGAGAAGCAAAGCTTTCTTCCTATCTACTATATTATAAAAGTTTCCAAAATTACGTTTGACTTAAAGGTACATCCATTGTGTTGTTGGGGGTCAAATATGGCAAACGTTATAAATGGTCTTCTTTCATCGAGAAGTACCAACTGTTACCAAAAACTACCATTTTAATGATACTCGACTTAGTATATTGACGATATGAAGGTAAAAGATTCGATTTCTTATCGAAAACCGGACAATGCACAGCGTGTGGCGCGAGCCAATGAGTCAAACGTAATTTTGGAATCTGATTTAAACCAGACAAAATAACAAATTTGGGTTGATAATGGTCAATAGGTAATATAACTACTTTGCATGTAAATAGGACGTGCACTTTCGGTTTCTGCACATGCTTAATGATGTTACTCGATTTAATTGGAAACTAGTAATTATGATATGTTTGGCGATTGGGGATGAATATGCAAGCTGAGTGAATTGTTTGTATTGTAAACAGCACATATGATGTGGTGGAACGTAAAAAAGCCAAATAAAATTTTATGAAACACAATGGATGTACCTTTTAATGGCTGCAGTAAGTCAAGGGCCATTGTCCGGTTTTCGATCATGACTACGACTTTGAATGGTTGTATTTTCGCTATACTAAACTAATTGACCTTAAACTGGTTATTTTCGGTTAAAGTTGATAATAATTCTTACTTAAATAACACAAATTATAACATTGGACATATATGTGGCCTCGACAACATGATTATGTCCCCTTGAAGGTGCATTCAGGTTTTTCATAACATTTTATTTGGCTTTGGTACGTATCAAAATACCATATGTGCTGATTTTAGTTCAAATAATTTCACTCAACTTGCATATTCATCCCCAATCCCTAAATAAATGATATTTTACTTGTTTTAAATGCAAATCTAGCAACAGTCATATTTCAAATTTGCTTATAGGTGACAATAAGTGGTATAGTAATAATGTAGCGCCATTTTAAAACAACTTGATTCAAACTCAAATATCACTATCGGTTTGTTATAGTTCAATTTCCATCTTAAAGGGGCAGTAGCACGTTTTTTGCACTTTTTTTTTATCCGTAGTGGTTATAACGGTGTTGCGTATAAAGCAAAAATTGCATGGCGGCCATTTTAATGTTAACACATTTTATTATTTCGAATGCCAAAAACGATTCCCATGGCTTTACCGAACCATGTACACTCATTTTTTAACTTGATTTTCCGAAGAGAGAAGGATGTTTTGCTGTTAGTGACATTATTTTGAAAATACATTAAATCAACTTATTTGAGCGAAAAAACGTGCTACTGCCCCTTTAAATACTTAAAATCATAATACTGTGACATTCATTCTTTCATTCAAAATTGTGTTTAGCCAGGGACAATATACATTCGAGAGTTCCTGCAGATGAGATAACACTTTCGTACTGATTAACCCGCCCGTTTCGTCAGATGACGAGACTCTGCACGTGATGCACGCTTTTCGCATGCTATCCGGGAACTGTATATGTCGTTGTTAAGCAACTGAAACTCCCGGTGTATACTTATTGGAAAGTTCAATCTTATTCATTTATATATAAAATGAGATGAATTAAAGATACGTCACGTTCTTAAACGTGGCTTTTAAAATCGATTATTTTTCTGTACATGTTTAATCAAGTCCTTGACGCTACAACTTTGAACATTGGTCAACTTTGAAATTTATAAAAGTTTTCCGCATTCCGATATCACGTGATTATCTCATTTAGCCAATGAAATTGCCGCTAGGTTTTATCACACACGTGCAACATATCAACATTTATATAATGACTTATTTTGAACAAGTAATGGATAAAAACTCGGTTTATCTCATCTGACTCAATTACCTTGTACATTTGATCATGCTACGTGCTTCATCAGATTCTCGTGTTTCTCGTACAACATAATTTTAGAGGCACTGAAGTACGTAAATTGCATATTTATTTTCTCATATTATTGAATTTTAGACAATAAATTGTTACTTAGGTTAAGACATCTTATTACACGACCCGATAAGCTGTATCCATAGAAAAAAGTTACCATTATTGGTAGAAAATGGTGCGACGCGATAATTTTGTGGAATTTAATTTCAGTGTGAGAGGTCTCATGCGATTATGAGAGTTCAGACAGCAAGATCCAAAGTTGTACCATATTCAAAACTCTACTCTGAGTGTTTAGGTATTGTACGATCAGTCAGATCACTTGAACTACCTTCGTGTGGCTATTTAAGTGTGAACACCTTAAAATGGCCACTCGTAGGGAAATGGACTCGTATGGATTGACCGAACCATGTACATTTGTTTAAGAACTCTTTCTGTTGATTGTGGAGTATTATCTAGCCATTGGTAACACTTATTTTCATTTTCGTGAGATCATTTTATTTCAGTAAGAACGGCGGGCTACAGTGCCTTTAAAGGGACACCGCGTCGAGAATAAATATGAGATGAGATGTATACCTATACTGATTTCCGTGTCTGCTAACAGGTAATATTGAGGTAATTTGTAATAAAAACAACTCAATATAAACAGTGAAGCGAAGGGTAACTCGATAGCAGACATTCTAATCAGCATAGGTAGATAAATCTGATCTCAGTTTTACCCTCGACGTGGTGTCCCTTTAAAAGGAGTTCTATCGGGGTATTTTTTGTGGAAACGAAATTCGATAGGATATCTCCGTTTACATATGTATATTATTTATACAATTTGAAAGATAGTAATAAAGATAATGTTTTGATGAATTTATATTTCACAACTTGATAAACACAAGCACACATTTGTTAAAATAAAACAATACGAACTGAAGCCATTCATCGGCGCTGCGAGTGGGGAAAACTTCGCAAAGCAAACGTGTTCATTAGTTTTATGACATGTTATGTGTTACTATGCGAGTAATCTATTAGTGTATGTCTTTTGTTATTAAAAAGTTCAAACTTATAGGTACAATATAGCGTGTTTTCATTTCACGTAATGCAAAAATATCAAAGATGGCGACAGAACTCTCCCTTTAAGGATATTGTATCGATTCACTCAAAACCATTATTCAGTTATTGATGTATCACGTGCGCCAAGGTAAATTCCTTCAACGATATCGGTTATTATTACATATTTCTGCTTCGTATCAAAACTGATTAGAAATTGATTTTCATCATGTAATTAATGGTTCATATCGATTTCTGTCTATTACATGATTGATGTATAGGTCTATAATGGATTCGTATGCAAATATAGTCCATGTTATCCCAAGCTACCAGATCGACTGAAATATGCATACCATAGAGAAGAGAAAGATGTTCAGGTTCATAAGCATTAAAGGTCGAAACTCACAGTCATATTATCATTAATTATTAACATAAAAAACGTTTGTGTCAAATTTTAAAACTGAAATGTTAAATGTTAGAACTTTGGAAACACGGCTTCTAATTATTAGACATTCACAAGATAAAATCTGTCTATGCGCTTGACATCGATTTAAAGATTTCCACAACTCTTCAGTGTGAGAGATTTGTAGGTCTCGTGTGATTTTGAGATTTCAGACAGCAAGATGGCTGAGTATTCCATCATTGTAAGATATTTAAAACACTTCTCTGAGTGTTCAGGTATCGCTACATTTATCGGATAAGCTGAACAACCTCAAATGACCGCTCGATTGGAAATGGACTCGCTTGGCTTAACCGAACCTTGTACATTCGTTTCAGAACTCTTTTTTTAATATTGATTCCAGAGTATTATTTAGCCAGTGGTAATTCCTTTTTTGTGAGAGCACTTTATTTCAGTAAAAACGACGTGCTGCTTTTGTCTCTATATATTCAATAAATTTGTAATGAAACAGGCTAACACACGCAGATCATACAATCACGAAGTATCCGTGCATCTCGTGCCCATCAAGATTCTGGTATGTGATTGCACGTGCAGGCTAACACGTGCAGATCATACAATCACGAACTATCCGTGCATCTCGTGCAAATCAAGATGCTGGAAAATTCTGATAATGCATTAGTGCACATTTGGGAAATATGCCACAATATGAAATACCTATAATAATTCGTATTATTCTCGAAACTATATGTATATGAACAACGGGTGATTACCAGTTTAATGAATGAAATGAATGAAAACGTAATTAAAGATGTATGTAAATGTCTGTTCTCACATTGATTTTGTAATACATACTTGAAACCTTATAACATATCTACAGAAACTACAGTAGTTTTCTTACGCTTTTGTATCAAACATGACATTTACCATTGTATCCTTTGTCGTTATGTTGTTTTATTGATTCTTTGACCATGGCATATGGAATGAAGGATAAAGTTTAAAATCATAGAGTGAATTGTTCATATTTTTTTATTTGGCTTGATACGTGCCACCAGATTAATGTATGACCTGATGTAAGTTGAAATCATTTCACTCGATTTGAATTTTGACTCGGAAAATCTGCAGTTTAAAAGAGTGCACAGAATAGGACGAAGACGGATCCCCCAACGCCCAGGTGAGGAGGTAAAACCCCGCTCAATTATTGCAAAATTCCTGGTTACAAAAGAGCGAGACGCCGTCAAAAGAAGTGCTAAGGAGTTAAAAGGGAAACCCTTTAGGATCGTGGAACAATTCCCCCCGGAAATCAGTGATTACAGGCGTGAGATTCTTATGCCATTGCTCAATTCTGCTAGGAGAGAAGGTAAACGAGCCCATATTGTGGTGGATAAATTGTATGTCAATAACCGCCTCCAAAATGTGCCCGTACCACCCCCATATAGAGCCTCAGAGAATCATTCGCCTGTGTTTGTAAACAACGGAGGCGCAAGGCAATCACGGCGATAGCGTGTTGCCGGTGGACAGGGGCTAACGCCTGTGGAGGCTATATCAACCCCAGATGGCCTTAGCACAGGTACAGCAGGTGTACCCCAGGTAACATCACGTTGTAAATCTCACTGCTCTGAAACTTTGACAAATGATGCAGAGGTGAACTATACCAGTGACTCTGAGTCTACTGGTCAAGATACCGTACACTCATTACAAACTAGTCCACGTGTACATCATATGGTGGACATGGACAATAAAACAATAATGACAAAGCAGGTTGCTAGTAATAACGACAAAACTGTTATTGATCAGTTAAAGACAAATGATGACATTGTTTGCTGTTGTGCTTCGAGTACTGGTGTAGGGGACACCCCTATTTGTGATATATATTCAGATGAACCGTGTACTGACACTTTAGTTATAGAAACTAATGTAAGTAGGCCTACTTCTTTAGATAATGAAACTGGTGTGCACGATAATACACAAAGTGAGACGTGCAGTGAGGAAAGTGGTAGTTCTAATTCATGTGACAATATTTTAAGATTTCTTAGCATTAACGTGTGCGGTCTACGTAACAGACTGGAATACCCTGACTTTGTTCATTTAATTCAAAACAGAGATATTATCTGTTTACAGGAAACAAAAACTAATGCTTTAGATGATCTTACTATTGAAGGTTTTAAGCTATACACTCAAAACAGGAGAACAGTTACTAGACGATCTGGGGGTATAGCACTTGGTGTTAGAGATAAATACTCACAATACGTTACTCCAGTAGATAATCAAAGTGATTATATATATTGGTTTAAGGTGGCAAGGGAACTGTTTGATTTAGATCAGGATCTCTTCATTGGAGTCACATACCTACCACCTAAAGGTTCTAAATATGCCGGTGATAATTTATTCACACTTATTGAACAATCTATATTGCTATCGTTATCTCAATCAGATTATGTTGTTTTAATTGGAGATTTTAATGCCAGAACCTCAAATGTACTAGATTATTGTGTGATAGACAGATTTATCATGGATGAATTCGGTCTTGATGCAAATGAACTAAATTTTGAAATGAATCCTAGATTGTTCTTTGATACTTTAGATATACCTAACCTTAGATATTCAATGGACAAAGGAAAGATTAACACCTATGGTAAAGGTCTCATTGATTTGTGCAAGGAATTAAATCTTTATATCTGCAACGGCCGACTAGGCAAGGATAAGTATATAGGGGAAAATACGTGTAATGATAAAAGTGCAATCGACTATGTTATTTCATCACCTAAATGTTTATCTTTATTCTCAAATTTCGAAGTTCTTGAATTTTCACCCCTCTACTCTGATGTACACTCACCAGTTACTTTCTCGCTCAATAAAATCCCCTCCTCAGAGAGCGATAATGCTGTGATAAGTGATACCAACCCAGATGTCACTCAGTCAAGAGATGTTACTAAACCAAAAAAGTATGACATTGATAAGTTACCTGAATTTAGGAATAGTATTGATACCCAACAGATAAATAATTTGCGTCTCAGAGCTGACCTAGCTGTTAGAGGTCATGGTGACCTGCGAAGTGAGGTCAACTGTTTAGCTAATGAGGTCACGCACGTGCTTTGTAGCGCAGCTTGTAATACGTTTGGGACCAGAACCAACCGCTCACACAAACAGCATTTTGAGAGGAAGAAACAAGTAAACAAACCCTGGTTCAATACTCAATGCAAAGAAAAACGAAAATGTTATCTTAAAGCGAAAAGACGCTATAAGAAATCACAAAATAAACTTAACCAGTGTTACTTTAAATATCATGCTAAAATGTACAAGAAATGCTTGAACAATCATATTAAACGATTTAAAAACAGAACAAGTGAAATGCTAAGAAATCAGCAGATGTACTCGCCCAAAGAATTTTGGAAAGTATTACAGCCTGGTAAGGATAACTCTGTTAAAGGTCCCCACCCTAGTCTAAATGATTTTTATACATTCTTTAGGGAAATAAACGAGAATGGCCACTCAGATGACGATGTCCCACCTGAAACCGAATTTATGTCATATGATAATGAATGTTTAAATTGTGATATCACTATCCAAGAAATCGAGAAAGCTGTTAAATCTCTGAAACGATGTAAAAGCAGCGGTGTAGATTTAATTGAGAACGAATACCTCGTAGATACTTTTGAGATTATGGGATCATTCTACGTCTCTTTCTTTAATTTAATATTAACGTCTGGTCAAATCCCTGAATCCTGGCTAACAGGTGTTATAAGGCCCATCTATAAAAAGAAAGGTGATCCAGCTAACCCCAACTCGTATCGACCCATAACTATTCTCAGCTGCTTTGGAAAACTATTTACGTCAGTCTTAAATAGGAGACTGAATACATTCCTTGAATCAAATGATATATTATCACGGGCACAAGCAGGTTTTAGGGAACATTTCTCAACAATTGATAATATCTTTGCACTCCATATTTTATCTCAAATTCTTAAGAATTCTAAAAAGAAATTATACTGTGCGTTTATCGATTTTACTAAAGCGTTTGATAACGTTTGGAGAGTTGGTCTCTGGCATAAATTGTTAATGTATAATATTGATGGAAAATTCTTTAACTTAGTCCGAAATATGTATAGCAATATAAAGTCGTGCGTCAAGGTAGATAATATTCACTCTGAATATTTCTTTAGTTACCGTGGTGTTCGCCAAGGAGAAAATCTTTCCCCTCTCTTATTCTCGATTTTCCTTAATGATCTAGAAGATTTTTTGAGTCAGCAAGGGTGTGAGGGTGTGACAATCGACAGCAGTAATGCTGATTATATTGATATATGTATTAAGCTATTCATACTTTTATATGCTGACGATACTGTCCTTCTGGGAGAAACTCCCCTTAAACTTCAATCTTCATTAGATAGCTTTCGTCAGTATTGTGAACAATGGAAATTGGATGTAAATATCTCTAAAACTAAGATTGTAATATTTGGAGGGGGTGTAGCAGCCAAATCCAAATTATCCTTCCACTTTGGAGATCAATCTATTGAAATCTCAGACTGTTACACTTATCTTGGAATAAATTTTCATAGGAATAGAAGAATGATTATTGCAATGAAAACCCTTGTAACGAGCGCAACAAAGGCTATGTTTGCTCTTCTTAAGAGATCACGTAATGTTTATTTACCTTTAGACTCTCTTCTTAAAGCTTTTGATGTGATGATTCTCCCAATTTTAACATACGGCTCTGAAGTATGGGGGTATGAAAACCTAGACATTATTGAAAAAGTTCATTTAAAATTTTTGAAGTTAGCAGCAGGTTTACGACCATCAACACCCAACTTCATGGTTTATGGTGAGCTCGGAAGATTCCCCCTGAAAATTGATGTAGCCCTAAAAATGATAAAATTTTGGTATAAACTAGAAACAACTGATATCACAACGAAATACTCATCAAACCTATTTAGACTTTTGAAATATAATGATTCCCTTAATGTTTGTAATCCCTGGTTCTGTTTTATCAAAACGCTTTTTAATCATTGTGGACTGACAAATTTATTTTATAACCCCATGTGTTACTCAATTAACTATATTGTAACATTAGTAGAGCGAGTATTAAAAGATCAATTCATACAGAGATGGCAATGCGATGTCTCCAGCAGCTCTAAAGGATACTATTATAAGTTTTTTAAACACTCAATATCTTTTGAACCATACCTTTTATTATCTAAATCTATAGCCTACCCTATATTGCTATTCAGAACAAGTAACCATTATTTACCAGTTGAAACTGGCCGCTGGAAAGGCATCACACGCGAAAACAGAAATTGCCCTCTCTGTAACTCCCCATCAATAGCAGACGAGTTCCACTATTTATTTAAATGTTCAGCTTTTACCAATGTAAGAACCATGTATATACCAGAATATTTATGTACCTTTCCAAATATACATAAAATGAAATCATTACTATGTACAAAAAAACTCTCAGTACTAAAAGGAGTATCCAAATTTATCGCTATTGTAAATGCTAAAATGAAAAGAATTATGTAAACTGACCTTCACATATTGTATCTAATTCATTGTTATATATTATATATGTGCTCTTGTACCACCGTCGGTGGATATACAGAGAATAAAGAATTGAATTGAATTGATATGCATATATTCACCCAAAAGCCAAATAATGCGCTTGCCTGTTTTCAATTAAAATCGAGCAATGGCCTTATTCGTTTGCAGAAGCCGAAATTACGTGTGTCATTAAATTTGTATTAATTATATATATGATGATAATACGAGGTGATACATTCTGATGTACCATTTTTGTACCACTGTCTCCCGAGCGTTCAGGCGAGAGATGTCACTGGTACAAAGATACTTCACAATGGGATTTACTTACAGACAGAACCCAGCTTCGTAATCAAACATGCACGCTATAATTGTTATTTTAGAAACACATACAGCTGCTTAACAAAAGTTTGTTTAACTGTTTCCCCAACTCATTCATGTTTTCATTTAAGTTCGATTTATTCCTTAAATATGCCCGCAAAAGTGATGAATCTTTTTTTAGATGTAGAAAAAATCATTTCTGTATCATATACTTAAATATGATACCAATATTTCTACAGGCGCAAATATGGCAAGGATTTATATAACACCGGGGTAAAAAAATCCCAAACTCAAAAATTTATATTGTTTTATACAATTGTCATGTTTTAATCATTTAGGGAAAAAACATAATACCTATCATCACATTGACCAACATTTTCTATTACTGTCGAAATTTTACCGACACTATGTTTATTTAATATGTTATTGCTGAAACAATGAAATCCAAATTTTCAAATGTTGACCCCTTGTCTCTTTTGTTGTACGCCAAAATTGTTTCTGGCATGTTACATATCTGTCCCTTGTATATGTAGTGTAAAAATTGCCGGTCATTTTAATGTGAACACATTTATTATGTGTAGGAGAATGTCCGAAAACTGGCCATTAGTTTTGCACGTGGACCATGTTTGAGGCCGTTAGGCCGAAAACATGCTCCACGAGCAAAACTAATGGCCAGTTTGAGGACATTCTCCTGCTTAAAACAAAGTTTAAGTAAACATGTTCTTGCTACTGAAATGCACGCCAGAACGCACCTTATCATGCGCAAAACTAATGGCGACCTTTGCTCTATATGTATTTCATGATCTTCTCGGAATTGTCAGTTGCATTCCCTCTCCTTCAAGTTATAACATGTAGAACAAATCAGGCGTTTTCCTAGTGAATGGTAAGTTTGTAAACATTATATTTTATTTTTAAAAGGAAAAGTAAGCAATGATGAAACAGTTTAGTCTATAGAAAAGGTTTTCGAATTAGAAAATCAAAAACACCATGCATAGTATTCATAATTAATTGATAAATTGATGGGCAATTCATATCTTTACTTATTAACTTATACCACCATGTTTTATTTCATATTGGTAAGGTTATGACAATTCATCGAATGTATGTTGTTTTAAAAGTTTAAATTACACAAATTCATCAACCCTACACTACGCTATTATTCAGTATCTTTTATCTTGAAATCTTAAGGTTTTACCTTGAAATTCAAGATACTAAGTTGAAAATTCAATTTAATTTTTTGGAAAATCAAGTAGGTATCTTGAAAATTCAACTTTCTATTCTAAATTTAACTAAGTATCTTAAAACATTAACTTAGTATCTTGAAAATTTAATTTACTATTTGGAAAATTCATATGACTATTTGGAAAATTAAACTCAATTTTGTTGAATATTAAACCCTAAATTTCAAGATAATTATTTTTTAATTTGTAACTACAACTTGAATAAACAACAATAACAAATTGTAATTATACTTTAAAATATTCTTATTTAAACTTTTAAACTTCAATATGTAAAACGTTCAAATCTTGTAATTACATTGTTTTATCATTGGCATCACCTTGTAAACATTAGAGATAATAAGTTGATTTTTCAAGATATTAAGATGATTTTTCAAATTATTAAGTTGAATTTTGAAGAAAATATGTTGAATTTTCAAGACACAAAGTTCACTATTCAAGTTTAATTTTCAAGGGACTATTTGTCAAAATAGGACTTTCAAGATAAAATGTGCGGAATAATATCGTAGCTTGGCCCTATTTCAGTTGAATTTTCAAAATAATAACATGAATTGTCATGATACTAAGATGAATTTGCAAAATACTAAGTTGAATTTTCTAGATTATCAGTTGAATTCTCAAGATAGGATGCTTAATGCCACAGGGGTTCGAATCGCTGTTTTGAAAATATTTTCAAAATTCAAAATCTAGATTGTTGCATTCATATGATGTTTATGTACGATATTGTGAGCTCATATTCCAAATTTGAGCGAAATCGGTTAAGAAATAAAGATTTGAGATATATCCCCGCTATTGATATAAAGACACAAGGGAGGACACTTGCTCTACGAAGTTCTGATCGAAGACCGGAAGGCCAAACTATTCCTACGTGCGGTTCAATAAACCTTTGCTTTCTCACAAAAAAATGTATTGAACATATAGACCCGTCTTTTGCCTTTCTGTGTGTCCCATTGATTTTTCTCTAACTTCATTTCACATTTGACCACTGACCCTCGCAAATAGCCGACCCTCCTTTGTGTACATAATAGTGGACGACATCGAGAAATCACCATCTTTTCCGTAATTCATGATCAAACACGCCGCTCTAAAATCGCTCGGAGATAGAAAGCGCCTCTCATTGGTCAATTATGACGTCGGTTAACCACGCCAACCCCCCCCCCCCCCCCCCCCCCCCCCCCCTCAAATATTTTGCTTGATAAATTAAATAAGAAAGTAATTGTTTTTTAAACACGTATTTTTAATTAGGTTTAAAAAAATATATGAAATAAATTTCGTTCCCTGATTCTAATTGCTAGTTGATCCAAACAAACAGATGTTTGTCAACACTGGTCAACAACCGTTAATTCTTTTCAATATCACGATTTTGTTATTCAAAACTTCATGCAAAAATTTGGGGATTCATTTCCTAAATCAAACGTAATGAAAACAACAACAAAAAGTGACAATGAACGGACATGATGTTTATAAAAATATTATTTTCACGGGAAGTGCTGCTTATATAGTTTGTAAATATGCCATTTTAGACAAAAAACAAAAGAGAAGCTTTAAAGTAGAATCGGATACATTTATTTATGATAACTGCCTATCAATCGGCACAATGGCCATTGTATGTTCGTCATTCCACATTTGCCATACTTCCGTATTCGTTTTCCGGTGTTTCCATTGTTTGTCAAATGTGTTAAACTTTTATCGAACTTATAATCAGAATACCTAATGATTTATTTCATTCGATATTTCCGTTTCGCAGACAATAACTAAGCAAATCATTCGGAATGTAAGTGACTCGCCTTGGCCAAACTGGTAACGTGCGTTTGTTTTTCGGGCAAAACAACAAGTATCTCCCTTGATTGAGGGGGCGTGGTTATCAATAGTGGGGTTATTTATCTCAAAGTCTTATTTCTTATCCGATTTCGCTCAAATTTGGAATATGAGCTCACAATATCGTACATAAACACCATATGAATGCAACAATCTAGACTTTGAATTTTGAAAATATTGTCAAAACAGCGATTCGAACCCCTGTGCTTAATGCCCTCGAAGGCGCTGTGCCACATCTCATTACACCGCCCGATAAGCCGTATCCATAGAAAACGGTTATCCGTATTGAAAGAAAATGGTGCGACGTATATAACGCGACAGTGGTGTGGAACTCTTCAGTGTGAGAGGTAGATGTGTAGGCCTCATGCGAATTTGAGATTTCAGACAAGATGTTTGACCATTCTGTCATGGTAGCATATTTAAAACACCTTAAATGCCCGCTCGAAGGGAAATGGACTCGCATGGCTTAACCAAACAATGAACATTCGCTTGAGAACGTATTGTTTCAAGAGTATTATTTAGCCATTTGGAACGCTTATTTACCTTTTCGTGAAATCATTTTATTTCAGTAAAAAAAATGTGCTACGGGGCCTTTAAAGTTTTCCGGACAGACGGACAGACATGTCTGTCTTATTCAGGACTAATATCTCCTTTACATATCTCTTTATCAGTTCATGAAAAATTCGTTTTATGAGTTGCTATATTTATATACATGTATATTCTCTCATAAAGACATAATTATCAGTTTTAACGATGTCATAAGCCTATCTTAATTCGTACATTTTGCACCAAATTAGGAGATAAGTTTATCATATTAAGTAGAAAAGTATGTGTAATTATAATTAAGCAAGACTACTTTTTCTTTCATTTGTGTTGTGGTTAGCGTGCTGACCTTACACGCCAGAGACCCGGGTTCGAATCCCATATTGTGGTCTGGGTCACATACTGTGTTACGTCTATGGGCAAGGCATTCATCCTTATAGCACTCAGTCCACCAATGCAGCTGTACACAGGGTACGGAACGGAGCGCCAGTAGCAGCATCGAAAGTACAATTCCGTCAGGGTAATAATATGTGTAGCGCTTAGAGCATGCCAAGCATGGATTCAGCGCAATATAAATATTCAATTATAATTATTACCCTGTCCTGTCGAGATGTCTATATATACGTTTGATTAAGTATTATAAGTTTGTTCATAACGCAAGATGAGTCAATCTGTCAAGAACGTAAAACAAAGGTTTCTTAAATAATTTCGTTCGCATGGTTTGTGTTATCACGTTGATATAATACGATAATTTAATAAATACGATAATTTACGAATCGAACGGGGATCTGTTTATTCATACTTTTACTTTGAATTCTAACGTATGTTGGCCGGTAGATCGTAGTTATTATCGTTTTGTGAAGTTAGCTATTCTTTCTCCTGGTAGTGTAATTTATCCACTCTATGGTCACCTTTGAACTGTTGCGATTTTCGTTGACCTCGTTTACTCGAAGTCGCCAATAGGTTTGCACGGGCTTTTGTATTACATCACGTTTCTCGGGATTCAGGCGGTTGCGTTCGATCGCATTCAATCTGACGGGAACAATTCCTGGTTTCGGTTCCTAAACTATTGGAGACTTTTCGTAAAATAGTAAACTATTGGAGACTTGTGTCACCAAAATACGATCACACAACTATCCTAATGTTTACGTAACTTTGTTTTAATTTGAAGTACTAAAACGATTCCCATGGCTTTACTGAACCATGTACACTCATTTTGAACTTGATTATCCGAAGGAAGAAGGATGTTTTACTATTGGTGACGTTATTTTTAAATACATTTCATCGACTTATTTGAGCGAAAAAACGTGCTACATCCCCTTTAAACATGCTAAATTGAGAGAGAAATCAAAATTCGAGCGAAATCAAACTTGAGGCAAGTCTCAGACAAAATTGATTTCTAAATCGTTTCTATCTAAGTATTACTCAATAGGAAAGATTTTTGTGAACTGGAAACCTTTCAATTCATGAAATTTTAATTTCATAACGAGATAAAATGAATATAATGTCTTTTTCGTTGAAACGGTAATTAAAATGAATTTGAACAACATTATGTTTTCTAGTTTGTCTGAATGTATATTACCGTTAATTGTTGTCTCGTTTGGTTGTCACGCTGATGTTATATAATAAAATTAGTTAAATGTATCATGTTTATGTTTGTCGCATCAATAAGCATTTTGAAAAAGACAATAAAATTTCATCAATAATTGATTAATGTTTGAAATAACACGCAAGTTTGTGGTGACGATCGGCAAATTCACTATTAATTATTATCCAAAAATATGTTTTCATTGATAATTGATTGAAACATTGTTCAGTTCCTGAATTGATATATTTCCTCTAATAGGGACCGGGTCTCTAATAGAAGCCGGGGGTAAATGTACCTAAAGACAAATAACAGCCGGGCCTCTAATAGGATCCCGGTTTATATCTCATCAATGATTGCCCCATACTAGATATACCGTATCTCTATTTAAATGTTCCCTACAATGTTCCATCCGGTTTATGTCATATGGCGTGGAATCTGTGTCATTCTCAGAAATTCAAGTCAGTCTTCTAAGGTTATCAGGTGTATCGGCCAATATGATCAAACTGAAAAATAAAATAAGGGCCGGGCCTCAAATAAGAGCCGGGCCTCCAATAAGCGCCGGGGGTAAGACCCCTCAAATGTTAATAAGGGCCCAGCCCCCTATTAGAGGAAATACGGTAATCAAGAGTTCAGAGAATAACATCTGCAGCTATGCACTAATATATGAGCGTGTTATAGAATGATCTTACTGTTACAAACCGTAACGTTTACTTTAAAATGTTTTGTATTCAAATAATTATTTTCAAGTTTTATGTAATACATGCACTCAAGTCAATGTAAATTTGCCTGAGAAAATGTAATAGATATATTAACTGTCATAAAAATTAATTCAAGCTGTAAAAAGAAAAAGACGACCTCACTCATGTCCATAATGTTACAGTGTGTGTCCATACTGAACGTATATTCTAAAATATTTTATATTCAAATTATGATTTTCAAGTCAAATGTAATAGATGCACTGAAGTCAATGTAAATTTGCTTGAGAAAATCAATACAGAATATTGTGACCGCCATACAGTTTTATTCAAAAAGTAAAAGGTCAAACAATCTCACTTTTGTCTATACTACTACGTCTCTGTCCATACTGTAACGTACATACATTTTAAGATATTTTATATTCAAATAATAATGTTCAAGTCATATGTAATAAATCCAATAAATTTGATATAAATGTGTTTCAATTCCGTCGTTGTCCACACTGTTACGATAGGTGTTTGTGAGTTTTGGCAAAGAAACGCTAACATTTTAGAACAGTGGCGGATCAAGGCATTTTGAAAGGGGGGGGGGGGGGGGGGGGTCCACCTATTGAAAAGGGCATATGACCCCCCCCCCCCCCCCCCCCCCTCCCCACCGTCACTGAATAAGATAGTAAGATGGTAGACTCAGCGATCGTAACTATCAGTGAAAAGGGTTTCAGTTTGTCAATATCGATTCGAAATATACGGTTTGTTCTTTTCAGTTTTGACTGAGGAAGTGTTCACTTATGTAATACCACTGTAACTACACATTTTAGCATGAGTGGAGTATGTAAATGGTACTTTAGGATTATAAATGAGAACCGTCCTGTCAAATCCAATTGATATCATCGAAATTGTAAAATAAATTTAAACATTTCCTTGCTTTGCAATTTCATTTGCAGGATGTGTATTATATGTATGATAAATGAACAGGTGAATTTAGATTAGGTGAATGTACGGACCATATTTTCATAAAGGCCTCATCATCTTTTAAATCGGATTTTAAAGAAAAGAAATTATTTTTTTATTGAGGTGGCGTTTTGTGAATTCAGAAAATCAAATTTAGTTCATGTTTCAGCTTAATCAATGATAGAATGTAATTACATCGGCAATATTATTTCTGTATTCCATCTTTTATATATAGAAGAAGAAGAATTTTTTGTATATAAACACCCTTCTACACAATTACTCAATTATTCCAAACTGTCACCATAGGCGTGTATTCAAGACAGGCTACGGCAGGAATCAGTGATTGTAGAATTTAAATTCGGTTTACCCGGCGTTTAATTAGGCAGGCGTTTATTATTTTCAGAAAGCCCTGTCCAAGGGCGTCTATTCGAGGAAGGCTTCTATTTAAGGCAGTCGTCTAATTAAGGATTTACATCAACGACTATATGAATAAAACACATTTTACATATCCATTACTGGTAAACAGCAAACAAAAATGCATCTAATTAAGGAGTACTGTATATTAACGACTGTATATACAATACACATTTAACATATTCATTAAGGTAAACATCAAAGGACCTACCTTAATAACATAGTATTTAAACCGAAGTTTCCTTAAGCTTCTCAACATCAGAGTACAAACTATTCGATTCAGAGATCGTCCCGACAGCGCCGAGTGTTCTAGAGATTTGACGAAATGTCCCATGACATAACGCCGTAGGCTGCGAGGAAAAATGTCGCAAAGAGTCAACAACGCATCGATCAAATGTCAACGTGAAATGAGACTGGTTTTCTCGGAGCAATTTATGATATATACTCACACAACGAAGTCATAATTTATTTATTTTCCATATTTTATAGGAACCGTATACGGTTACATAGAGCCTTTACTGAGAACGGCCTGTATATTTCATTGTAGGCTGGGCGTGTTCAAGAGGTTGAATGGGGCAAATAGCGTCAAGGTACTGCTTGTGGGCTGGTCGTCATATCATAATTACACTCCTGAACAAGTCTTTGATAGTAAATGATACGGTATATTCTTAATGCTAAATATCGCGTTACAGTTGATTTCCTCGACTGTTTATTGTGTAGATTTGATTATATGCAGCATGCATTGTGTTGACAATATCACCAGGAAAAGGTGATTAAAGGTGTCAATTTACACGTCTCTGTCACGTGACACGAACATGTAAGTATTCAACGGACATTAAAGGGGCAGTAGCACGTTTTTTTTCAAATTTTATTTTTTCAAATTTCTTTCTAATAATGATAGTTTATGTCATTTATATTTACTTTAGAGGGTAAAACATCTTATTACACAAACCATGTTTCCGTAGTGGTAAAAACAGTGTTGCGTATAATGCAAACATTGCAAATGACAAAAACGATTCCCATGGCTTTACGGAACCATATACACTCATCTTTTAACTTGATTTTCCGAAGAGGGAAGGGTGTTTTACTATTGGTGATATTATTTTTCAAATACATTTCATTGACTTATTTCACCGAAAAAACGTGCTACTGCCCCTTTAAGTAGGTTATGTCAAAGGTTATAAGTGGTCTTATTTTATCGAGAGGCTGACTGAATATCTTCATTTTGCTAGTTCATTCAGAATAGCGACAATACGAAGGTGAAAGTAGTTTTTTCTGATCGCAACATTTTCTTCCAAAATGGATAATCGTTTTATATCGATACAGCTTATCGGGTCGTGTAATGGGGTGTTAACCCTCTAAAGTTACAAAATGTTATATAAACTTTGATAATGAATGACAAATTTGAGAAATTAACAATATGCAACAAAAACTACGGCGCCTGTAAAACAACACTTGGTGATAGTGGTAAAAAAGAGAACATTAGAAACCGTTGGAGAAAGAGTTCTTGTTTAAAGGATAGATGAAATGACATATGGTCAAAATCGGATTCATTAAAATGGGATGTCAATTTGACAATTGCTTGATTTTAAATTTCTGAAATCGGTCCATAAATTACTTAAATACGGCTTTTTAAAAAAAACGCCTAATTTAGCCCCGGCGACCAGAATGAAAGTCTGCGGGGGTGTGGTCCCTGAACGGATGACTTCTGTGTCACTGGAGTAACCTGATTTTCGGCGATAGTCATACTTCAACGTAATTTCGCAACATTTTGATTGTTAATTTCACTAACAAATCTTCAATCAAGCAACTTAAATTTTCCATATATCGAATGTTTAGATATCCAACTAAGTAATTCCGCAGATGACAATTACATAATTATTGCATAAACATGTGTTTTTTGCGATTTAACACACCTCATAAATTCATCTAGCGGCAGTGATAATCATCATCAATCAATTAACGAGGCTGCATGGAGCGTGTCGGTCCGCTGGTCACAGACGACCCGTCGTCAGCGGTTAATCAGTCACGCCTCAATGATTCTTATCAAAACGTTTCCCGGCAGAAATCGCGGTATTGTTAAACTGGGTAAATTAAAATCGTCTTAATAATCAATTGCAAGTGTATATTGTCTCGATTTTATGCTCAATTGATTACGATATACAATATACGTGGATATACTTATCTGTCATTCTTGAGAAAAATGCATTTCACCAGATCTTTAACGTGTAATCTACGATTTATGGTTTTTGAATTTTTGAAAACAAATAACCATAAACATGCTGATAAATAAAGGAGACCAAATCCGAAACAAAAACAGAAAATACACATGAAATTCTGTGATTAGGGTATATATCCCATAACAAGATACGCACACTTTATTCATGAGAGTATAATATTTGATATATTATATCTGTTAAAACGCACATACATGAGTTGCCGAAATTACTATTTCAAAGGGTTTTTTTTTTGACATAATGTTTGGTATTTAAGGTAAAATTGCCGAAATATGGAAATAATGTCAGTACAAGATGTCGTCGGCATAATATATCTTCTTGGACTGTAAATCGATGACGTATCGTTACTGTAGGGCGCCATAAAACAAGCCATAAAGCACATTTCACTCTTCTATCTAGCATGGTTAAGTTTTTAGAATCCGTGTTTTTTCAGAAATATGAACAAATAATGTTTCAAAAATTACAAATTAAGTTTAGTTGACTGTTAGAGCCACTGTGTAAGTAAGTGTCAGTCGTGTACATCACTCGTTGATTAAAGGGGCAGTAGCACGTTTTTTCGCTCAAATAAGTCGATGAAATGTATTTGAAATGTCACCAGTATGCAACATCATTATTACCACTACGGATAACTGGTTTGTGTAATAAGATGTTTTACCCTCTTAAGCTGATTTGAATGACATAAACTATCATTATAAATGGGAAATTTGAAAACATTTTTTGCAAAAAACGTGCTACAGCCGCTTTAAAGTATCTTGCGTTGTTGTGTCTGTAGTTTATTTTGTCCCTTGGTGTAGTCTATTTGTAAAGTCCTCCTTCAATTTGACATTATGGTATTTGGTGCATCAAAATTCGTGCTAATATATAGAGGATATTTGACATTTCTCGTCGAATACCATGTATATCTCATCAATTGAAGTAGAAATGCATATTTTCACGAGTGGCGCAGCCACGAGTGTAAATATTTATTTCTTCTTCGCGAGATGAGATACACATGGTATTCGACGAGACATGTCAAATGTTCTATTTATTAGATTTAACAAACCGTGCATAGTTGGTAAATGACTTTCATTTTATAAACGGAGCCTCCGAGAGCGCCTTCCTTTTCACAGCCATCCTATGACGTCATCCTATTGAACATTACGATGACGTCATATGATTGAAAGTGTTATTTCACTGAGTAGAATAGCATGTTATTTCACTCAGTGAAAATACGGATTTTATTTTAACCGATAAATGCCGTATTTCACCACTGAAAATCGAATAAAACTTGTTATCTCATGAGATGAGATGAACATGTTATTTGTCAATAAAAACACACATTTTCAATATTTATTTGATCTGTTACACAGCCCAATTCATGAAAGTCGTTGAAAGTCTTCGAACTGGAACAAATGGGGAATTTGAGTCATGTCGATCGTCTTTTTGTTAGAAATTGTTGAAAAACGACTTTAATATTTAATAACTCCATAACTAATTAACATTGTTTTAAGCTAATTGAGCTTGAAATTCTTATAGAATGATTCAGTGATGACTTATCATATAAGGTGTCAAACGGGCTTGAAATGAATTGAATTAGTAAGGTTACTAAATTTTATTATTAAGGTTACTAAATCGAATTATAGTAACGTTACAAAATCGAATAAGTAACGTTACAAAATCGAATTAGTAACGTTACAATATCGATTAAGCAACGATTTAGTACAAATCGAATTAGTAAGGTTACTAAATATTTGCCTGAATGAGTAAGGTTACTAAATATTTGCCTGAATTAGTCACCCTATCGAAGTATCGATTACGATGACATAGAGTATTTTTCATAAACTTTTATTTGTCTTTGATAGGTGCGAAAATATGATATATGTGCTGACATAAGTGCAAATGACCTCATACAACTTGCATGATCATCCCAAAAAGCTAAATATACAATCATTTTACGTGCTTTCAATTAAAATCTATAAATCTACATCGATCAAATAACAAGACTTGACAATCTTCAATAGTCACTATACTTAATCGATAAGCATACAAAATGCTCAATTTAAGCAAACCTCAGTACTTCGAGATCTCGATAGAATTGATGATGTTTGAAATATACATCACAAAAATAGTGTTGACCCCCAAGTTTTTTCACCAGTAAAAGTTGTCTGATAAGAAAGTTGACAATGTTTCAGGACAATCAACTTTGTGATATGAGAGAAGCATTATCTACCAGTTAAACGAAGCAAATTTCATTCAGATAACGTTTCACAACTTTGTGATATTTGCATTCATACACTTCTGCTATATTGGTGTCCAGGAACAAGTATTGTTACACTGAACATTGAAAGTCAGCATTGGTTGTTCTAATGTAAGGAGTTCCATTCTTTCAAGTGAACTGATGAACCTTTAGTAACTTACTTTTAACCAAACGTCACAAGCAGTATGAACCTTCAAAATCAGATTTGAACAAAGTTGCTTACTGACGATATTCGGTCTGTATTACTGTAATGACACCGCTAAATCACAGAGATGTGTGTTCGAACTCATAAAGATCTCAGAATAATTCCAAAATCGTATGATCAAAACCTTTTTATCACTAGTTGTCAAAATATGTTGAAAAAGGGGATGGAATTTTAAGAACAAGCTCCTTCCATATTTTTCTTGAAAAAAGATGTTTTGATGTGTGAAAGTCAACCATGTAAGAACATTTTTGTTTTCGTCCATTGAAACCTAATGTTTATCGCATAGTTTCGACACAGGAACAATACTTATTTGGGTAAAAAAACAGTATCATTGCACATTTCTTAAAATGTCAACATGAATAGTTTTTTTTACGAAGATATTATAGTCATTAACTATCCTATTTTTATGTCTTTAGTGTTTAATTTAATTACATTTATCCTAAAATTGCCACAATATCAAATTTTAGGCATGAATGTAGGGATCGCAACACTTTTTTGGCTATGTATATATGTGGCTTCAACAACTTTTTATACTCTCGAAACCTAACTTTAAACTAAGTCTCGTTTTATATTATATCTATAATTTGGTCTCGTTTTTATGAAATATGTGTCTATATGAAATACCGGTATGTTTCTATATGTTAATTACCACTTCATCTGCCAGTACTTGACACATTTGTAACATAAATCATAACATATTCATCATAAATAATTCATAACATTTAATTAACAATATAAATAGTACTTAATTAATTATTCCTTTATTCATAATGATTAAAATGAATCACGCGTTGAATAAAAAATTATGGACAATTTCATAAGGAGTCTTGACTTTGTCTGGTTATAAAAGGAATAAAAGTTGCAAAATAGTACAACTAGGCAAACGGGATACGAACTCATATCGTTCAAACCGTCCTTTTGGCGAGAAATCTATATAGTACCAGTTCGTATCTCGAAATGCATTATTTTGCAGATCGGAACAAGGTCGATTTTAATCAGGCTGAGTTTTAACTAGCCTTATAACCATGAAAACACGAGAGAATCAATTATATTATTATTTTATACTGAAATATATCCAAAGATGAACCATTTTGGGACATGCTTTATCGTAAGCCGATATATTCCGAATGACTCGTCACGTGATAGTCATGTGACGACCCTCAGATCACGAGTGGGTTTTCCGATGTTCAGACAGCAACAAATAAAAGTCGTGACACGAACTAGATAAGATACTAGGCCATTCAGATTATCAACATGAGGACGCGCTTGTTCTGTTTGCTTTCTCTGCTGTGTATAGGAGTGGAAGGTAATTTTATTTATTAATTTCATTGAATCTTTTTCTTCAACAGTGCCAGTGTGTGAGATGAATCCAAAATGCATGGAATTTCACTTCCTGACCCTGAGGTTCCTACTTCAAAGTTTGCTTTAGTTACAAGTAGCCTTCCAGTGGGATATATCGTATTTCAGCTTGCTGTTACATAACTAGAGCACAGGTGAATTAAATAACCAAAGTGGTTACCAATTCAGAGTCGCTGTGATAGGGTAAATCAGCCTGTGGTTTGTTATTCTTTAGGAAAAATCAAAAGGAAACGGTACATTTTTGCACACAAAAATACAATATTAGCATCACGCAGTTCTTATCGATTATAATTAGTGAATTATAATACATTTTAATGATCAAGTAGATTATATTTAGATATCTTTGATAAAACATTACCTTGAACTATTTTAGATCTTTACATTTCAATCTTGTCAGGAACGTTAACTGTAATTTCAATATATACCGGATATTTAGACAATAACTAACGAGTGACGGGGAATGACAGATTATCTTTCCCGAGTTATATCATTTGAGTAATTCTCGAGCCTTGGCGAGATAATTACACACAATTGATATAACGAGGGAAAGATAACCTGCCATTCCCCGTCACGAGTTGGTTATTGTTTATATTACCCATATGACAAATTAAAGTAAAAACGAGAATATTAAAAGCCAATAGCTTCTCTAAAAGGACCCGAGAAGGAGATGAATCTCCATATCCATACGCGTGTGACGTGGATTCACATCTTACGTACCTATCCTTGTTTACTCCGCACGATTAAAATGTCCCCTGCGAAAATGTCTTTCACAATAAAAGAAAGATGTGGCTTTAGTTGAAAGTTTTGTATTCCTGCCAATTACTATCAATCCATGATTATACATATAAGTTATTGCAACATCCATATCAAGAGGTGTGAGAAGCTCAAAAACAAGTCGGCTCAAACCGAAAAGCCCTGTGACGTTACAATCGACACAGTGACGTCATAACCGCTCGCGCCTATGACGTCATTACATTCGAACGATCGCCGTCGCTCTTGAAGCTTTCCGTGGTTATACAGTCAAGCAGTAATCGCTAGTTTCTTTAAATTTCAGACAATTTAACTGCTTCCTCCGACATTTGATGCGTCGGCACATGTACGAAAACGCTAATTTCAACTGCGGGAAACAAATAAAACATGTTAAAGTGCAGAAGACAGTTTCTAAAGTTACTAGTCGGGAAACGTAAGAAAGATGAATTAAGTAGTTCCGGCAACCAATGAAATTCTTATTTTTCTGTAACAGCCAATCAAAAGCCAGAAAAAGGTGTAACTCCCATGTGACTTACAGGAAAAATACTACCCTGTGTCCGTCTTCCCATATGGGTAATATTCTATATATAATTGAATTGAAAATTTAAATAATCAAATTTGTAGATACCAACCAGTCAATCAAGCTTTTACAGAATGTTATTACAATACCTAATTGTCTTAAATTGAAACATCTTAATTTTAATGGCATTTTTAGCTCATCAGGCCTGAAAGGCCCGATGGGCTTATGGTAGGGCTGAGTATCATGGGAAATCTCACGATACAATATGTATCACGATACAGACAGGCGATACAGAATGTATCACGATACATTGTTTAAAGTATAACTTCATGCATATTATGTGAAATTTTCAAGATGGTTGAAATTTTGTGTTATGAGATGATCGAAAATCGAATATAAAAACTGTTATTTATGAATCAGATTGCTTCATGCTTACTGTAGTTACTGTTACTGCACAACAGTAGCTGGTTTTATAGTGTTCACTTAGTTTTCCTTTTCATTTTTAAGTAAGTGAAATCTATTTTTAGTGTATCACGATACAGGAAGCTCACGATACAATAATCATGATTTCCCAATCTACGATTGTATCGTAGGTATCGATGAATCGTTACAGCCCTAGCTTATGGCATGGGATGGCGTCCAGCGTCCGTCCGTCCGTCCGTCCATCCGTCCGTCCATCCGTCCGTAAACTTTTCGCTTTTTCGACTTCTCCTCCAGAACCAATAACTCCACAGAGCTGAAATTTTATGTGCAGACTCCTTGGCCAATGGGGATTCTAAATTTCGTGACCCCATGACCCCAAATGGGGTCACAGGGGTCACATCCTTAAAAACCTATTTTCATCTTCTTCTCCAGTTCCAAAAGGTCTAGAGAGCTGAAAAGTTGTGTGCAGACTCCTTGGCTAATGGGGATTCTAAATTGTAGATTTCGTGACCCCATGACCCCAAATGGGGTCACAGGGGTCACATCCTTAAAAACCTATTTTCATCTTCTTCTCCAGTTCCAAAAGGTCTATAGAGCTGAAAAGTTGTGTGCAGACTCCTTGGCCAATGAGTATTCTAAATTGTAGATTTCGTGACCCCATGACCCCAAATGGGGTCACAGGGGTCACTTGTTTAAAAACCTATTTTCATATTCTTCTCCAGTTCCAAAAGGTCTAGAGAGCTGAAAATTTGTGTGCAGACTCCTTGGCTAATGGGGATTCTAAATTGTAGATTTTGTGACCCCATGACCCCAAATGGGGTCACAGGGGTCACATCCTTAAAAACCTATTTTCATCTTCTTCTCCAGTTCCAAAAGATCTAGAGTGCTGAAAAGTTGTGTGCAGACTCCTTGGCCAATGGGGAATCTAAATTGTAGATTTCGTGACCCCGTGACCCCAAATGGGGTCACAGGGGTCACATCCTTAAAAACCTATTTTTATCTTCTTCTCCAGTTCCAAAAGATCTAGAGTGCTGAAAAGTTGTGTGCAGACTCCTTGGCTAATGGGGATTCTAAAATTGTAGATTTCGTGACCCCATGACCCCAAATGGGGTCACAGGGGTCACATGTTTAAAACCTATTTTCAGCTTCTTCTCCAGTTCCAAAAGGTCTAGAGAACTGAAAAGTTGTGTGCAGACTCCTTGGCCAATGAGTATTCTAAATTGTAGATTTCGTGACCCCATGACCCCAAATGGGGTCACAGGGGTCACATTTTTAAAAACCTATTTTCATATTCTTCTCCAGTTCCAAAAGGTCTAGAGAGATGAAAAGTTGTGTGCAGACTCCTTGGCTAATGAGGATTCTAAATTGTAGATTTTGTGACCACATGACCCCAAATGGGGTCACAGGGGTCACATGTTTAAAAACCTATTTTCATCTTCTTCTCCAGTTCCAAAAGGTTTAGAGAGCTGAAAAGTTGTGTGCAGACTCCTTGGCTAATGGGGATTCTAAATTGTAGATTTTGTGACCCCATGACCCCAAATGGGGTCACAGGGGTCACATGTTTAAAAACCTATTTTCATATTCTTCTCCAGTTCCAAAAGGTCTAGAGAGATGAAAAGTTGTGTGCAGACTCCTTGGCTAATCGGGATTCTAAATTATAGATTTCGTGACACCATGATCCCAATTTGGGTCACAGGGGTCACATGTTTAAAAACCTATTTTCATCTTCTTCTCCTGTTCCAAAAGGTCTAGAGAGCTGAAAAGTTGTGTGCAGACTCCGTGGCTAATGGGGATTCTAAATTGTAGATTTCGTCCCCAATCTAGGTCACGGGGTCATGACCCAAAAACCTATTTTCATCTTCTTCTCCAGTTTATATGTAAAGCTCTAGAAAGGAGAAATGTGGTGTAGAGATTCTTTGGTCAAAGGTGATTCTTGATTGTAGGATTGGTGACCCTGTGACTCCAAATGTGGGTCACAGGGGTCATGATCTAAAACCCATATTATTTTGTTTGTTAACAATGTATTACTTGAGATAACTTAGATATTCAACCTTAGATAATAAATCAATGAAATACTGATGAGCTACAGAGCCCATGGCTCTATTTTTTAAGTTTGTATGATAATGATGAAGTATGATGCAGAATGATGACTAAGTTTATGAATAAACAACTTCTTTATTCATAGACAATTCATAGATCTATAAAGTCATTGTCAAGCTTTCATCATATCCATAAATGTCTTCATTCTTAAAATAAAAGACTCAAAATATTTTCAGGAACTTTCCGATACGGCAGCATTTACTGCAAAAAAAGACAGTGCAATTTTGTGAACACTAAATACGAGTCCAAGGCAACTGGTTGGGGAAGTTATAATGACACCCTCGAGCAGACAGGATGGGGGGTGCTGAATCTGGTGACTGGGAGGGGCGGTGATTCCACCAACGATGACATCATGTTTGCTGCTGGGGTCTTGGAGGGCATCTTCACCGCAGAGTAAGTCGTGAAGTAATTTGTTAAAATAATTGTTTTGAATGAGACCGTTTCGATTACCTTATTATTTTTTAAAGAGGCTGGTAAATATTTCAGTGTTTTAGCTTATCAGGCCTAAAAGTCCTGATAGACTTATGGTATGGCGTCCAGCGTCTGTGCGTCCATCCGTGCATTCTGCATAAACATAAAATGAGATTACCTAAAATAAAATTATAAAGCAGAAAACAATACTGTAACCTCGCTTATATTCAATACAATTTTGAAGCTTTTGTGATGGATAATAGTTACATTTGTTGAAGAAACAGATTTGTTTTTTGACCCAAATTTATCAAGAAGCATGTGTGCTCCTAATTCAAAATTACAGGAAGCAAACTGAAAAAATAGGAAGCAAATGCTTAATTGATAAATGCTATGTTGATGCCTTCAAAACCTATTTTCATTTTCTCTCATACAAAAATCCCCAGAAAGCTGAAGTGCTGTGTACAATGGTTATTATAAATTTGGCGACCCTGTCACCCCAAATAAGGGTCAAAAGTAAAAGAAATATAATTCGTCCAAGAAAATTTAGGTGATGCAATAACTACATTATATTGAAACTATGGATAACAATAATTAGATTTTTGCAAATAAATGACTGTGAATGTTCGAGGCCTTTATCATGTTTATTTTCAATTTTAATCCATTTCTCCAGTCGTCTCTATGACCACTATCTCAACATGAGAGACACATTCTTCGGACCCAAGAAGAGCTCAGAATACGAAGTAAAGACTCGCAAGTTCTTGAAGCAGCAGGATGCTTGGATGAGAGAGAATATACAAGAGAATCCGTCGGATCCGTTATGGCGCCATGTTGGATACATCCTTGCTCAGTTCGACGGCCTCGTCGAAGGATATAAGATGTCACCTTATTCATCTGAGGTTGGTTCTTCAAGATTTTATTACCTCCAATCGGTGTCTTTTGATAGAAATGCTTTGAATCATGCTTTTCTTTCAAAACTAAACATAATAATTTTGAATGATTAAAAAAATCTCATCCTGCCGGCGGTTCAACAAAATGAAGCGCTTCGTAGCGCTCATTGATCGCTCAATGTAGCGCACAATGAGCGCTTCTTCTCTCTTGAACGACACAGTGCAAATTCCTCGAAGTTTGCTCGCCTTGCTACCAAGGGCTACATTGAGCAATCACGTTCAAGAGAGGTTTAAAAGTAATTGCTAATTGAGCGATTACTTTGAAACCTCTCTTGAACACGGCCCTGGTGTCTTCTGATATCCAATATAAACACTCAGTATCCTACTTCATCAATGTATTTGTATCCCATTTGCTCTTACAATGCTCTGATTCCTTGAGCCCTAAAACTGTTGTTTTGCTGTAGGGTTACTATTCACCATTAAATAGTCTAGCATGTAATTTTTCAGCCAATGAAATGTCATAATTTGAACGTCGAGGATCGATCGTCGCTCCTCTAATCCGAGTACTGCTCAAAAGGAAGATATTCCATTGGCTGGTTATTTATAGCCAATCCAACAGTTGAAAAAGGATCGAGGGTTCTATCGGGGTATTTTTTGTGAAAACGAAATTCCAGAGGATATTCCTGTTTACACATATATATGCTATTAATACATGATTAAAACATCGTCAAACTGAAATATATTAATGAAGTTAATACTTTGATGACTTTACATTTCACAACTTGATAAAGACAAGCGCACATTTGTTGAAAAATAATAACAATGAAAATTGAAGCCATTAATCGGCACTGCGAGTGGGGAAAACTTCGCTACGGCCTAACAGCATAGTGTTTATTAGTTTTATGATACATCATTTGTAACTACGTTCTATCAGTGTATATGTTTTATTATTACAAAAAATTAAAATTGGGTTAAATTTAGCGTGTTTTCATTTCAAGAAATGTAAAAAAAATCCAAAATGGCGGATGCTGCCGATAGATCGGTGATAGAACTTTCCCTTTAAGGCCTCAGGGAATCAGGGTATTGCAGTAACTTCAGTGGATATAAATACACTGATATAGCAGAATAAACACTCAGATGTTTGTTACTTTATAAATTTGTATTGATATCATTGATATCAAATAAAAGATAAAGAATTATCTTATCTTATCTTATCTTATCAGAGGGGGTTGGACAGTGCAATGGTTAGCGTGTTTGGCTTCGGATCAAGAAGTTCGGGATTCAAACCCCGACAAGGGCAAGGCAACTTTGTCTGCTGTAGAGAACTGTTCTACACGCAGTAAGGTTTGGGTGCAATGCTACACTGAATTTCAGCACAGTACCACCCATGGTTCGCTAGTTCCAGCCTGTGTTTGCAGGTTTCACTGCAATGCATAGCAGGCCCACAATTATGTTGTGGGCTTTCTCCTTGCAATAATACAACAAATACTGACCATATTCACCAGTCCATCACAGAAAAGAAAGGAAAACAATACTCTCACGGTTTCTCCTAGACAAAGATCTTGGGATCATTTTGACTCTTAAAATTTATTTAAAGGGGCAGTAGCACATTTTTTTTTCAAATAAGTTGATGAAAAGTATTTAAAAAATAATGTCAATAATAGTAAAATACCCTTCTCTCTTCGGAAAATCAAGTTAAAAAATTAGTATAAATGGTTCGATAAAGCCATGAATAGTTTTTGTATTTCAAAATAATAAAATGTGTTCACATTAAAATGGCCGCCATGCAACTTTTGCTTTATACGCAACACCGTTATAACCACTACGGATAATTGGTCGGTGTAATAAGATGTTTTACCCTCTGAAGTAAATATAAATGACATTAACTATGATAATAAATGGGAAATTTGAAGAAGTAAAATTTGCAAAAAATGTGCTACAGACCCTTTTAGAGTCAAAATGAAAATTTCAGGGTCAAACAACATTATGTATGAATTTAATTATTATGATGTTTAGGCTAGCAACAGGTCAACAGGTGTACAGTTTAACAATTTTTAGCTGGAGCTATATTAAACATTTCCTATAATTATGTCATTGGTAATTTAAATAATTTCACAGTTTTATCTGGGACAGTCATGAAATTATCTGTAGCTAAAATGATCTTCACTAAAACATGCCACCTTCAGAACAATGTCGAAAGAACAAAGACTTGACTTGGATAATAAATATGTCATCATTTGTCACAGGAATTGAAATTGTCAAAATGATAAAGTAAAAAAGCTAGAATTAAGTTGATAATTGAATATCTTCCTCATCAGTTGAAGCTTATGTACCGTAAATCCTTGAATAATCGCCTGTCTTGAACAATTGCCTGCCTTGAATAATCACCGTGTCTAAGCCCTCTTTGAAATAAATAATCGCCTGCCTTGAATAATTGCCGGGTTAATGTAAATAAACTAATGGCTATCTCCTTTTCAAGAATAATTCCGGCATTAGCATATTTATGCGAAGTTAAACCTCATGACATGCATTATGTTTACAATATTCATGATTTAAAACATACTTCAATCAAGGACTTATATTATGTAATGTAAGTCCTTGCTTCAATGATGTTTTTGTTATGATTTTAAAAAATTTCACATATATGTCTTATGGCTTCGATATAAATAATCCCCTGCTTTGAATAACTGCCGGGTCCAATCGGTGTTTGAAATTGATAATTGCCGGGCAAGTATTCAAGGATTTATCAGTAAAATGATAACTCACGGAAACAAGTTGGCCTTTGACTCAGATCTTTGTTAGATTTCATTGTGCAGACAGATATGATTGTTGGCTGCAGGAAGTTGATTGTCACTTCCTTCCAAGTTTCGTTTCTGTCATAGTAAAAACTATTGTGCTTTCTCCAACTAATTTATTTTGATAAAAATAACTTAAGTATTATTGTAATTACATGAGAAGTACAAAAATCAGCCTAAAGTTGTAAATTTCCAATATATAGTGGTCATTGTTAATTAGGAAAAGGAAAAAAGGAAGGGGGGGGGGGGGGGGGGGAAGGAATGGACTGACATGAAACAATGTCACTGATTGCACAACTAAATTTCATTGCGTCCAATCAAGACTCTCAATTGGTCAAAAAAGAAAAACATTGTATAATAAAACAGGGAAGATGACTGTTGATGTGGAGAGAGACTAGGTTATTCATACGGGATGAGACCGTTACCGTTAGAATATAAGGCACAATACTATGACTGGATTATAAATTTATTGCACAAGTGAGTAAGCATGCTGTGTACTTGCCAAAAAAATTATATAGAGGATATTTGTCTTTTCTTGACTAATACCAGGTTTATCTCATCGAGTGAGGTAGAAAGGTTATATTTTCACGAATGGCGCAGCCACGAGTGGAAATATATAACTTTTCTACCTCACGAGATGGGATAAACCTGGTATTTGTCAAGAAAAGACAAATTTTCTATTTATTACATGACCAAATCCTTGTATATTCACCGAAATGGACTTGCATTTACATTAAGTCGGCTCCAGAATGAGCCTGTCGCCTCAGCAACAATGTGACGTCATGAACGTGTCATGACGTCGGACCATTGTTTTATGACGTCAGGTCATTGTTATATCAGTCACTAGTGACTGATAACACATTCCATTGTTATTTTCACTAGTGACTGATAACACGGTTTATTTTCATTGATAGATCCCGGTATTTCACCTGCAATCATCTAATAAATTGGTAATATTACTCAAGCCATGGGTGCTATGTTTGCCGTTAATGGCACACCTGTAGTACACAAGTTCTTACTTTAGTACCTTTTTCACACTTCTGTACCTATATTTGTTATGTTTGCCATAAATATCACACCCATGATACACATGTTCTTCCTATAGTTACTTTTTCACACTTCTGTACCTATATTTATTATGTTGACCATAAATATCACACCTGTGGTACACAAGTTTTTACTATAGTTTCTTTTTCACACTTCTGTACTTATGCCCATTGTGGAACATCTGTTCTGTAACACCAGGAGCTGGATGTATTTGCGTTCCAAATGCTAAACGGAGCTGGTGACCTTCTTGACCTTAAGAACGCCCTGATCCCGAGTGAAATCCCAGACTGGAAGAAGATGAGCAAGAACGAGGCTTTCCAATATATCCGTAAAACTGGACACTGTTCCGCACTCGTTAAGGTAAGGCTCTGAAATAGCTATGTAAACTTCTTTCCACTTTAACTGCAGATCAAAAAGCCTATCTTTTGTCAGTGGCCAATTCATTATTCTTCCCTTTAAATTGGCCACTCAGATTGATATGGCCCTATTTGATTAAGAAGGTTAAGTTTTAAAGCCACTGTAGCACGCGCAAATAAATTAAATATCTCGCCGCAAATGGCTGCAATACTGCCGAGCGGCGTTAAACAATAATTCACTCACTCACTCACTCACTGTAGCACGCTGTTCTTGCACAAATACAGTGATCTGACAAAAACGTAAGTAAGTGTTACCAATGGCTAAATAATACTCTTGAATAAATAAAAAGAATTCTATAATGAAAGTACATGGTTTCGATTAAGCCATGTGAGTCTATTTCCCTTCGAGCAGCCATTTTAAAGTGTTCACATTAAAATGGCCACCTGAAGGTAGTTCAAGTGATCTGACTGATACCTTAACATTCAGAGTAGTGTTTTAATTATAGCACCATAATGGAATGATCAACCATCTTGCTGTCTGAACTCTCAAATTCACATGAGACTTACAAATCAACTTCTCACACTGAAGAGTTCCACACCACTGTCGCTTTATATGTTGCCCCATTTTCTTTCAATAGGGATAACCGTTTTCAATGGATACGGCTTATTGGGTAGTGAAATGAGATCTTTTACCCTCTAACATAATAAAATATTGTCTAAACTTGAGAAAAACAAAATATGCAAAAACACGGTAATAAAATAATTATTCTGGTTTAAAGGCCTTTGAATATTCATTTTACCTTCTCATAAGTCTGGGCTTATATCCTGAATACCATATCATTCTACTGGAAATCAACTTTAATCAAAATCAACTGACCTGGTTTACTCTCCAGGTTATGGGAGCCTACGAAAACATCTTCATGTCCCACTCCAGTTGGTTCGTCTACGCCGCCATGCTGAGGATCTACAAACACTATGACTTCAATGTGAAAGATGCCAACACTTCAGCGAGGAAGATCTCTTTCTCCAGTTACCCAGGTAAGATGATGGTGGTGATGATGATTGGGGATGCTGATGATTGGGGATGGTGATGATTGGGATGGTGAATTGGTAATGATGATTAGGGATGCTGATGATGTTTGGGGATGGTGAATTGGTGATTATGATTGGGGATGGTGATGATTGGGATGGTGAATTGGTGATGATGATTGGGGATGCTTATGATGATTGGGGATGGTGATGATTGGGATGGTGAATTGGTGATGATGATTGGGGATGCTGATGATGATGGTGATCATGGAGGTAAAACTGATAAAACTGATGATGGTGGATGGTGAAAATGATGATGATGATGATGATGTTTGATGGTAGTGAGGCATATCACAATGCATAATGTATACTTAAATTAAGTGCAAAGCATATCACAATACATAATGTATACTTAAATTAAGTGCAAAAGGAAGATGATGATGGTAAGAAGAAGATGATGATGATGGAAGTGCAAAATGATGAACAATGATGATTTCTATAATAACAATCATCATCTTCATAAACTTTTCTTCCATTACTTAAATTATTTCTACGTTACGTTAGTCAATAGTTAACCGAAGATGATCAAAGTATCTTGAAATGTCACTGGATGGCATCTACTTTTCATTGGCCCTTCCATCCACCATCCTTCTATCCAATCATCCATCTATTCATTCTCCATGCACCATTCATCATCATGTTATTTTTGCTACAGGTAACTCAGCATTTTTGGATGACGTCATAAAAATCATCATGTTTATAAGAACTGTCTTCTGTTTTCTCAGAGTCTCGCAATGACTTCCTTCTTGCAAAATTCAGTGATAACAAAGATAAGCAAAATCTTCCAGGTTTTCTTGAGTCTCTGGATGACTTCTACCTCCTGGGCAGTCAGATGGTGATGCTGCAGACGACCAACAACGTGTTCAACAAAGAGTTGTTCCAACACGTCAAACCCTCCAGTCTCCTTGCCTGGCAGAGGATCAGGACTGCAAACATGCTGGCTAGCTCGGGGCGGGAGTGGGCGGAAACTGTCACAAAGTACAACTCGGGTATAGTTCATAGTTCATTGTCTTTCTCTACAACTAGAGCATTATTGGTCAGTATTGTCTGTCAAAATGCTGGCTAACTCGGAGCGGGAGTGGGGGGACACTGTCTCGTATAGTTCATAGTTCATTGTCTATTTATACAACTAGAGCATTATCGGTCAGTACTGTCTGTCAAATGCTGGCTAACTCGGAGCGGGAGTGGGGGGAAACTGTCTCGTATAGTTCATAGTTCATTGTCTATCTTTACAACTAGAGCATAATCGGTCAGTACTGTCTGTCAAAATGCTGGCTAACTCGGAGTGGGAGTGGGAGTGGGAGTGGGGGGAAACCTCCCGTATAGTTCATTGTCAGTTAACTTTCGTATCGTAGTCATAGACTGTGTCATAAAAAAAAATTTTGATGTGAAATATGATTTGAATGAGCATGGGGTGGTTTCGTCGTTACATCCTTTTCCTTTTATATAGTAATAGGGTAGGGTCCGTATAGGTATATGTCTTTCAAACGCTGTTTCTAAGCGATACACGCCCCTGTGTTGCGAATCAGTTATACTACTGATTTGAACACAGATTACATTTTAATGGATGACTCGTTTTGTGAAATTGTTTTTAAATAAATGATTTTAAAGTCCCTGCAATGATTTTTACACCTGATTTTGTTTCCAGGAACTTACAACAATCAGTACATGGTGATAGATCTGAAGAAGATTTTACTTGGACAAACCATTTTGGATGATGCATTGTGGGTGGTTGAACAGATCCCAACACTGGTGAAATCTGGAGATCAAACTCCAATACTTAGAACAGGTAACTAACATATTAGTTAGGTATATTATATATTAGGTATCTATTCTTACGATGAGTGAGTGAACAGTCTGATAAGTCAACCCTGTTCCGAGGAGATAAATTGGCAAAATAGTTCATACCGGGATACGAACTGGTTCTAAAGATTTTTCGCCACAAGGTCAGAGGACACCCATATAGGCATGTGTTCTGTACCAGTTTTGTGCAGACAAAACCTAGTCACATGGCTGACCAGTCACATCATAGTTTATCACCCAAAACTGGCTCCCAAAGTAGATATCTCTTGTGTGAGATCAAGCGATATCTACTTTGTAGATATCGCAACAATCAAATCGTCACAATCCTATTACATCACCAGTTAATGACATCACAAGGCTTTGACATCACTGAGAACACTGCTGACAATGTTATGATGTCACAAAGTTGATGACGTAACAATGCTATGATGCCACAATGCTGATGACGTCACAACGCTATGACCTCACTGCTGAAGTAGTTAAGTGGCAGTTTTGTGTTGTAGATTTGTTCATTATTTTGTTAATAATTGTTGAAGAATGATTTTGAATGATAAATAAAATCTGACCCTCGTGTCTTCTGATATCAAATATATCAACACTTGTTGATTAAAGTTAAAATATCCTCGGCAAGCCTTGGATATTTGTAGCTTTAATCAACTCGTGTTGATATATTTGATATCAGAAGACACTTGGGTCAGATTCTCTATTTATAAACAGTTGCCGTTTTGAAAGCATTCAGTATCATCACACATTCAAAATGTTACAGAAAGGATAGCTGTTTAGAGTTACCTGCCCCTAGCTACTTCACCGAAAGCTTTTGTTGGAGGTCTTGTGATTGCATTGTTTAACTGAATTGTATCAGAAACTTTCGAACAAATTATGAGTTCTGATCCCAGTAAATGCACTATTTGGCAACTTTTATTCCTCTGAAAATGGTTGATTTTAATCAGACTGAGTTAGTGAATGAGCGATCTAAGGACCCAGTGTTGATCATCCCTATGCAAGGCATAACTCACCAATCTCCATCACTGGCTAAATTTAGCCTTGCAACATTTCCTTCACTTTTCTGTGTTGAGATAGCGGATCACTGCACCTGAAATGCATGGTGGGCTCTGATTCACTAGCACAGAAAAGAGAAGGAAATGCTGCAAGGTTTAATTTAGCATGTCATACAACTTTTAGGAAACAAAGTGTGTTGTATTACTAGAACAACAGCAAACTTATACACAAGTCTTGTAACAGTTGTATGGCACACTTTCGAGTGTGAATTTCAATTTCCCCATTTTGTTCCATTTCTAAAAATTATCATCAAACAATACCTCATATTTTGACAGCCCACTTTAGAGATTTCACAATCAACTGTTTTGATGTCACAGATAATGGATGGTAGGCAAAAGTTAATAGTCCACATATATGCATAAGATAAAGGAAAGTGCACCAAGTCAATATCCCTCGTATCTCGCACCAGTCTCTATCACTGACTACTTTATGACTTGCTGTATTTTGTTAGGTTTTCTGTGCTAGTGAAGCAGCATACACAATAAAGTTCAGGGGCAGCATGCTGCTACACTAGCACATGAAAGTTAAAGAAATGCAGCAAGTCTTAAACAAGCCATTGATGGAGTTATCCTTTTGAAGTTGACATCAGGCATATACTAGCATAGGAAAGTTAATGAAATGCGAAATGGTTTAATAAGCCATTGATTGAGTCTGGAGTCATGACTTGATTGGGAAGTTGAAATCAGGTAAGCTGGAGAATAAAGTCAATAATAATTGTGTTACAGGTTACTGGCCTTCCTATAACGTCCCATTCTACGAGAAAATCTACAACATGAGTGGATACCCAGATTTTGTGGCTCAACACGGCACCGATTTCTCGTACCAGCTGGCGCCAAGAGCCAAAATATTCCGACGTGATGAAGGAACTGTCAAAGACATGACCTCGATGAAGGCAATAATGAGATATAATGGTGAGTAACAAGGAGTTTTTGTTATAATTATCTTGGTTGAAACGAACTTAAGGGAAATGTAATGATGTTATAAACCTAGGTCGGATTCTGTCTGTTGTTTTGTAGGTATCTTCTTTTCTTGGAATAACCTCTAATGAGGTCTTACTTCCGAGAATAACCTGGTATGAGGTTTTACTTTTGAAAGTAAGACCTGAACCTAAGGTTTTTTTGAAAGTAAGACCTGAACCTAAAGTTTTTTTTAAAGTAAGACCTGGAAATGCACTTAGAATAATTTTTCAGACTTGCAACGCAATAGCCAACAAGCAGCAATTATTATCGAAAATTATACACAGTTAAAAATTTCCAAGTTGAAATACCTGGATTCGAACCTGGCACCCTTCGCTCTCTAAACTGGCGCCTTAGACCGCTCGGCTATGCAGACCGAGATGATAAGTGGAGTTGAATCACTCCATTTATAGTCATACCGTCTTTGCCTCGATATAACGCAACCGAGGGCGACATACCCTTTATAAAAACACGATTTGGGAATCACAAATTAGAAAATGTAAATTTTTACATTTGACTTTTATAAATAGGAAGAAAACATTCCTCCTTCGTCTTCTGCTTTTAAAATGGTCTAAGCGGAGGAATTAGGCCCTTTGAGCGTCCGAAACTATACCTCTTAAATGTTGATAGTTGACGGTTTACAAGCTAGAGAAAACACTCCTCCTCGGTCTTCTGCTCTGAGAATAACCTCAAGGTCGGGATAGCCCCTCGGGCTAACACCCTCGGGGCTTTATCCCTCCCTTCAGGTTATTCTCAGAGCAGAAGACCTCGGAGTCATGTTTTCTCCTTAACATAGGCCTTAGGGTTTTTGGATGGAGAATTGCCCTCAGTTTGATCGCTTCAGATGAAAAAGTTGCCATGGGGAGGTCAAGGGAAACTAAGGCTTCTGGGATGGGGTCGTAGAGTACGTAGGGTTTTCCTGGAGGACCAAGGTTCAATTGCGAGAGGCTTTCTCCCTGTAAAAATACTAGTAGCCATGATATAAGTAAAATACTCTTGAAAGTGGTGTTAAACCCCAACTCACCTCACCTCAGTTGCTGGTAGCAGTTTTCAACTTATGATGCAATTTTGTTTTGGTTGCAGCCTTAATGACTTTAGTTTCTCCCTCTTCTCCCTGGGAAATGTATATATATATTGTCTGAAATGTATCTTGATGGGGCTTTCGAGGTATGATATCCTAATTTATTTGGTTTCCTCATTTTGTTTTCTATCTTATTGCAATTCTAATTAATGATTACAGATTTTAAAGAGGACCCTTATTCCGAGGGAATGCCATGCAATACCATCTGTTGCCGTGGCGACCTGGATCCTGAGTCACCTCGACCTGATGGTTGCTATGATACGAAGGTGAGAGTCATAAAGTTACCATGAAGTTAGTCATAAAGAAGATGTCGATTAACTTTGAAATATACCTTTCCTCTGAAAATAAATTTCTTTTTATCATTTGTTGATCATGTGCTGATAATTTTTATCCCAGTGGAAGTATTTGCAGATAATAATGAGGAGATAAACATACTGTGAAAATCAGCGGCATAAACAATTATTTTAGCTCTAAATTTAATTTAAAGTCAATACATAGTGTGGGGCTTTAAACGGGGGGAGGGATGCAAGAGTGTGAGAGAAAATCGCTTCATTAACCCCTTGTCTATATGTTTTTTGGTTGTCAAGTTGTGCAAGAAGGGGTGGAAAATGTCATCAATCTTTTTGCACACCTCTTTTATTTAACATCTTACACAACTATTTTCAGGTTGCCGATTTCAATATGGCCTTGAACTTCACAGCTGACATCATCAACGGCCCAACGCTCGGAACCAACTTACCTCCCTTTAAATGGACGCCAGAATTTAACGTTTCTCACGTTGGCCTACCTTCTGTTTATAACTTTAACTTTGTCAGAACGAAACCTGCAACTTTTAATCCTTGAAGTACAGCAGGGCTTGTATCCACAAAACAACCTTAGCTTAGGTTAACCTTAACCACTTCAACATTACAATGATGTGCCATGTGACTTAGGATCACCTCAGTGTTTCAGGAAAAGGGGCTGTATTCACAAAACAACCTTTGCTAAGGTTAACCTTTACCATTTAAACTTTACAATGAGCTGCCATGTGACTTATGATCACCTCAGTATTTCAGGAAAAGAGTTCTTGGGTCCACTTGTACAAAGATCCCTTAATTTAAGGTCACCTTAAGTAACTGTTATATCTTTTTGCAATCAGGCAAAGGCTATGGAGTCTTTTATTTTGGAAATTTTACATCTTTTGGTTTTATATTGCTGATATCAAATCTTTAATCTAGATGTCATTTTAACGATCATGGGCAGTATTTGATTCTACTGAATGAATGTTACCTGGGTAACGGGCATATGAGTATAATTGCACTAGTGCAATATCTTGTTGCCTAGTAACCATTGATACTCAAACTTGACCAATAATTACGTACAAAAGTACAAGTGTTAAACATTATTTTGCCAAAACTATGCAGAATTATTGGGCACAAGTTAGGCAGGGGCGGATACAGCTTTTTGGTAAACTTTTCAAGATCTCGAATATGCTGTCAGTGGGGGGGGGGTGGGGTATTTGCTTAGTGATATATTACTCCTGAGTATACGGTGTAAATGTACCATCTCCGTGGCAAAAAGGGGGGTGCACCACTGTTTTGAGGTTGGTTTCAATGGTCTTTTTTGAAAATGTCAAATGAAAAGGGGGGGTGCGCACCCCTGCACCCCCCTCTAGATCCGCCCCTGTTAGGGAAGCCCAGTCTCTCTATTATAGATCTATATTCAACAATTCACAATCATATCCTTGTATCACAAAGTCTTTGAAGAGATTTAAGTTTGTCATCTTGGATGACCATCATGGATGACAAGTATGTGAGTGTAATAATCTCAAAGTGCTCATGAATGTGCATGAAATGTCCGAATCTTTTCATTGGGGCATGCTAAAATGCAATGAAATGTGTTTGTTTGTAGGGTTGACTATTGACCCAAAGAGACGATTGGAACCAAAATCAGTAAAGAATTTATAAATGTAAAGATATTTTGTCATTTTGCTATTTCCTATCACTAGTTCTTCCCTTTTGACATTCTAAAATGAACAATCTTGAATTAAATGCAGTGAGGCTTGTGTAAATCATTCATAATTAAGGGAAATTTAAAAGTTTCGATAATACCGATAGTTAACCTTACTATTGAACGAATAAACTCTGCACAATAGTGCATCTACCGGGATACAAAATGGTTAATAGATTCTTCAAGGTCTGATGACCCTGTATAGGTGTACGGTGCAGAACAAAATCTGGTCTATAACTGGTCAATCATATTTTATCATTTTTGAATCGGAATCATATCAATAACATATGAACATATGGGCCATCATCGAACTGTTTAGATAGGAAACATTTGAAAGATGTGAGTTCGTATCCAAGTAGATGAACTTTTTTGAAACTTTTATTCCTTGGAAAATGGTCGATTTTAATCAAACTGCAGGTTTCATTTCAACTCATATCCACAATGGTGTTGCAGGCTTTCTCCCTGCAATATTGCTATCTGCCATGATAAAATGATAAAACAGGTCTTTGAAGGGCATTTAGAAGTGGTATACATAAGAACATGAAGATTTTCTGGATAACAACTTCTTTAATGTGAAAATACACGACGTTTCGGAGTACATACTCACTGCTTCATCAGGTGGAATGTGATGGAGTGAGTATGTACTCCGAAACGTCGTCTATTTTCACATTAAAGAAGTTGTTATCCAGAAAATCTTCATGTTCTTATGATAATACAGTTCAAACTGAGTTTTAACTCCATATGACTTCATCTTCATATGATGAATGTTTTTTTCATGTATGTTAAATTTGATTTGTTTTATGAATTTGAAAGATAGCATTGATACAATAGTTTGTGCTACTTTAAGATGATGGGATTAATTATATTCATATGATATTATTTGATCGAATTAAAATCAAAAGGAGTCTTGTATATAACGATATGTTTTTTTAATATATTTTGATCAAATTAAAATCAAAAGGAGTCTTGTATATATCGATATGTTTTTTTAATATATTTTGATCAAATTAAAATCAAAAGGAGTCTTGTATATATCGATATGTTTTTTCTATATATATATATAATTTCAACTGTTCCGATGTTTCTTCTACTCCACAGCAAACTTTTGAGCTCACTGTTTTTAATATGCTACTAAACTTAAAATAAAATGTTCAAGTTCAAAGGTAGTAATTTTTCAAGATGGGCAAACAACTGTGATATTGTAGGATGTGTTCGAACATTGTTTTGCATACCGGTATATGAAAATATTAAGATTATCAAAGATATGATAAAGTCTGAATCTTGGTTTTTGTTGGTTATTTCTTTCTTTATCATTTCTTTTGTTCTACCTTTTATTCTTGAAATGTATTGAGATGTGAATAGATATTATAGTTTAGCTTTTGTATATATTTAACAGCCTCAAAATGTTCATTGTCAATAATGTCATCAATTGGGTGAATTTTAACATTTACAAATACAGTATACAAATAAGTTAGTTTTTTTCTTTATCTCACTTTGAACATATTATCTTGCTTGAAAAGTGTTTTATTTCATTAAGTTTGTCTCAAAAAAGATTTTTGTAATTTTAATTTTTCTTGTGACTTTGTACTTGAAACACATATAAAATCATTCCAAAAATAAAGTATATTTTTAACAACATTGTCTTTTCTTGTTTCTTGTTTTAATTATACTTAAAAGAAGAGCAAACATGAAAAAAAACAAGAACAAATTTTTCTTACACAACACTGATATATATTTATTCAAAACATACAGTAAACATAATTAAAATACTTTAAATGCAAGAAACAAATTGATCACAGTTCTGGAATGATACAAATTGGAATAAATAATGCACTAAAAATCTCTGAAATTGTAACACATATTAACATATTTCGTTTGATAAAATTAAAATTGGCAATCAGGATTGACAAATGAGCCATGAACACTATACCCTGATTCCCTGAGAGAAATAACTCTTTTATGGCTATAAATAACCAACCAATGATAGGACTTAAATTCAAGCATTATCGGCAGGAACCGGAAGAGAGGACCAATGAGCGATCGTCGAAGTTCAAATCGCTACGTTTCATTGGCTGCCAAATTACAGGATATTTATAGCAACCAGCCTACAGCAAAACAACAGTTATTGGTCTCAGAGATTCAGGGTATTTTAGTAGAGTAGCTGGAGCACTCAGCAGGATGATTTCAGTCTGATTAAAATCAACGGTTTTTCGAGAAATTAAAAATAAAAAATAGTTCATCACCCGGGATAACAACTTATCGTTCGGAGGTTTCCTCGCAAAACCTGATAACAGCCTGTAGACTCCCATGTTCTGACGCAATTCAGTTCACCAATCACAGGACTTCCAACAAAAGTTTTCGGTGCGAGAAGCTAGGGGCAGATAATTTCAAACAGTTATCCTTCCGTCTGTTCAAAAAAACTTTAAACGGAGACCGTTTAGAAACTATAATGTGATTGATCAAATATTTGACTGGGCTTCGTCTGCGACAAACTGGTTCCGAACACGCGCCTATGATCTCAGACCTTGAGGCGAGGAATCAACAGTACCAGTTCGTATCCGGTAGATGCATTATTTTGCAAATTTTATTCCTCGGAACAAGGTCGATTTTAATTAGACTGAGGATGATTTGAATGCTACTCCTGTATTGCTTTTAATATATCACCGGTTGAAAAGACACATCTATACAAGTCACTATTGGCATAACACAGAATTTGTCCTTTTTTTGTCATATTTCAAAACCATTATTAAAGGCGCTGTAGCATATTTTTTGTACATTTAATTTCTCAAATTTGCTATTTATTATTGAAGTATGCAATTTATTGTTATGTCAGAGGGTAAAATATCTCATTATACTGACAGATAAGCCGTATCCATTGAATGCGGTTATATTTATTGAAAGAAAATGGTGTGAAGTAAAAAGCGACAGTTCTGTAGCACTCTTCATTGTGAGAGGTAGATTTGTAGATTTCAGAAAGCAAGATGGTTTACCATTTTATCATGGTATCCACTCAAAGGTAAATTGACTCACATGGCTTAACCATACAATGTATATTCGATTTAGAACTCTTTTTATTGATTGAGGAGTATTATTTAGCTATTGGTAACACTTATTTACCTTATTGTGAGATCACTTTATTACACTAAGCAAATGTGCTACAGCGCCTTTAAAGGGGCAGTAGCACGTTTTTTTCGCCTAAATATGTCGATGAAATGTATTTGGAAAAAAATGTCACCAAAAGTAAAACACCCTTCTCTCTTTCAGAAAATCAAGTTAAAAATGAGTGTACATGGTCCGGAAACCATGATAATCGTTTTTGTCATTCAAAATAATAAAATGTGTTCACAATAAAATGGCCGCCATGCAATTTTTGCTTTATACGCAACACCGTTATTACCGCTACGGATAATTGGTTTGTGTGATAAGATGTTGTACCCTCTAAAGTAAATATAAACGGCATAAACTATCATTATAAATGGGAAATTTGAAAAAATAAAATTTGCAAAAAACGTGCTACTGCCCCTTTAAAGCACTAGCTATTCTGATTAATTAATTTCATGAATTACTTGTCCAAAGTCATTTCACCTAACAAATCTAATGTACATGATCATATCGTTTGAAAATTCAAACTCTTTAGGAATCTTTTGGACTACCAGTCACAACATTTTATTTTTCACTAACCAAAGGCAACACGACTGGTGCTAATCTTGAACCCTGTTGTAGTCAAATGATCATAAGAGCTGAAATAGGTCCACATTTTCTAAACTTTTCCCCATATTGCCCATACCTGCTTGGATACCATACAGACAAAATACAGGGCTTAAAAAAAGACTGTAAATTATATCTAAATTTTCCTTTGAAATACAGCTTCTACCTACACCAGAGGATTATAGTTAATCACCTGATCACGTGTAATGAATGATAAGATGTGGTACACAGATGACTCTGCTTATTATCCTATCCAAATACCTATTGTATAAACCCGAAAACAAATACAATTAGTGGTGACTTTTGACCCAAAGAGACTATTGCGATACCGATAGTCTATTGCCACTTACTATTGTGATAGCGATAGACTATTGTGACTCACTATTGCAATAACTATTGCAATAGTTTTTTTGTATAAATACGCAATAATCAGCTAGATTTCTTATAGGTTTTAGTAGAAATGTTTAATTGATGTACTATGGAACCAAAATCAGTAAAGAAATCATAATGAAAACACTTTTTGTCAATTTGCTATTTCCTATCTCTAGTTTTTCCCTTTTGACCTTCTGAAATGGAATATCTTGAATTAAATGCAGTGAGGCTTGTGTAAATCATTCATAATTAAGGGAAATTTAAAAGTTTCGATAGTATCGATAGTTAACCTTACTATTGCGATAGTATTTTTGTATATACAGTCAAGCCGCGATAATCCGGCCACCGATAATCCGAATCTCGCAGTTTCCGAACGGTAGGAAGATGTAACCAAACTAAGCTCTAAAGTAGTCCTCAGTACTCAGTAGTCCGAACATTTCACTATCCGAACGTTTTTGATGAAAAACAGAAGCGTTTGGATTATCGAGGCCTGACTGTACTATCGATATCGTACTGTTGCCATGCCAACTATTGCGATGCATCAATAGTTCGATGTATTGTTACACCCCTAAATACAATACACTTAGATTTCTAAATATATGACCTATATTTAAATGCATGACTAGAGTTACTGTACCCCGTTTCACTGACCTATGATTGGTCCTAAATTGAATTTTCTTTTTAAACACAAAACATAATGTCGGCAGGGTGCAGCATATATAAAGAGGTGATCTACATATCAGCAAATTTGTTGTTGTCAAGAAACATGATTTAAACTAAGCTTATCTGCTACAAGAATTTGTTTCTGGTTTCCGCCTGCATCAGTTTCAAACCCACATTTTGAAATTTAAAAAAATAAAATTAATTTCGGAGTCTAAATGAAATTGGGTAAAATATACTTCTCAAAATATGGACACAAATGACCTTTCAAAGAAAAAATAATTGAAATCCATTATCTGCACTTTATCTGCAATCATCTCATAGATTCATCTCATTTAATATTAAAGAAAACAAGATATTTCATTAAATGCACAAAATGAAAGATAAGAGTTCTTATCAGTAGAATAATTTTTAACTTGTTGTGCAGACAAAAAAGCTTGTTTCTAAAATGAAAACAATTCGACATTCTAATTTTTTTTTAGATCCATGGGTTCTGTAGCTCATTAGGATTTGATGAGTTAAAGGAAATTTATTTCCTTACTGACTTGCTTTAAGTTTTGCTTTCAAATAGGAAGAAACAATGTTCCTGGCAATCTAAACAACATTTAACATGAGCTATAGTTCATAGTTTCTAAACTTCTGTAGTAGTGGGGAACCGTGGTCCCTCTCCCACGCTGGAGTGGATCTCGGTGGGCTTGGAGGCGGTATTTGAGCTGAAAAGATAACAATTCAAATTCATTAAAGATAACTCGTACGAGGGGCATTCAATAAGTGTTGCAACTTCAATATAAAACCAACTCGCGTAGTCAATTTTTTACTTTTATTTTTCAATATAGTTACCCTTCACCTCAATACACTTATTCCATTTCTCTTTAAGACTTTTGATGCCGCTTTTGTAGAAGTCTTCTGTTTGCCCCCTAACCACGCCTCTGTGGCAGCTTTGACGTCTTCGTCATCCCGGAAGTGCCTTCCACGTAGGGCGGATTTCAGGTTTCTGAACAGGAAGTAGTCACTGGGGGCTAGGTCTGGGCTGTAGGGTGGGTGGTTAAGCTGTTCGAATCCACAATCACGTATAGCGGCCTGTGCAACTCTTGACTTGTGGACTGGAGCGTTGTCATGCAAAATCAGAACACCACGTGTCAACATTCCACGGCGTTTCTGTCGAATTGTCTTTCGCAATTCTTGCATTAGGTTGGCATAATATTGACCATTCATTGTAGTTTTGGTTGGCAAGTAATCAATTAATAATATGCCTTTTGCATCCCAAAAGATTGTCGCCATAACCTTGCCAGCTGATGGTTGAGTGCGAAACTTCAGGGGAGGCGGTGAACTCGGGTGCTTCCATTGCTTGGATTCCAGTTTAGTTTCCGGGTCCAAGTGGTGGATCCAGGTTTCGTCACCTGTCACCAGACGAGACAAAAACCTGGCTTCATCCGCATTAAACCGATCCAGGAGCTCCATGCAACTTTCGGTTCTTTTCTGGCGATCTTGTGCTGTGAGGTTTCTGGGTACCCATCTTGCAGATACCTTGGACATACCAAGATGGTCATGAATTATTTTTTCAACACTTCCAACTGATATCTGGAAATCCAAAGACAGTTCAGAAACTTTAACACAGCGGTCAGCTAAAATTCGTCTTTCGATAGCGGCAATAACTTCCGGTCGGGTGACTTCAGATGGCCTGCCTGACCGTGGGTCATCGTCTAAGGACTCCCTGCCCCGCTTGAACTGAAGAGACCAGCGACAAACTGTTGAAAAGTTAGGAGCATCCTTACCCATCACATTACACATACGATTATGTATTTCTGTAGCTTTGCATCCCTCTTTAGTAAGGAACTTCATCACAGCGCGTTGTTCATGTTTGAGAGAATCCATGATTATGGAGACCCCTAGGTCAGCGCAGCTATTATATCTAAATAATTGTTATGTCTAGAAATTGTTTTGACATGTGTCAATGTTATGTTTTGACTATAGTAACACCTGCTATAAGCTGACACTGTTTATGTAAACACCAATGCCCCGCTTGCAACACTTATTGAACGCCCCTCGTATATGATTAATGAACTGAAAATATTAGGGTCGAATTATGGAAGAATTATATAAATCAAGTCATCATAATCCTATTACATCAACAGTTAATGACATCACAAGGCTTTGACATCACTCAGAACACAATGCTATGATGCCATTATGCTGATGATGTCATAATGCTATGACCTCACCGAAATCACTGCTGAAAAAGCTAAATGGCAGTTTTTGGTTTCGGATGTGTTCATTCTCTTAGTAAAGATAAGAATGATTTTGTGAGATTCTTTTTATTTACTGGTAATACTAACCAGTAAAATTTTCCAAATATTTTCATAAACTGTTCACAGTCAAACTTATCCCCACTTACCTTCGCTTATGCGCCACCATTGTCATAATTTTAGATTTTCAATTGTCTAGAAAACCTATTTGAAAACATTTCTTAAATATTATTTGAAACAAAAACCTATTTCATCAACATCGTCTTTCAAACAAATTTGGTCAAAAATACAAGAGTGAGGGCGTGTTCAGCCTCAATGATTAACGGATTTGTTACAGGTTAGTTTTTTTGAATATCTATAAATCTAAATTATATCTGTCATACAAAATAGTACTGCGAATATGATAGATCAGTATAGATTAATAGGAAAGTTACAGGTAATATACAAGTTAAAACATACAATACAATCAAAGACGACTAATTAGCAATGAAATGGGCAATTTTTCACATCAGACCATTTCATTCTGCGATCGTATTTTCTTGACGACGAATGTTATTAAAAATATGCTAATTTTTTAAATTTCAAATTTCTCTGGTTTTTACTTATTTCTAGTAAATCTGTAGGTATTTATCAACATTTTCTAAGTATTCCTCCATATAGATATAAAAAACAACGAATGAAAACAAGAGAATTAGTGAGCACAGCTCACTCATATACTCCAGCTTTTAACATTGGTCAAAGAAGAAAAGTTTCAAATAGCAGATAGACATCAATGTTTAGTCTTCTGTATGAACAAACCACAGCAGTACTATGAAGGATCGCTTTAGAAGTTAAAGTTTAAAAATGGAGAAAAATTAGCATAAATTATGCAAATGAGGGTATGAAACATGCAAAAGGCAGATGTACACATCATGGTGATTGTACATATCAAGTTTAGAAAAATTTGAACAACTAGTGTTAGAGTTATGAGCGGAACAAAGTGTGAATGGCAAAGTCGAAAAATGGAGAAAATTTGCATAAATAATGCAAATGAGGGTATGAAACATGCAAAAGGCAGATGTACACATCATGGTGATTGTACTTATCAAGTTTCGTAAAAATTGAACTACTAGTGTCAGAGTTATGAGCGGAACAAAAACATTTGAGACGGACGGACGCACGGATGGACAGACGTGCTGACCACTATATACCCCCGACTACGTCGTAGTGGGGGTATAATAAGTTCAATTGAGTTAACCCTTACGTTGCGTATATATATTTTACCAATTTTAGCTCCTGTGGCGGAATTTACACGCTCGCAGCTCGCAGCAGTAGTTTGGGCTTTGGCACTAACTAGCTCTGCTGGCGGAATTTACAGGCGGCGATACCGGTACCGTTTTTACGAAATTTACCGCATCTACATGGCGAATAAGGACTATATACGGGCGTTCAATACAAATTCAAGTAGCGACACCCGTACACAAATAGCTAATTCACACCCGAAACTTTGAATGAATTTTCTATGTTTTTTCGTTTTTATTCTATTACTTTCGAAAGATTGTCTTTAATTCGGGCCTCGTAACATCATAAATACAAATCGAAAAAAATTCCATTTATATACGGAATTGAAGACAAGATGTCTAGCTTCACAATGATATAAAAATTATTAGAATGCGACCTTTGGTTATAATTCTATAGCTATGTAAAGTTTGTCTTTATTTCCACCTATAAAATCGTAAATACTTACAACATGTATGCGGCATTGCGAACGGTCGTTCATCAAACTTTTCCAAGAAATCATAATCTCGAACCAGTTGACAAATAAGCACATGTCAACCCTAATATGGTTATGTTGTTTGACCTTTCAAATAAAAGCTAACCTCGAACCATAACTGATGAAAATATGTTGATTAGTTTGTGTGCCGTTTGGTTTCACATGTCTCTCAGAAAGGTAAAATTGTATCTTTATTTCTGTGAATAAATATGCGCATTTTTATATAGAATAAAAGATTATTCTTTTCGGTTTATTGTGATATAAAAATCATGAAAATGCATTCAGTATTTTAGCCGTGATAAATGTGCAAGTAGTTGTGAAAATCGCCGATTGTTAAAGGGATTGTCGGTGTAAACGTGCCCTTTTCCACGGCGCTTGCTGTGTCTTTATTATTTTTTTGACATTTGCTAATTTTATATGGGAATGTAGTCCATTGTTTCCCCTTTATTTTGCCGTATATTTTTTTGAAAACCAACAATTCGCTCACATGATATGAAGTGCGGGAGTAAGGCGAGTTAGCGATTTTTTTCCCCGTCTCGCAAGATGCGAGGCAGATAGCAGTCTCGGGCGAGGCAAACCCGACGCAATACAAACACGTGGGTGAAAATAGCCTCAAGCGAATTAATGCTTCGGGGGCTAAGCCCGACAAAATTGGCCTTTTTTAAAGCTAATTATCGATGCGTTACGGGTCAACAGTGCACACGCAAATTGGTGTGAATTTTGCTTGATATTCCGACCACACACTGAACAAAGCTTCATTCTCATGTCGGGTTGCGGAGCGTAAATACAGCCATTCTCATGGGTCGGGTCGCGGACACAATCGACTCGGGACCCGTTGACAGGGCTAGTAAAGTAGTGAGACAGCCGTGAATTATTCTAAGTATCGTATCCGGGATCCGTATACAGACACCTCGGAATCGCTTATAGCCCGCCCGGATAATTCCGGGATTCGCAAGTTAAGGGTTAATACATCTTTATACATAGGTTTATCATCACTTACCAGCAGATGTTGAGCCTGTGTCTGACATGGATGTAAGAGTTGTCTGCCCTTGTTTGGATGAGTTTGGTGTGTTTGTATCTTCAGCTAACATGGGTTTAGTTTTGACTGAACCCCAATGCATTGACTGAAAAAACAAATAAAATAAAAATAAACAAATGAATGAAAATTTAAAAGACAATTTAATATAAAGAGGATATTTGTCTTTTCTTGACAAATACCATGTTTATCTCATCGAGTGATAATATTTAAAGTTTCTATCCCACGAGATGAGATACACATGGTATTTGTCAAGAAAAGACAAATTTTCTATTTATTTTATGACCAAATCCTTGCATATTCACCGAAATCGACTTGCATTTACGTTAAGTCAGCTCAAGAATGAGCCTGTCGCCTCAGCAACAATGTGACGCTATGAACGTGTCATGACGTCGGAGCATTGTTTTATGACGTCAGGTCATTGTTATATCAGTCACTAGTGACTGATAACACGTTCCATTGTTATTTTCACTAGTGACTGATAACACGGTTCATTTTCATTGATAGACCCCGGTATTTCACCTGCAATCATATAATAAATTGGATGATTGTGACGATATCAATCGTCAATTAAGAGGAGCTAATTTCAACCTTGCTTCATTTTGTCACCTTTTCTGTATGTTCATATCAGCATGCTGCACCTTGACTCGGTAGTGCAATCAGAAATCTCTGGCACAGAAAAGACAACAGAATGCAGCAAGACTGAAATTAGCTAGTGATAGAGATTGGCACAAGTTATACCTTGTGGAGGAAGTAAAACATCTGTGCCTTTAAATAGGATACAACTTATGAAAAGTAAATATTGCTATCACCTCAATTTAAAAATTTCAACTTCAGTTATTGTTTAACTACATACAACATGTACAGAATCTCTCAGTCCCCTCCACTGATCGTAGGTCATGCTGACCCCGGAGTTACGCCATTGATCGTATCTCTTTCTGTTATCTGGATCCGATAACACTTCCTTCGCTTTTTGAAGTCGCTGAAATCGTGACGCTGGAAAACAAAGCCATGACTCCAGTTTGGAATATTAATTACTACAATTACACTTACTAAATTACATAAAACAGAAGGCCGAGTTGGCTTTGATAGGTTTGAATCTTGTTACATGATTAACACGTTAGCTTTTGAATAAGTGTCAAACTATTCTCAGTGACCAATTTACAGACACCTTAAGGATGTTAGCTCCTTCCTGGTGAACTTCAAAAATGAAATATGATTAAGTAAAGATTTTTTGTCATTTTTATTTACTTCATGATATTCTACATCCTCTACATACTTTTAAAAAACAAATGATATAATGAAAATGTGACTTTAGAACCTTTTATTAAGGGCGGGTAATTTGAGAATAGATTCATGAAATTTCTATCGTTTGAACAGAGTGAATTAGAATGAAATTGCTTTCTCTTTGGTATGAACCATGTACAAATGGGAGGTAACTTGGTTGTATAGAGGGGGCTTAACGGAGCTATATAAGTGAGGTAATAGCGCGGGCTATTCATTCTCGCCTGCAGTCTAGTCCTGTGAAGACTTATTTTAACGAGGAAAATGCCAATGGATTTATCTAGTATTTTCAGTTTCAGAAAGGACGAAAACAGATCTGGCACAGTGTCAGCAAGTCTTACAGTAAGACGCACATGGGGGTGACGGGAGATGTCACGAGTTACTCGCGATGAGTATGTGTAACGGTTAAACGTTAATAAATGCCTCAGCTAGACTGCAGGGAACGTCCATTGTGTGTTTTGTTATTTGTATATGGTTCATGGGTCGGAAAGAGAATCTTGATAAGGTTTCCCAGGGGTGATATAGTGGAGAGTAACGAAGCATATATAAAACCATGGGTAACCGAGGATGAGGGGTTGGCGGAACCGCTTAAAATTTGTTTACCTGTTCTAGCCCTAATTAGTATCTCACCTGCGGATTCATCATTGGGGTGTTTATCTGGATGACAGTCGAGAACCCGAGCTTTATACTCTGTCTCTATCTGTTCCTTCTGAAATAAAGGATTTTATAACAATATGCTTATAGAATACAACACATGTTAGCACAAAATATCAATAAATAAAAGCTGATGTGTGGACAATCTAGCTAAAACTAACAGACTTATGGGACATATATAACATTACAGCTAGTTTGAACTAGATTGATGTGTGGATAACTGAACAGTTCTCTACTTGTTAACAGAGACCATAAAGTATTTTTTTTTTGGTATCTCTTGTTCACTTACGACATTTCGGAGTGTAATTATTGCTTTTAGTCATTTATTCAACCTCAGATGAAGGAGTAAGCATATACCCCCGAAACCTTGTGATTGTTCACAATATGAAAATGTCTATCAAGAAATCTTTTCTTGTGTATACATGTCACTTTAAAAGGGGCCGTTCCGTCGGCAAAATCCGCCATATTGGATTTTGTGCATAACGTGAAATAAAAACACACTATATTTTAACTAATTTTACAACATTTTAATTATAAAAGATACACACTGATAGAAAGTTCATATAGTAACACATAACGTGTCATAAAACTAATAAATAATTTGCTGTTATGCCGTAGCAAAATTTTCCCCACTCCCAGCGTCGATGAATGGCTTCAGTTCTCATTGTTTTTATTTTTAAACAAATGTACGTTTGTCTTTTTCAGTTGTGAAATATAAATTCATCAAAATATTAGATCTACCTTTATTAATATCTTTCAACTTGAATGTGGTTTAATCATTTATTAGTAGCATATTTGTGTAAACAGGGATATCCTCACGAATTTCGTTTCCACAAAAAATACCCCGATAGAAGGGATCTGGTCAAACGGGGCGAAGGATGAAAAGGCCGATAAAAAAAGTCAGAAGGGCCGAGTGAAAAAGTCAGAAGGGCCAAAGCAAATAGTCATAAGGGCGGAGGAAAAAGGGCCGAAAATAAAAATTATTATATTCATTGTATTCAACCTACAGTTGATAGTTGAAATATCTTTACTTAGCCAAGTGATCCCAATCAATTCCAAAATTATTATATTTATGACTAGTGACTCTAATTGTTCCACCGTTTATGCACTCGTATAACAAAAAAAACAAACAAATGTAATTAGTCTCTAATGTTTTATTTTTAGACTGATATTCATATTATTAGTCAATGAGACCGTGATGTATGTGAATCTCTCATTTGTCACATTTCACAGTTCTATGTCACTGATAAATAAAATATAAATATGATAAATTTCTATACCGGGTATTATAATTATATTTTTATTATTTTAAACATATACATATTTATGAATGCATAAGAGAGGAAATATTGTGACATCGATTTCTTTGAAAGATGTGTGCGTGTTTGGTGAAATATATATATATTTTTTATATTTTTAAATACTCAATGTCACAGTTATTCTTAAACACAATCACCCTTTTAAAATCAAGAAACTTAGCAAGGAAAGATATATTATTCCCAAACTTTCTTTCCCTTGTACGGTGTGTAAGACAGTAGGGAGAAATCAACATGCGGGTTGTTGCGACCAATATTTACACAAACAATTATCAATTAATCCGGTTATTGTTTACATTAATTAGCTACTAACGAGGTATTAACAATTGGCCGTGTTTAATTAAAACAATCAGTAATCGTGTATTCATGGTTGATCGCATTTTATGTGTTGGGTCTACAGATGCTGAACAAAAGTTTGTTACATTGCTATGTTTACATAACTTTGGAGACTTCAGACACAAATTATAAAATGCTTATTAATGTTTGTAATGTAGCCCTATTTGATATCAAAAGCAAGTAAATTCAATAAAAGTCATTTCTTTTCGTTAAGATACTAAAGCAGGTTTTGGCACATGAATAGGCATTGCAAATGAAGATGAAACCTAAATTTTTGCTATGTTATATGTTGGTATTTTTTGGGTTCGGCCCTTATGACTTTGAACACGGCCCATTTGACTAAATGGCTCGGCCCTTTTGACTTTCACCTCGGCCCTTTTGACTTTTTCCTTCGGCCCTTTTGACTAAGCAATTCTCGGCCCTTTTGACATTCGGCCCTTTTGACTACAACCCCGATAGAACCCTCTTTTTAAAAGCCCTTCAAATTAAAATAGATTGATAAGTCCTAATACTTTTGTACCTTTTAGTGTAAATGTTCAATCCAAAGTCTATAAACATGTAATATTTCATTTGTGTTGTCACATATGATTAATTCATTAGAAGTTTTGTTTTGCGTAATCAATGTTAGAAAAATACACCAGACTTCAGTCGTAATATCAAACATATTGTAATAGGAGTTTAATAAAATGTCACTTTTAAGACAATTTAGTAGCTGTTTAACTAAAATATCTGACCACATTAACTCAATTTTAACAATCAAAACAAAACTTACAGTTGAATGTTCACTACATCCAAGAATTTGATAATAATCATCTTCTAAATTCCGTTCATAATTCAATATTTCATCCATCTAGTGCTGTGTTATGAAAAAATCGTGTTTACAGAGAGAAAGGGAGAGTTCGTTATCGTAATAGAATTAAAACCACTGAATTTAATAGATAATCACTATTATTACCTATTGTTTTATTATGCTCACGTATATTATTGAAAACAAATATTGGTTATAAAATGAATCAAATATATATTCATATCATGACAGAAAAAGCTTTTAACAATTAATTTCTAAAATATTTACTGAGGAAATGAAATCTCCCTTCAGGGAAATCCCAAGCGCATGCGCAAGACACTTTCGCGTCAAAATCAATATGGCGAACCAGGAAGATTCAGCATGTGAGATTCCTCTCAAACGTCCCAGACTTGAAGGGGCGGAAAGCGAGGATCAAGTAAATCAAGAAGTTGGCAAAATAGATAACGAAATTAACAAAAATACTTCTGCGGAAAACAATGCTGCGACCGCCAGCGTAAACACAGGTAATCATTGACTGATCAAACAAACCTCAAAATATAAAGTGAAGTTTTTGATTTTTTTGGATCATACAATAAATGTCATCTATTTTTGTCATTAAATTTGAGGAAATAATATATTAGTCCTAATAAAACAACTTTCCTAATCTGATATACGTTTTTTATATTTTATTCATCATCATGAAAATAAAACAAAAAAATCCATTTTATTGTTCCATTGCTGAACAATCTTTGTGATTTTTTATTAGAAAGTTTAAAAGGATCTCTTGTTTTTAATGTGATTCATAATTACAGACCTTGAATTGAAAAAATAAAAGTTATTCCATTATCCACTTTTATCAAAAGTGGCTTGTGAAAAGTGTCAAGAGGAAATACTTGGTGTTTGCAACTTTACATAATATATCATGTTATGAATTTATATAAATAACTGAAATTTAAAATACAAATTTGAAAGTGATATTTAGATGCCATGAATGAGACACCAAAACAGAGGTGAAAACGATAATTTCACGCCCGCCAGTAAAACTGCACCCACAGTTTAGTAAAACAGTAAATATTATATTAACACTTGAGACAATAAAAATCTACTCATCATAAATGAACGCTATTGAACTGTGTGTTTAAAAATCTTTTAAACTATTGTCTCTCTATGATTTTTTAATTCCTCAATGAACTGTGCAAGAACAAACTGACTGACTTAAACACAGCAATTACTGGGAGTACTACTTTGTCAAATCAGTGTAAAATTTAATTTTTGCATCTTTATTTGAATATGAGAGAAACTTAAGTCACCTTTCTATTACAGATACCAACCCTGAAAGGCCAGAGCAGAAAAATGAGTCTGTGATGTCAAATAACGGATCTTCATCAGGGGAGGTAATGCTGATTCCACAAAATATAACAATTAGCTTTTTGAGAATTTTTGAAGGCAGAGTAATTAATTGGACATTAAACAAACCTCATTGTTTAGATAATTGATTGTAATTGGTTCAGTTTGACGTAGTACTAAATCTAATGATGATTGATGAATGCATTGAAAGCATTTTTTTTTTACATGATATTGTCAAAATTGTCCTTTTTTTCTTGGGAATTACTGTTTATGTACAAATTAAAAACTATTTTTTTCAAAATCAAATTTCTATAACGTGTCAAAAAGTTTTCTATATTGTATAACATCATATATCCTACTGAGGCATTGTAATACATGGAATTTTCTCATTCCACAATGTCTAGATATGTATTGTCGAATATCTTTATTGTCCATTCCCCATGGATTCCTAGTGTGCAAACTGCCTTCTGTGCAGAGAAATTCCTGGTCCACTCTTATGTGTCCAATCTAGGTTGCACGATTCACGCTGAAAAGAAATTAACAAAAAGCCCCTTATAAAAATCATATGGGGGATTATCACACATTGTAATTTTTTCCCTACCTATGAAAGAAGTACAATTCCACTCTAATATTTTCAAAATCCCCCTCTTTTCTTGAACAGAGTCCAATCCCCCCTCGAATTTTGGACCTAGATTTTTTACTGCAATCTAACACATTTTCAAGCAGAATGCCTGCGAAATTTGTCATTTTCACCCTTTGAATTTACTTTTGAATTATGAATTAAGATTTATTTTTAAATTTAAAAAAGTTAAAGTTCAGTGTCAAACTTATGATTTGAATATTATGAAAATATGAATATTAAATAAATCACTTCAAGTAATGCTCTATTCTACAAAAGCTTTTATAAAAGAAATTATTTTACCCTTTTTGGGATTTTTAAAATAATCCAGCTGCAGTATCTCAATGCAATTTTGAAAACAATGATAAGTAGAATACACTTAAATTTGGCATGGAATTCTTAAATATCGACCACTCAATCCAAGAGAGATCGATTGTCTTACGTTTAGTTGTGATGTTGCAGGCGAACAGAACCACAGCACTTGACAACTCTGATTCTGACAACTGGAGTGATATAAGCGACCTGTCAGGAATGAGCGAAGATGCCTGGAAACCAATCGCAGGTAAACATCATCAATGAGAGATTTTCTAATAAATGACTCCTTAGGCAATTGGGATTATAAATTGTAGATTTGGTGACCCTGTTGCCCCAAATACCTTTCAAGAACTAAAGCTTTAAAAAACTGAAAGCTGGGGATTATGATTTGTAGAATTGTTAACCTTCTGAAAACTAAATCCTTATGATCTACAAAGTCATTGCAGGGGTAGAAATTAACTTAAAATATATGTTAGTCTCCAGGGCAAGTTCTTATTTTGACTAGCCGAACTAAAGGCTCATCAGCCAATAAAGTCTACCCGTAGTGATAAATATAAATTTCTGTGTTTGAATGACCCACTTATTGCCATTGCTACTTGTAAACATAAGATGCTTGTCTCTTGCGATGAATATTCCAAAGTAATTCAGAAGTTTTTCTGGCCCACAGGGCTAGCAGTATCCAAATTTTGATAGCCCAGCCTCTGGCTGAAGGACGTGTTAATTTCTAGCCTTGGTTCTGTGTTTTTCTAAGTTCAGCAATAAAGATATTTATTGTTCCGCATACTCCCTCAGGTCCCATATCTTGGGTACAACATCAAATGACGCTGGGTCACAATCCGCGAGAAATCCTCCAGGATCTTGTGACGGCAGACACAGTTATCCCCCCTGATCTTGACGACTTCACGATGTGGAAGATTATCATCAACCTCATGTCGGAGCCGCCAAAACGGAAGAAGCTTCATCACATTAACACTCTCGATGATGTGCTTGACTTGTTGAAAACCTGCAAGAAGATAATGGTGCTAACAGGGGCTGGGGTACGTACTTAGTTGTAGGGCTGGGAGGGGTAACCCTGATACCCGGGACAGGTGGGTATTGAGTAGGACCCGGGTACCCATCACAATACCTGGACCCGTTATTATCATGAGACTAATTATAAAACAGTTTAATTGGTTATTTTTTCATTACGAGATTGCAATGTATTTAAAGATTCCATCTACATATTTAAATCAATTGTCATTCGGTATAAAAATTGCATAAACTAGCCATGAATCTGTATGTTTTAGCTTCTCTCTCCATACTTCAGCCTACCAGTGGATCAAATGATTACAAAGTCTTACAAATTAGATGTTGGAGATGGACAAAACGGGTATCCGTGTTGAGTAGGGTAATAGAGGGTCGGGTACCTGGGTAGAAAAAATATACCCGTCCCAGCCCTACTTAGTTGACAATGTTTCAGAATATTGTTGGTGTCTTTCTAAAGTTGAAACACATGTGAATATTGATTTTGGATTGGAGTCTTGGATGGGATTAGAAATTACATTATGCATGGCAAAATCATAATATTTTTAACACATCTTGTACTAAAGGATTTGGGTCTTTGCTTATTTAATAAACATTGATTCTTTAAAGCGACTTGAAATTATGAAAATATTTTTCAGAATTTTTGACTTCATATTGTCATTTAATATTTTAACCTTCATATATATGACTTTTCCATTTAGCATTGCAATTTCTTTATGAGCATTTAGAAAGGGTTTCATACTCGTTAACAGGAATATTCATCATTGGGAACATTCCTCTGATACCAATTCCTCGATAGCGCAGTGGTTAGCACGTTCAGCTTTGGATCAAGAAGTCCAACCGATGCTCGCAGGTTTCACTGCAATACATCACCACAATAGTGTTGCAGGCTTTCTCCCTGCAATAATACTAGCAGCTATGATAAAAGTGAAATACTTTTGAAAGCGGCGTTACATGCAAAATAACGTCACCTCTTAAAACAAGTTGTTAAAATCATCTTTAGAGTATCACTTGATAGTTTTTTTGTACATGGAAGTGAAACATTCTTATTATAAATGTGAGAACAACATTCTTTGCTTTTAGTCTTTGCAATAGTGCAAAGGTCAAACTAAAGCTTTTTGTAGTAATAAATTCATGAAAATTTCACTCATACACTCTTTATGCAGGTCTCTGTATCGTGTGGAATCCCAGATTTCCGATCACGGAACGGCATCTATGCAAGACTTGCTGTAGATTTCCCTGATTTACCTGACCCCCAGGCAATGTTTGACATCAGATACTTCAAGAACGATCCACGCCCATTCTTCAAATTTGCAAAGGTGAGTAAAATAGTGGCAGTTTCAAAATTAAGATAAATTTCAATTGAATAAGGTTTTATCTTCTAAAATCTGTATTAAACCCCTCTTGGATAGAAAAGTGGTTTATCCATAAATTATTGTTCTGAATATAGTAGTATATAAGATATAGCCTATCGACAGCCCAGTCTGATTAAAATCGACCTTGTTCTGAGGAATAAAATTTGCAAAGTAATATATCTACCCGGGATACGAACAGGTTATGTAGATTCCTCGCGACAAGGTCTGAGAACATCCCGTATAGGCTTGTGTTCCGAACCAGTTTAGCGCAGCCAAAGCCCAGTCCAATAGCTGACCAATCACATCATAGTATTTAAACGGTCGCTGTTTTGAAAGCATTTGGAACAGACAAAAGGATAGCTGTTTGGAGTTATCTGCCCCCAGCTTCTCGCACCGAAAGCATTTGTTGGGCATCTTTTGATTGGCTACCTGAATTGCGGGCTGTAATCAGACGGTTTTGCGTGGAACCTTCGACTGATATGAGTTTGTATCCCGGTAGATGCACTATTTTGCAATTTTTAATTCACGGAAAACCGTCGATATTAATCAGACTGGTCGACAGCCAATCAACTTTTTGTCTGAGCTGATAATCTTTTGAGATTCTTCTGGATTCTCATATAAATTGACAAAGATGCATTTTCAGGCAGGCAATGTTTAGCTCATCATGTCTGAAAGGCCAGAAAAGATTGTGGCATGGAGTGTCATCTGTCGTCAATGGTCCGTTTCAATACTTGGAAATTAAGTGTCAAGTCATGTTTTTGTTATGCACTAACAGTTTCAAGACTGAGAGCTTTCAGGGCTAGGGATTGTGTATTATATTGAGAACAATCTATTTCAGTCTTCATCATCAAACAATATAAACCCTGATGAGCTACAGAGTCCATGGTTCTATTTTTAAAGCTAATATTATTATGTCATTGATTAAACTTTTTCTGTATTGGCCCAGTCACAGTTACATTTAAATCATTATTATAAGCAAGATGGGGAACAAATTGCAGGGGTCAAAGTTTTGAGCAACATCCCACTCTTTCACAAAGTGTGTGACTGCCCATGCTCCGACTTGTATTGGCCCAATTTTTCTCATATTTGCCAAGTGTTTCGAAATTGATTCAGTTTCAGACTCATAAAGTCAAAGTAGTAAATATCATACAAATTGTAGGGGAAAGGATAGCGCTTTCGGCTTCAGATCAAGAGGTCCAAGTTCAAATCCTGCCAGGGGCATGACAACTTTGTCTGCAGTAGAGAACTGTTCTACACGCAGTAAGGTTTGGGGGCGATCCTACACTGAATATCAGCGTAGTACCACCCATGGTTCGCTAGTTCCAGCCGATGCTTGCAGGTTTCACCGCAATGCATAGCCACATGGCGTTACAGGCTTTCTCCCTGCCATAATACTAGCAGCCGCAATATAAGTGAAATACTCTTGCAAACGGCATTAAACCCCAACTCATCTCACCAGTCCCTGCCGATGCTTGCAGGTTTCACCGCCTTGCATAGCCACATGGCGTTGCGGGCTTTCTCCCTGTCATAATTCTAGCAGCCGCGATATAAGTAAAAATACTCTTGAAAGTGGCGTTAAACCCCAACTCACCTCACATCACCTCACCTCACACAGCTATACAGAGGTCTATTCTTTTCAATATTTCAGGAAATCTACCCTGGTCAGTTTGAGCCATCCCGTTGCCATAAGTTCATCCAGCTGATCGAACATCACAACAAACTGCTTCGTAACTACACCCAGAACATCGACACTCTGGAGCAAGTAGCCGGCATCTCCAACGTTATACAGTGTCATGGTATGTGGTCTTTCAAACAAAGAGTTTGGCTTCAGATCAAGCGGTCCGTTGTTTGAATCCTGCCAGGGGCACGGCAACTTTATCTGCTGTGGAGAACTGTTTACATGCAGTAAGGATTGGTGCAATGTTAAACTGAATTTCAGCGTAATACCACCCATGGTTCATTAAAGTTTTCTGTGTAGGCCTTTTATACAATGAGTACTTAACGTCTGAGCTATTGGGTACATTTATGACGTTGAAGAATTTTCCTATTAAATACGTAGAATACCCACATTTAAAAAGGTTTCAACAAGTCTAGTTCCTACTATGATTACCAAATATTTCAGAGAATAACTTTGTTCAAATATGAATGAAGTGTCGTATAATCACTCCATTTGCATCTGTATGGTATGTGACTGAGGAAATAGATACAGTGATGTAGCTACAGAAGTTTTAAAGCTGATATTGCTCTGTTTCAGGTTCATTTGCTGGTGCTACGTGTATGGTGTGTCGTCACAAAGTCACTGCTGAAGATGTCAAGGATGATATTTTTAACCAGGTTAGAAATTAGAGAAAAATAATTTGCTTTGATATTTGATTCTACACTTGTTTTGTGAAGATACTAATCTTTATTTTTGGTGTACATTTCGTTTCATTTTAAAATACTGAATTACATATTGAATTGTCAATTTGCTTGTTTGTAAGATACAGTCGTTAGTATTGATGACGTTAATACAGAATTTCTAAAAAGAATATCTGAAGGGAACACCAGAAAGCTTGGGTGTTTACAGTTTGAGTAGTAAATTTATTGTCTGAAGCTATAGAAATATATCTTTGTGTTTCTTATTTTCTTTTCAATTTGATGATGCTAAATCATATCAAGGATTATCAGCAAATAGTTTATCAGATGGGCAGCTTACAGAATTGTTTCAAAATGTAAAGTATATCATAGTTATAGCTTCTACTACTGTTGAATCTCATAGAAGAACATATATAACAATTTGCCCCCATTGTCCAGATAATTCCGGCCTGTCCAGTGTGTCCAGCTGAGTCGCCCATGTCCATCCTGAAGCCGGACATTGTCTTCTTCGGAGAAAGTCTGCCGGACGAGTTCCACCGTCAGATGGCGGAAGACAAAGACGAGTGTGATCTCCTCATTGTTATCGGTTCCTCTCTCAAAGTCCGACCAGTCGCCCTCATTCCAAGTGAGTCATGTTCCAAATTGATATGGGGTGGGATAGTGCAGTGGTTGGAGCGCTGTGTTGAATCAAGATGTTTAGGGTTTCTGCAATTGGCTCAGATTTCAGTTGCTGTAGAGAACTGTCCTACATGCAGAACAACTTCCCAATGCAAGGCATAACTCTTGCCAGTCTCCATTACTGGCTGATTTTGGCCTTGCAGTATTTCCTTAAGATCTCTGTGCTAGGAAATCAGGGCCCACTATGCATATCAGGTGCAGTGATTAACTGTCCTGGCACGGCAAAGCGAGGGAAATACCGCAAGGCTTAAATTAGCCAGTAATGGAGACTGGCAATAGTTATCTGTGTTTGGAAGTTGCATGCAGTAAGGTTTTCAATTTAGTACCACTAATTTCAGTAGTAAGTCATTCGACATTTAGAAACTTGATTCTCAATATTGTGGGTTTGTCAACAAACATGTATCAGGGAATTTTGCAATGGTTTGAGGGATGAGTGATTGATAAATGTGTGCCTTACCTAAATGACCCAGCGTCTTAAATTGTTACTCTCTTAGTGTGGATTATCTCATGTGTCCCTAAGTATGTGCTGAGTATTGCAAATCTTTTTAACATGTAATTGCAATGAAAGAATGATAATAGCATGCTTATAATGCACTATTTTCCATTTAGTGAAAATAGATGTGTTAAACTTCTTGAAATCTTCATTTTACCAGAAAAATTTAATCATATCTTTCTTTTCTAGATTCCCTCCCATCAACAGTTCCACAAATCCTTATCAACCGCGAACCTCTTCCTCACATGAACTTCGATGTAGAACTGTTAGGAGACTGTGACATCATCATCAGTGAACTGTGTAAGAGACTAGGGAAGGGTTGGTCTCATCTTGGAGATTCAAACCCGCCACTCAGTCAGATCAAACGAACAGATCTCGCCACACCGCTGTCTCTTAGTGCGTCGGCTTCACAGGAAGATACAACAGTATCAAGCAAAAAAACAGATTCTCCGACAATGTTGAACTCTGAAGTGTCCCAAAAATCTTCTGTGGATTCTACTGTGTCTGAAGACATTTCTAAAGAGACTCTGAAGTCTGAAACATCCTCAGAGGTCACTGCCAAAGAGACTGCTAATTCCCCATCTTCAGTTCCTGTCAAAGAGACAAAGTCAGAGACTTCCGAAGACTCTACCAAAGAGACTTTGAAGTCTCAGGACACTGTCAACAAAACTCTAACATTATCTGAAGTCAAAGAGACTAAATCTGAGACTTCCTCAGAAGACACTGCCAAAGAGACAACAAAGTCTGAAGTCAAAGAGACAAAACCTGTTTCTTTAGAAGATACTGCCAAAGTTAGCCTTAAATCTAAGGACACTGTCAAAGAGACTCTGAAATCGGAGACTTCTTTAGAATGTACTGCCAAAGAGACATTGAAGCCTTCGTCTCAGGACAGTCACAAGGAAACTTCTGAAGAGAGTACGGCCAAAGATATTGGTGGATCTAAAGAATCTTCTTCCAAAGAAAGTCCTATTGGGCAATCTAGTGACATTTCTAGTAACGGACAGGCAGTGGTGTCGAAGGATGTTTGTCTAACTTTGAATGATAAACCTGAAGTCATGGATACATCTCGTGTAGCTGAAGTTATTGAAAATGGCAGCAATAAAGACAAATCTCTGTCTGAAACAGAAGATATAAATGGTTCTGCCAATAATGGCCCCAGTAGTGCATCACTACTGGAAATGAGGAAATTATGGCACTCCCACGAGAGACAAAGTGTTGCTAAGAGACTGAAAGGTGGGTGGCATTTTCATCTTTTAGCTCAGAATCAATTTGCTATTGTAAAGGTATATTTCTTAGAAAAGCGGTATTTCAAAACTGGAATTTCGAATTAAGGCGAATCAAGCACTTACAAAAGATTGTTAAAATAGTGTTTTTCCCCAAATTTGACTTAAAAATAAAATACAATCTCCATTATGTTAATAAATAGATACAACAATTGTAGCAATAAACCTCAAAAAGGTCATTTACAAATTAAAATGTGTTTTCCAGTTACCATTTCCAGTTTTGAAAAACTCGCTTAGCATTGCATTGTGGGATACAAAATGGCGCTTTCCATAAGCTGAAAGTGGAGGGTTGTCATGATTCAGAGTTTCAATCGGCAAAACAAAAACAGCTATGATGAATATAATGACATGAACTTGTTGAAAAATGATTAAACTATGCATATAAGGTGGGTTTGCAATTTGTCATGAACATTTTCAGTGGTTTTGAAGCCAATTTCGTTCTGACGATCACAACGTTAAAATTTTGCGCTGAGAAAATAGCCTTCATCGGTTAAACGTGGGGTCAGGCCAATAATCAACAATAAATAAATAAATGGGGCCTACCACCACGTTTAACATTGTTGAACTATCATAATCCCATACCTATACCCCCCTCCCTTTGAAAATACCTAAATTCTTACTTCAGCTTACAGATGATTGCAGAATTATCACTTTCGGTATACACTGTTGCACAATGTACAAATAATGATACTTAATAACCTCTTTCTTCACAGATGATCAGTTCCTTTTCCTGCCCCCGTGTCGGTACGTCTTCCACGGTGCGGAGGTGGCAAATATCGAGTATGAGTCTGAAGAGAGCGACCAGGAATCGCTGGTATCCGAGTCACGTGACCTACATACAAGTCAGTGCGGGGATGAAGCAGGGGACGGGGACACGACCCTCTCTCACCCCCACCCAGATGCCGGGGACGGGGAGGGGGCGTCTGATATAAAAATGTTTGAGGGGTCAAGCATAGCGGATGTCGTGCAAGAAACCTTATCTTTGACATGAGAAATTTTGTTTGATGTCTGATGCGTCAGGGTCAATTGTTGCTTCAGACGTGTACTTTCTCTTCGTATGTGTCTCAAAGGTGTGAGACATCTTTGGGTTAGAGACAGCTGAGAAATCTATGAGACATGAGGAATTTCAGGGCCAAGTTGGTCCGGTCTTGAATCATTTAAAATAGTTGACAAAAATAAATTGTCAGCTTTCATTGATAACTGACATCTTAGCCAGCTGAGCAGCCCAGTTTTATTGGGCACTAGTGATAACTAGAAAGAGGGTGTTGCTAAAAGTATTCTCAGGCCTATGTCATACCTTAGGCGTTTACCTGACTAGCTGGTTGCTTATCATTAACACTAGATGTCAGGTAAATTTGACCATGATGTCTTTGCGTTTTATTTCCTATGGACCGTCCTCAGTAGATTTTCTTCAAATTGCATCAGTCGCTGCAGATACCCCTCCTCAACCAACTAGGAATTCTTAACAACTTGCAAAGGTTGAAAATTAAAATATCAGATATGGTATAAACTCTGATGTGAAGACTTTTACAGGATGTTGGTGCTTTTCTGAGGGACTGTATATGTTCAAAGAGATCGAGAATTAGAAATCAGATTTGGCAGTTCTCATGCAAGTGATAAAGTAATATGTAGTAATATCAAAGCTAGCATCTTGAAGTTTCATTTCATGCTTTTGGAGGACTGGAATGGCGTGTTAAGCTGTTGTCACACAGCAGAGTTCGACAACTCATGCTTTCGAGACTTTTTTCATGTGAACAGTCAAATAACTCATCACCAACAGTTTGTAAGCTGTCTATCTGATGGCAAAAAATTGTATCTCCACTTAACATAATTTTCTTCAAACTTGAGTTGGCAGCATGAATTTGACATCAAGTAATGTTATTAAAAGACATGTTGAAGGTGACGATGAAGTCACTTGAGGTGATAGGTATAGTGACGAATCCAGGAATTTTGAAAGGGGGGAAGTCCACCAATGGAAAAGGGGGGGGGGGGGTCAAACATTTTTTCCCCATACCCGCCCTTGCAATGATTTTTGAAAAGGAGGTCCAGACCCCCTCGACACCCCAACCCCCTCCCCCCCCCCCCCCCCCCCCCCTGGATCCGCCATCGATGTATGAGGTCTAGTTAGCCTAAATTTGATGTGTTGGACATGTACATGCTAGTTTGACAGCGTGTTTACATCAAGTTTACCATGCGAAGACTTCATGAACCTAACTGTTGAAAACAGGCAGCTTAACTAATGCTTGGATGGAATATATTCAGGTTATTTGCTGTATCACTGATTAGATTTAATCTCATACTAAAGTTGCAGGATAGAGTATCTGTAATGCTAAGTGCTTTTTAACGTCAAATAATAGGGTTATAAACCTGAATTTCCTCTTTAAATACCCCTTTTTTTAGCAAGGCTTTAGTGAATGGCAGATTACTCTATTGAAATGAGTTGTGATCCCTGTAAATTTGCCCCCCAGAATGTTATTTTCGCACTTATTTCAGCATTATAATTATGATCATTTTAATATTTCAGGAGAAGATAATAGACTGGCCTTTTGAATTACGTTATATTCCGAACCAGACATTTCAACTACCTCAATTAAAAGGCTGGAACGATTTTTTTTATGGAAAATAAAAAATTTGCATATGAATCATATGTGCGTCTATTTCAAGAAACTTTTTCTATCAATCTACACGATACCTTTATGCAATTGTATCCTGATTAAAACTCTTTTGTATCCATTTTCTGCGCTCATCGGCCGAGGTATGCATTTACCAAAAATTCATATTCGCCCTTGCTACAACTCGGCGGCTAAATTGAGACAGGAAGTAGCCTGATTATTGAGCTGTGTAGGCCAATCAAATGCGCGGATACAAAACACACTTCTGTTGCGATGCTTTACCAACAATTAACAGGAGGACAATTTTTCCAAGTCATCTTGTTATGAATCAACTATTTTTTGGTGACTTAAATTTACGCATCGTTTTTATGACTTTTGTCGCAACGTAACTAAAGGATTTATTTGAAATTATTTCTGACTTTGAACACTCCTTATTTAAATAGGAAAAGACTGGGATCGTACGAGCGATTTGATTGGTCAATGGAAGGGATGTAACTCAGTTTGTCCTACAGGGGGCGCTGACCCAGTCACAAGCTTTCCTGTCAAGTTGTCGCAAGGGTGAATATGAATTTCTTGTAAATGCATATCTCTCCCTATGCGTGCGGAAGATGTTTTGTATCAGGAACATGTTGTTCAAAGCTTTGAATTGTAAATTACTTAAATAGCTTATGTACTTAAATGGAAGTAGAACGTAGATTTCTTAGAACTACTGTACATAAGTGGGCAATGGGTTTGTACATTTATAGAAATATTTTCAGTAGATGTAAATATCTTTAATAACCAGAATGTTCAAAATATGTAAATTATTTTCAAATGTCGATTCAGCCATATCAAAACTAGTGTACTTAAACATTTAAAGGAATAATTTTATTGTATTTTAAGTGGAAACGAAATTCAAGGAGTGCTGTGTCAAATTTCACAAAGCTAAATAAAGTTTGATGTGACATTGGATTAGAGCACAGTCCAGTTGAAACATTACTGAGGATACTTTTTGGGACAATTTGACAGAGATTAGCACACATTCATATTTAAAATGGAGAATTGAGGACATTCATTGGTGCTACAAGTATGGATATCTTTGCTACGACATAACACAACATTGTTATCAGAAGATGGTGTAAACTCTAAGTTCATTATTATTATTATGTGAATAATTTGAATGGCTTGGGACAGTAAGTCGATAACCCACATAAAGTACTTTTGAGAAAATTGAGTTTAAAGTTTTAGTGGGATACCGAATTTGTTTAAATATTGAACTTTAGCAAAAACATGATAAACCACATGAAATAATCAATAGTGAAAAATATTGCCTTAATATAAACGATATTGTCAGAACTTTCATAGTCTGATTACTGTAATGGTTTGATATCAGTTGGATGACTTTTGCTGTCATTATCATAGTTGAGTGATGAAATTTCCCGCAATACATCCTCGTCAGAAAGCATGCTGGACGCCATGTTTTTGTGGCTTGTCACATTCCATCCTCGATAATCCAGCGCTATTGTTCCGATAAATCTACACACAAGCGCTGGAAAACAGTAAGGGTATTTATCCCTAACCTAGTTACCTCCCTTGGGTCCATGTTATCCAATCAGAAACGAAACGCAGACACTATCTGCGTAAACAACTCGACCAATCAAAACGCATCACTACCGTTGTTTATAGAAACAAACATGGCTCACTCACTCGATTACGATAAAATTTGTAACAAATTCAGCGTAGAAAACCTGACAGAAACTCAAAACAAAGTTTTAAGAAGTCTGTACGTGAGAAGGGTGTATTAATGTCCATCAAAACGGGTGGACGTAAATGATTAAAATCCCTGTGCTGTGCTGTGCTACTGCGAAAGCCAAGATCCTGACACGAGAGTGCTTGTTATTTCACCCTTGATTTCAAGTGATCTCATTGGTTGTTAGAAAGCAAGCGTTTCGCTGAGTCATTGCGAAGGGAGGTAACTAGGTTAAGGATAATTACCCTTACTGTTTTCCAGCGCTTGTGTGTAGATTTATCGGAACAATAGCGCTGGATTATCGAGGATGGTCACATTCTTGCAAAAATGGAAAAGGAAGAATGTGCCTTATCCTAAATATGGGAATGATGCAACTTCTCTGCCATTGAGTTCAGGGGAGATAACTGATTCTAATGTAGTAAAGTGACCATCTGCAACCCACAAAATAAGATTATCTCAAAAAATCATAATGTGTGGGTTGTCTACTTATTACCCCGAGCTATTCATTTATGATATGAACTATTATGTCCTTCAATACGGAAAATAGGATTAAAAGTCTTCATCTGGGTTTGAAATGTAAAAGTGCAATGCCTGATCAGGCATTATGTTTCATGATTTTGTTCTCGTTTTACTTAAAACTAATATAATTAGTGCTAAAATCTTAGACAGTCTTTATGTCATTCATTGTAACAATGCCAACCACATTTGTGAATTAATAACAATTTCAACAAATGTTTGTAATAATGAAAAGGATGTTAAGATAAAAAAATTATTTCATACCGCTTTAACATTTCGATGTAATCAATGAAAATATATGTAAAGATATTTTTATAATGAATATTAATCCGGTGTCATTCAGTGTGTCATTTTTAGCTCATCTGGCCTGGAAGGCCCGATAGGCTTATGGCATGGAGTCCGGCCGTCTGTAAACTTTACGCTTTTTCGTCTTCTCCAGAACCACTTGTTCTAGAAAGCTGAAATGTTGTGCACAGACTCCTTGGCCAATGGGTATTCTAAATTGTAGATTTCGTGATCCTTGGACCCCAAATATAGGTCACAGTGGTCATGACCTGAAAAGCTATTTTCATCTTGAGATTTTATGTGCTCTTCAAAGGGAGGTAATTTAAAGGAAACAACAGTGATGAATTACATCTTCAATTGTGTCTTTATTTGTAGGGAATTTCATCTCTGGCCTCAAAGATAGATCAGAGGAGTAAGACCTTAAGACCTCCACTCCATGTATCCACTCCATTTAATGTGCTTCGTATTTGTTGTACCTCTCACCTAGAAGTTGACATTTTGAATTAGTTAATGTATATAAAGCCTGATGAGCTACAGAGCCGCCTGTTCTATTTTTTTGTTGGAAAAATCCCAAATTGAAAAAATCATTAAAGAATCATGTCATACTTTTCTACTTTCAGTCTTTGTCTATTTTCATAAGGGTTGCATGTTTATCATCTTTTCTCATGTTGTTGATCAATGTCAACGTGTTCATTGTGTCACAATAAATTCATATTAAAGGCACAATTGCAAACTTTTAAACAGAAGTAATATATCTGTCTTTTCTTTACTTGACTCATCGAGTGAGGTAGAAAGTTTATGTTTTATATATATAATTATTAAAATATAACACTTTTCTACCTCACGAGATGAGATAAACACAGTAGTTGTCAAGATTTGACAGATATTCTATTTATTTTATGATGTTATCCTTGTAATTACGCCAAAAAAGTTTTTTTTTCATGTTGAGAGGCTGCTAGGAACCTCCCGTCACCACAGTGACAATGTGACCTCAAAAGCCAATTCGCTACGTCGGACCATTGTTTTATGACGTCAAATTATATCAATCACTGGTCACAATGTAAATGTAAGTTATTTTCACTGTAGCTTGACGGACAGTTTATTTCACTGATAAATCCCAGTATTTCATTGCACGTCATAAAAATTAATGCACATATTCCTACTTAACGTTGTTCTGATACAATGATAGATTTATTATTCTTTATGATTTCTCTGTTCTCATTGAAAAATTAAATTTTTTTTTTTATGGATACACAAATTCATTATTCTATCACTCCCATGTTATATTTTTATCAACTTCCAAACGCAAGGCATAACTCTTGCCAGTCTCCATTACTGGCTGATTTAAGCCTTGCAGTATTTCCCTCGCTTTGTTGAGCCAAGACAGTGGATCGCTGCACAAGAAATGCATAGTGGGCCCGGATTTCTAAGCACAGATATCTTAAGGAAATACTGCAAGGCCTAAATCAGCCAGTAATGGAAACTGGCAAGAGTTATACCTTGCATTGGGAAGGTGTATTTTGATGGGAAAAATCAAATGTACTCCTTCCTTGTCACACTTTGTTCCAACAAGAAAATAAATCAAATTCACCTGCCCTCGTCACTTTTGGAAAAAATATTCCAAAAAAACTTAACTTTTAATGCAGCTTAACACATTTAACTAACAAATAGAAAAATCATCTGTACATTAAGTTATATTTTTAAGGGATATTTTTTTCATCATTGGTCATTGTTTTTGGTCGCTAATCATCATTGATGCATATTGAATGCAGTGGTGCTTAAATTCATACTATTTTTTCAATTTAATTCATTGATTGAAATGTGCATATTTCTAAAAACTGCTGGCATGGGAACTTTACTAAAGGTTGTTGGCTATAGTTTGACCGAATGGTAGTTTTATATTTGTAAAAGATTGAATGCAATTGTGCCTTTAAGTATCAGCTCTTAAAAACCAGAAACTACCTCAGATATAATTCTGACTAAGAATCATATGAAAAACTTACATCTCTCTCACTGTTACAAATTTTTATTTTTGTTGTTCAGGCATTGTTCTGTGAAAATAAAAATTGATTACTACATGTTTAATTTGTGGTCAAATTTATCTTTTCTTGTCTGATGAACTTTTATCAGTTTTTCTGTCTAATGAACTTGTTTAGATTATAATAATGTGAGTTATTTCTTGTATTTTATTGGTAATTTCAGTTTGTTCATTATGAAAAGTTTATAAAATATGGAGAATCAGATTTATTGATTGGCAAACTTTTAATGCAAGGTATACACATACAGTGTGTAAAAATGTATAGAGTTAATCACTTGATAAGGGTAATGCCTTAAATGTTTTTGAAAAGATGTTTTTCAAGTTATTTTTGTTTCACTGAGTTTCTTTTATGATCTCTGAGAGAGACAAAAAGTAATGTATACATTAAACTGCCAAACATCTATAAGTAGATTAGGATTATCTGTCCTAGTGCAAAATTATATTTCACAAACAATTATGAATCAATATCTTAAAGGTTCTTAAATAATGTGAAGTTTACACTATTCAGATATAATTAAGCCTTATATATTCTTATTTTGTAAAATATTATATATATATTTTGAATTTATCTTGTTCATATGTTCAAATAATGTCAGATCTACGAATTGAAGAGTTCTGAATAATTTGCCATAATTTCTTAGTAGTTTAATTATGGTATTACTTATTTGTTTATTCTGTTACTCAAGAAATCGGTATCGTTAATATTCTCAAAATGTTTTTCATGAGAAGTTTTTCATTTTTCTTGTACATTTGAAGACTATACATTCTCATATAAAGTCATTTGTAAAGAACTGATTTAATAATTTGGAATTCTGTATCATAATAAGTTTGTCAAATGTAATTGCAATGTACTTTATTTTTACATTTGGTAATGTCAATTACTAATGTACAGCGTATATTAAGATTACATTGTCTGTAATCCATCTTTCTGTAGATAATTCTATTCTTTTCTATAAAACAATGCAATTTTATAAACCAATGTTATAAATCATTCCATTGCTTCACAGGCCTATATAAATTTTTATGCTTGTTTATCATTTGATGACTTAAGATTCGGTCGATGACATGTCATTTGGCAGCAGTTGTTATGTAACTATGATAATCCTCAGGTAAAAATACTTTAAATTCTGTCTCACCTTTGAAATGTCAGAATAATTTGTTGTGAAATATGTTTTATGTCAATTTCAGTTTTCTTTGAATTTGCAAATTCTACCATTGTAAATTATCCTTGTTTCATTGTGTCAATATTTATCTAAGTATGAGTTTTGCATGTGAATAACTAAAAAGCTGTTTTGGATTCACCTCAGCAGACATCATGTGTATTTGTATCTGCTAAAATACTACAATATCTTGATTCCCTGAACCCATTAACTGTCATGTTTGCTATAGATAATCAGCCAATGGAAGGACTTGAAATAAAGGCAGTACCGATGAGCAATCATCAACATTCTTGACATTTCATTGGCTGAAAAAGTACATGCTATGCTATTTAGCAGTAAGGAGCCCTGATTCACTGAACCCAGTAACTGTCATTTTTGCTATAGATAATCACCCAATGAAAGGACTTGCATTCTAAAAAAGTATCAGTATCTTTATGAGAGCACTGATGAGTGATCATTAAAGGTCAAGCTCATGACATTTCATTGGCTGAAAAAAGGACATGCAATGCTATTTAGCAGGTAACCAACCTACAGCAAAATGTGAGTTAGTAGGCTTAAAGAATCAAGGTATTGTAGTAGCCTTGATGATACAAATACACTGTTGGAAGAGAATGGTCAGCAGAAAGAAATGCAATAATTGGCTAATACAATTTATGCAATCTTGAATCTTTACCATTTTGAAATCCCCTCAAAGCTAAAAAATGGGAAAGAAATCAAAGTTATTTTTCATTGGGTTATTGTATAATTTATAAGTTATGGGTTTACTTAAGTTATAAGTTTCCAAGCCTGGACTCTCTTAGTGCTAAGATAGAAGTAAGCCATAATAATAATTATGGTACTTACAACTTAAGTACAAAGAGAATTGGAAAGTACAACCCCAGGTTGCTGTGTCGCTAACTGTTAATAGGTAAACTTATGATTGATCTTGGGTTAAAATTGGATCTTGGAGCAGCCCTGGACTTTCAATTTACTTGGTTCTTATACCTTGATTTTAGATCATTTCTTGCAAATCCAATTTGGATAGCATGTCTCTAATCCATTATTGCCAAAAATATTAAATTTCACAAAATCCATTTCAATGTCTCACCGTGTGCCTTGCAAGATTCATATAAGCATTATTTACAAACCCAAGTCCAATAATTCATTTCTTTTCATTCCATTTCCTATAGTCATATGGTTTGGTGCGGTAAAGCTCATTTCCAATTGTCTGGAACACTTCGAGATATGTGAGAGATATACCCATACTTTTCCGAGTGTATAGAATGAAACCCTACACTTTTCCCTGTGAGGCCCTTACGAGGCGCAAGCCAAGTTAAGCTCCACGGGGAAAAGTGTAGGGTATCATTTGATACACTAGGAATATAGGGTATATGTCATAATTGTTTCCACCCTTATTCAACTTACAGCTGTTCTCTTTTGGAAAGCAGGACATATATAAATGATGTACACGACTTTCTGGGTCCTCGTTTACAAAACAGTTAGGAGATATTTAGTCACTATGACCTTAGTGAAATGCTACAGAATGGAGTAGATGTTTGCCTTAGTAATGGGAGTCTATGGATTACCTTTCAGAAGATGTGTGTATAAATCTGATTGATATTTCTGTTCTCTTACAGGAAATAATGGTCATGATAATATGGTCAGCAAAAAAGTTTCAAACCATAGTTATTGCACAAAATCTGCTATAGTGTAATACTGCAATTTCATCTTACTTTAAAACCAATTATATTTCATTGAGGAACCACAATATATGGACTGCATTTGGCAAAGGGAAAACATCTTAGATCAAGTATGGTGGAAACAATAGACATCTAGACTTGATTATATTTTGGATCGAACATCTGCAATAGTAAAACATTTTCTGGGTCTTATTGCATATGCCTCTATCCAAAAATAAAGTCACATCTAAATTTCAAGTATTTCTTATTTAGAGACAACTTCTATACTCCAAGTCTCCTTTCGTTCAGGCAGATACTTGGAACACAAAATGAGGATGTCTGAAATACTACCAAACCAATCCCAAAAAAACTCATTATAAAATATTTGAAGGTTCATATCTGTATATAGCAATAAGTTATCTTGCCTTAAAATTAAAGGCATTGTAAATATGACATATTTTCATTATCTAGTTTGTCACACTGCATACTTTTGTTAAAGAGTTATACTCTGTGAGTAATGTTGGGAAGTTTTTTTTTATTACAGTCTTTGATACCAAAAGGTTATGCAAGTGTTGTGTTCGAATAAAGTATTGAAAATATTGCTGCTCTTTTCGTTGTTTTGTGTGCATATTACTGAATCTTTAATAAATACACATAGACACTATTTAAGGGAACTTGGTATCGTTTCACTGAGGATTCAAACTACCAGGGTTGGCCTTGACCGATGTTCCAGAGCTGCTTAATATTTTTGATTGAACATAGGCAACCAACCGACGGGGGACCCGCCATTGTTGAATATGACATTTTAAAGGAGCAGTTGCACGTTTTTCGCTGAAATAAGTCGATGAAATGAATTTGAAAAATAATGTCACCAATAGTAAAACCCTATTCTTTCTTGGGAAAATAAAGTTTAAAAATGAATGTACATGGTTCGGTAAAGCCATGGGAATAGTTTTTGTAATTCTAAATAATAAAATGCGTTCACATTAAAATGGCCACCATGCAATCTTGCTTTATACGCGAAACCGTTATTACCACTACGGATAGTTTGTGTAATACAATGTTTTACCCTCTAAAGTAAATATACATGACATAAACTATCATAATAAATGGGAAATTTGAAAAAAAAAATTTGCAGAAAACGTGCTACTGCCCCTTTAAAAGAAATAAAGGTTCAAAGAGACAAAACGTTAAGTAACGTCAAAACGACAACTTGTGGTTCATCAGATAGATTGTCATATGTCATTTGACAATCTCCAATCGGTATAGTTGTCCAGTTGTCGTGATTTAATTTACTTGTCAAATTGTCCACCCAAAAGCTGGAATTCAGTGAAGTGGTATCCTTCATCATGCGGGTCTTCCGTTGTACAATTCACCCGGCCTCATTCCTGACAAATATGGACGTTGTAGGTATTATCCCTTATAGAACCTTCTTAAAGAGGCAGTAGCACGGTTTTTCGCTCAAATAAGTTGATGAAATGTATTTGAAAAATAATGTCACTAATAGTAAAACATCCTTCTCTCTTCGAAAAATCAAGATACAAAATGAGTGTGCATGGTTCGGTAAAGCCATGGGGATCGTTTTTGTAATTCTAAATAATAAAATGTGTTCACATTAAAATGGCCACCGTGCAAGTTTTCCTTTAATCGCAACATCGTTATTACCTCCACAGATAATTGGTTTGTGTAATAAGATGTTTTACCCTCTAAATTGAATTTAAATGACTTAAACTATCATTATAAATGGGAAATTAAAAAAAAAGTGCTACAGCCCCTTTAACAACATCTCAGAATCCGCATCAGCATCATTCTGGATGTAATAGTAGTGAAGTTTAAAACACATGTAAGTGTATTTGGGTTACTGGGTAAGTTATAGTTTAATTCTAAGTAGTTTGTAAGTTATTGAAAATCAGACCACTGTCAGTTTCATTGAATCACTTGAATCTATATGAATTTGGAGAGAGCATTATATACAGGTGACGGAGCATCTGGTACAAACAAATTATTTATGAACAGTGTTTCCTTTGTTTTCACACGAACGAGCACTTGAGGTGAATATCAATGAAAAGATAACCCATCTTAACATCCTGTTGTTCATGTGATGACAAGTATAGCATGAAGCAAACTATAAATATATTAAGACAGCATCCTTGTGTTGAATAAACACTGAACCCATTGACCGGTTTGTAAAAAGTGAAATTCCAAATTTATTACTTTTCACATTTTACGTTGTAGAACAGATTTTTTTTCCGAATCCGGTTTCTGTCTAAGTTGACAGTGTTATTCAAAATTTACACGAAATCGAAAAAAAGTATTGATAATTGGGCTGAATGCAATCTTTGTCAATCTTTTATAATTAAAAATATTTGATTAAATATCCAAATTTTCATTTTAAACACCCTGCTCCATCAGCATATTTGTATCAGTTTTCCTACTACAATAGAAAGGTAGCGAATAAAAACACGCTGGTGGAGCAGAATGGGATTTAAATTGTCCGTTGTTCAGGTTTTATTTAAAAACATTCGCTCCAAAGAAAACAAAGAGGGAGATAGTAAATCACCTTGTCTAAACCCAACTCAATTTCTGAATCCAAATTTACACGTTCTTATACCAGTGAAATCAAGAATGTTTCTCTCTTATAAAATGTTAGAAATACATGCAATTTAGATACCGAACAAATATAACGTTGCTGAATTAAATAAAAAAGATATTTAGGTCATTGTCTTTATCCAAGTCATGACGTTTTGAACATGAAAATGACATAAATATTCGTAAATTTTGTCTTATTTTGTCATAAACACTCACAACGAATACAATGAATGTCAAAGAGACAGAATGTATTTCATAACCTTTCATTTGAAAAACATTTTATATTCAAATTGGCAAACTTTTCGCCAAGCTTCAAACATTGTCTGTCTATTCAAAGAATACATGTGGAGACATTGCGTCGCCTTGTCTTCGCCCACTGAATCTATGTTTTGTTTTGTGTTTTACTTTATCATAAGATAAAATCCCCAGGAGCAATTCAATTCTTCTTCAAGGGTGTATTTTTTTTTATCTTATTCAATTGTGATATGCTTAATCGTTCATGTCATTCATATATCTGTTTTGTTCAACGGATAACGAACGCGTTGTTCATTTTACCATACCACACCATGAGTGATTCATCTTTAAAGTTTGTCACGTATATCTTCAACGTAATTTTTGGGGGCGGGATAGCGCAGTGGTTAGCGCTTCTGGCTTCGGATCAAGGGGTCCGAATTCGAATCCCGCCAGGGGCACGGCAACTTTGTCTGCAGTAGAGAACTGTTCTACACGCAGTACAGTTTGGGTGCGATGCTACACTGAATTTCAGCGTAGTACCATCCATGGTTCGCTAGTTCCAGCCGATGCTCGAAGGTTTCACCGCAATACATAGTCACATGGTGTTGTGGGCTTTCTCCCTGCCATAATACTAGCAGCCGTGATATAAGTGAAATACTCTTGAAAGCGGCGTTAAACCGCAACTCACCTCACCTCAAACTGGTTGATATCTTAGAGACATCAGTTGTATATTCCTGTCACGATATTCAGAATTTATCATTGCTATATAATCAAAGGAAAATAAATGGGAATTGGATATTGTCGACGAGTTAGATACTCATATTTTGTGGAGGTGGAGTTGCAGCTATGTGTGAAATGTTACTTGATTTAATCCACTTTTTACCTTATATTTGATATAATTTATTCACAATACTTCAAATATTGTTTTTCTTTTTAAACCATTTTATTACAGGAAAAACGGTACATGGTATCTTACAAGGCAACACTGCAGGTATAAAATCATCCATACTTCAAATACATTTTTTTCCCTCATTGACCCATTTCCACCTTCATTTTAAAAAGTTACAATATTTTACATTTCCGACTCCTATTGAGTCATCAACAAGGTTTAAATAAATTAGGGTTGATGTTTTTGTACCATTTGGTCCAAAGTACTCGCGTACTTGACACAGTGGTGTAACGCAGGGTTTGACGTTTTGACCCCTGACCTCTGTGACGTCACTACAGGTGTGTAACTGATGCAAAACAGCTCTAAAAGCACGTGGAATTCTATGAATGAAGATCGATGAATAATCATATAGTGCAAACAAATCAATCACATATATCGAACATTTATTAAATAAATAGTTAATCGGTGATTTAAGTAGTAGATACACTACCAACATTATATTTCTGTCATAACGTAGTTTTCAACACATGAAGTTATACCGTAAAATTTCATGTAGTTATTTCATTTCCAAATAACCAAACACTGTCCGATCAATCATTTTCGTAAGAAATGCCATACATGCAAAGTATTCGGTAATGAAGATGATTCCGCGACTTTCAACAGAGTAATTAAGCTATATTTTACATCAAAATGATCGATGCCGTATAAGTGATTTTAGCAAATCGTAAAGGCGCTGTAGCACTTGTTTTTTGCATGTTATCTTTTTCTCAAATTTGCCATTTATCAAAGTTTATACAATATATTAGAACATTAATGGGTAACACATCTCATATATCCATAACAAAACGGTTACCCGTGTTCGATTAAAATGATGCGACGTATAAAGCGACAGTGGTGTGGAACTCTTCAGTGTGAGATGTAGATTTGCATGTCTCAAGAGAATTCGAGAGTCCAGACAGCAAGATGGTTTACCATTCCATCATTGTACCATATTTAAAACTCTACTATGTTTAGGTATCGCTGCATAAGTCAGACAACTTGAACTACCTTCGATCTATCATTCAAATGTGAACACATTAAAATGGCCGCTCGATTGGAAATGAACTTGCATGGCTTAACCAAACATGTACACTCGTTTTAGAATATCCTCCATATCGGTTACTTTAATTAAGTTTAGTACTGCGAATATGAATATTTAGTACCGTAGACTGTAAAACAAATTAGATACAACTGACGAATAAATGAATGAAGTTTTAAGTGACAATTAATAGAATGATATTCCAAAGACATTTTTTCGCATACTATAAGATCTACATGTAAAACGATAATCCTGGTGATGAACACAATACACACAAGGGAATAACATGAAATCAAGTTTTGAGTTAAAACCAATAAAACATTATTGAACTTCGCCTACAATAAGATATGCATTAATCTTGACGCTGTACACAATACAAAGGTTATCACAACATTGCTATTTAAATCATTTTAAATTCTGATACAATACTTGTTTATACAAATATGATGCTTTTCAAAATATTGATATCAATGAGATTTAACTTTCTCACTTTCCCATGCTTTTAATTTTGTCCAAATCAACAGACGAAACATGTATCTTCATCATGGTATGGCATCGCTCGTCTACAGAATACATATAACCTGATGTAGCGACGAAGCAGTTACAGAATTAAATATGATGGACACAATATCAAGATTCTCAAACTTATCATAATTTCTCAAATATTTGTACAAAAATCTAAATCTTTTCAAAATAATGATATTGAGATTTCACATTCTGAAGCAGCTACAATCAGGGTCTCTATTACAATTTACCATAAACATGACACATGTTTCATAATGATATATACGCAACGAAACAAAAGAAACTAGTTTGACAAATGACACCTGTCTTCCGGATTTCCTCACAGGTGATGTAAACAACAAACAACACAGGTAAATAATGAAACATCAGGTGAATCACAGGTAGATGATTGTAACGCCTCATATTTCCTGTTTTCTGCTTGACTAGATAATGTTTTAACAAAGAAATACAGTATAAATGTATAGGAATTCAATGCTTGGATAATTTGAAAGGGGCTGTAGCACCTTTTATCAAATTTTATTTTTTCAAATTTTCCATTTAGATTGGTAGTTTATGCCATTTATATTTACTTTAGAGTGTAAAATATCTTATTACACAAACTAATTATCCATAGTGGTAATAACGGTGTTGCGTATAAAGCAAAAATTGGATGGCGGCCATTTTAATGAGAACACATTTTATTATTTCGAATTACAAAAATATTCCCATGGCTTTACCAAAACCATGTACACTCATTTTTTAACTTGATTTTCAGAAGAGAGATGGGTGTTTTACTGTTGGTGACATTATTTTTCAATACATTTCATCGACTTAATTGAGCGAAAACAACGTGCCACTGTTCCTTTAACATAAAGTTGATGGTAAAATAACTTATTTTGTAAAATCTTTATACTAAATAAACCTGATATTTGAGAAATTCCATTGAACATTCTGCCAAAAATATATGTTTAGTAATATTAAACAGTTAAATATTATCATGTAAAGAATAACTCTCGTCTGTTTACCTTCAGTGGTGAATGTATCTTCCACAGGAGAAATCGCTTGTGTAAATATGATTTTGACAGTAGCATTAGCAAAATATCGCGTCACCATCTGTTAGATAACATCATCAAGTACGTGACTCACAACGGTGTGACATAAAAAAATGACATCTTATTGCTATGACGTCATAAACTTGATGACGTCTCAACACCTCGGGAATGTATTACTGCAAACAACTCGTGGTGATGTTTTTCAGATAAGAAGACACTTCGGTGGGATTCTCTGTATAACATATCGTCACTGTAGCTTGATAGATAGTTCAATTCACTGATAAATCTAAAATCTATAGTTAAATAATAAAACACACATTTTCCATCAAACTTTCAAAAGGATAAATCATTTAATAGATACTATCATAGACATTAATATAGGATTATGTCGTCTATGAGTGAGGCACGTCATTCATGGAACATTTAATCATAGTAGTATATACAAGAAGCTGAACACGATAACCCTGTTCAAAGGGAGGGATAGAGCAAGGTTGTGCCATCAGTGTGTTGTTATTTAAATATTTAATAAATTTTAATCAATTACAGTTGTCGACGTCTTGATAACTTAATTTCAATGAATAGTTTATGAAATATATATGCATAGAATTTGATTTGCAAGAAGACAGTATCAGACAAAAACACAATTATGAGACACCGTTTTCTGATGTGTTCGATAGAGGTTCATACTATAACAAAAATGTCGACAGAAAACAATTTAAAATAAATAAATAAATAAATAAACAAGACAGTATGAGTTATTAAAATACACAAATCATTTAAAAAAATGAACAACAACACTACAAATATAATAACATTTCAAATGGGTATATCTACTTAATTAGTGGAAATATTCAATAACAACTAAAATGTATTATCTTAGTTATTCAAAATACACAAATCCATTAAAATTATAAACAACAAGACAGGTAAATAATATAATGAAATTACATTTGGGTATCTCAACATAATCGAAAATAATAACCATTTAACATTATTTTCAGTTTGATAAAAAAACAATAGTAACTTCAGACCATCACGTAAGTATTTTGTTATGTTGTCAAACTACTTGAGTTAATTCATGAAAAATTCCAGGAATTGATTTTACAAGCGAAAAATAAACAATGACACTTTTACACGAACACTCCCAAAACAACAAACACATCCATCTCAAGTGTTCAAATTGCAAACGTTTAGTTCATTCAAGAAAAATGTCATTGACTCAAGACTTAAGGAAAGCTATTGACGTTTTAGCTTGAAGTTTACACCGGTTTACAACTACAGTAGTCTCGTATCGGATTCCACGTTATGACGTTCTAACGTTTTGTTGACATAACGTATTAAAGAAGAATTTTCTCAAGCCCACGGGTTCTTAGTTCAAATTGCACCTAGACTCTGTTCATGCTCCCAGAACCATTATTTATTCCTTTATTTCGTATTCTAATATACATTTACTAACTTACCTTTTTAACGCTATCAAAGAGAACACGAGCGCTTTCTATTGGCAAATATAAGATAAAACACAGGCGGAAATTAGAATAATTTTTTCATGACCAATTGATGACACTATTTCATTGCCTCTTCTAAAATTGCCAGTTTCTGCATTACTTATTTTTTTGTAGCATTATGTTTTAAGTGCAAAAGGTCTGGTAAACATTGAAATTGTGTTGTGTTTGGGATAACTTCATCATGTTGACTTTGGTCGAGCAGTTTAGTGTGCAAGCGTGTACATTTCAGCGTGCCGCACCCGATGACACGTGCGCGAAAGCCATGAAGTGCACGTGAAAAATGCGATACCCGGCATCGCCTGAGATGACACATTTGTATTAACTGTCAACTTCTATGATACAGTATTAAAAGAAAACATTTTCGCAATGTTGATTAATAGAGCTAATTATTACTGAAGATTCTTTTTAAACGAACTCAAATTATTTGAAACGGTGATGCTTTATAATGAAACCATTTTGTCCGGGGCTTTTTTTTATAGAGGGGTGGGGGTATTTTTCAAATGTGATTTCTGCAGGTTTCTCCTAAAAATTATATATTCCCTCAGTTTATAAGCCGGTAAAGGTCCTCAGACTCTGTCTTGGTGCAAGTAGATATACCTCAGGGTGGGTCAGGTAGAGCAGAGGGATCTTGGGCTTCGCCCGCGGTCTATCTGCTCTACCTGCCCCACCCTGCGGTCTATCTACTTGCACCAAGACCTTAACCCTTACATAAAATATGCTCGTGATTTAGAGTGTCGCTTTTATTGTTTAATTGCTAGTGAATGTGTTCTACGAGGGGAGGCATTAATATTTTCAAAAAAAAGTTTATACAAGTAACGTTATATATCAACGGATTTCATAATGATATCATGTTTGGAATGGACAATAACAGTTAAGAAATCAAGGAGCCTTGTAGTGTTCTACTTTAATCTTAGAGAATATTCGACTTGAAAACCGTTTGTGAAAGAAGACGGGATTATGCTGTTACTGCATACAAAGTCAATTAGAACTTACTTGAACTCAAAACACAAGTCCGCAAATCAAACACCTGGCATGATACATTATTGATTTTATTTTTAATTTATATTTGCTGGGGACATCAAATTAACCAAAGTACATTTTTTTCCAAATATTTATCAAGACATGTATTTTTTTTTATCTTAAATAAAGATTATTATTTTTTATAAAAAGAAAGAATCTTAAGTCATGAGGAACTTGCTTCATCTACACCAGTTTCTGAACTAAGATTTAAACGGGTTTAACAGTTTTAACAGGGAGTGAGGCGGGGAGGGAATGGAGTGATATTCTAAACTTTCCCCAGCATTATTCAATCTTCATAAATAGCATTTCCTACCTTTTTTTTCCCTATTTTGTTCAAGCATGGCCAGAGTGCCTCTCAATGATTCCTAAGACGTCGTCGTTATACATTATCTATATGATCATATCGTCTTGTTATTCAACCTTGGTCTTTAGTGTTTATTTACTTATAGACACCCTTGGGTCAAGGGCTGACCATTGAAAGTTGACAAACATTTTGTTTATCAAGCCCGTGGCTATCTTGTATGAAGACAATGCATGAAGTGCTTAATGAGGGCGATATATTGAATTATTCGATCAAGAGAACTTCACAATGAAAACTCGATCGATGGTGCTTGAACCCGGCTGTTATTGAATTATTTATGAATTACTTATCAATGAACTTTTCTGATCAGTTCAATCCATTGTGGTCGCCTGGTTTAGGCACGCCATTCATGGAACATTTAATCATAGTAGTATATACAAGAAGCTGAACACGATTACCCTGTTCAAAGGGAGGGATACAGCAAGGTTGTGCCATCAGTGTGTTGTTATTTAAACATTTAATAAATTTTACTCAGTTACAGTTATCAACGTCTTGATAAATTAATTTCAATGAATAGTTTATGAAATATATATTCATAGTAGTTTAATAGTAGATTAATACGACAACCTCTGTAATGTGAAGACACAGAACCATTTTCACTCAAATGTTTCATTGGTATCATCAGAGAGTATGACAATTTTGACGTTAAGATGTCACAATGGTATGACGTCATAATATAGCAAGCGGTAGAGTGGACTCATCGTACATGTAGGCCCAAAATAGTAAATATGTATAACATCATGTTACATCATGTGTTATTATTTTCACATTTTAATCCGATAATTTAATCAATTTAAATCAATTAAAAGTCAAAAGTATTGATCAACTCAGTTCAATAACTAGTTTATGAAGGATACATGTATATATATGCATAGTAGTTTAATATTAGATTATACGGCAAACTTTAATGCGAAGGGATACAGAAAGGTTTAGTCATGTGTGTGTATATTTAAATAACTTTATCAATTTTAATCAATTACATTTGCATACATGCATAGAAGTTCAATAGTAGATTTATACGGCGACTTACGTAATGCGAAGGGTTACAGCAAGGTTTTGTCATGAGTGCCATGCTTTTTAATTAATTTAATCAGTTATGAAGCATATGTGCGTTAAACTTTGTAACAATGGAGGTTGTAACATCATTTTAACACATTCCAATTGAAACTTATTACTGGGGGTAATATTTAGCTACTTTAGATTGATAGCTAGACAAAAAGCGCACATTCATTAAACAAATGAAAAACAAACATGAAATATGAACATGAAAATAATGTAGCTGTATACCAACGACATACCCTTCATTCTTCACCAGATTTATTATATGTTAACACCTTGTACAACATTACAAAATGTACTTACGACTCTTAACACCTGCACATATTCTTCATGAGAAGTACAAACGTATGTATAATTCATAAAAAATAAAATGCTTTATCCTTAAGATTACATATATTAATTGACCACCTGATGTGTGAGTACAGTACTCGTTCAACCGTACTTATTTACAAACAGGAAAATATATATCACGATGTGTTATGGGTTAAAAGATCCTCTCATCAATTTCGGTGAATTGTCGTTAAGACAAGCAGGATTGACATTGATTGGATATAACTGTATCTAACACTAACACTAACACTGATAACGAAATTACTCAGTATGTTTTCTCACTTGTGTAATAAGAATAATATGCATCACTTCGGTTGAATGCCATTCACATTTTTAAAGTATTAAGCGTCGTGTTGTTTTTCACAACACAGGTGAGGTGAGGTGATTTGGGGTTTAACGCCGCTTTCAAGAGTATTTCACTTATATCGCGGCTGCTAGTATTATGGCAGGGAGAAAGCCCGCAACGCCACCTGCGAGCATCGGCTGGAACTTGCGAACCATGGTGGTACTACGCTGAAATTCAGTGTAGCATTGCACCCAAACCTTACTGCGTGTAGAACAGTTCTCTACTTCAGACAAAGTTGCCGTGCCCCTGGTGGGATTCGAACCCCGGACCTCTTGATCCGTCGCCGAACGCGCTAACCACTGCGCTATCCCGCCCCCTCACAACAAAGAAAATGTTGTCCAGAAATCTTTCTTTTCTGATATAAAGATGCAAATTTAAAGCAATTGCATGCTGTGAGAATAATTATTAATTATCTATCAATGCTATGGCACGTATACAGTATTTACGGCCTAGACCATATGATTCGACAACTGGGCCAGTATGAGTAAACTGCATGGGCCAAGACAGGAAAAACAGGGCCAATACGAGACAAACTGGGCTAATATGAGTCTGCGCATGCGTAGTCGCACATTTGATGAACGTTCACAACTTTGACGGATAACATCTGTTCACCAAGTTTGTTTATAATTATTATTTCAATATAAATGAGATGTTTAGTTGTGCAAACAGAATAAAATTACAGGTCTTCGATCCGTTGTATTGGCCCTCGACTTCGTCTCGTGCCAATACAACAGACCTCGAACCTCAAACTGGATCAATACGGAAATACTTAATTAATAACATTATAGTAATGTTGTGTTATTTTGAATGCAATGAAATACGTGAATAGAGGAATAATGCAAGAGTATGTCCTTTCTCCCTTGTTTTATACAGAGACATACGATACGGTATTTTATTCAAGGACAAGATTGCCATCTTTGTAAACTTGTTTTCTTATGCATTAAAAATGACTAACAGAAATACAACTAAACTTCGTTTAAGAAAAATATGCATTGGGTTATGAACTTATACCATTTTTGTTCATGTTACCAAGCGGGAACATAAATGTATAATGACTTTTACTTAAGGAACATTAGGACTTGGTTCCTTTTAATTAACACTCAAGGAAATAGTTCATGTGCAATTATGTTATTAAAACTCATAAAATGAAATAATTTTTTTTTAAGTGGACTTTGATTTAGTAAAAAGTAAAACAGTAATATCCCATCGCAATTTTCTTTAACATGAAACTTTAGATTACATTTATTCTTTGTTATTTTCAAATGTTGATTTAATTTTCTTTAAACCAAAGACGTAACTTGATTGGATAAAGGAATGCCACAAGGACATATATCCCCCCCCCCCCCCCCCCCCCCCCATTTTTCTTTGTTATATCTTGGTCAAGGTGAACTCAAACATCAGTAAACATATTTTACCATCTGCTTATTTAAAATAAAAGTGAAAATAATTATTGGAAATTTAATAAGTCAGTTAATTTTAATTTTACAACTGAACAAATATATGAATTATGCAGAAATCTGAAATCACGCCCATTGGTGATATCAAACAAGATATATTAGGATAGTAAATCATTGTCTAACATGATTTGCTAAATTTGAACTACGTAAAATGTGTGTCTCTCCATGACAGCAAGGGTCTCTGGTGACACTATTGATATGTGGTCTGAGGAAAAGAGGAAAAGTTGACCGGGAAGGCGTTGAAGAGCTTTTCCGGAAAGGGGCGGAACTCGTGCAAGCAAACACTGACTCACGAAATGGATTATGGGAACGGAGACTATATAAGCTCTCCGATGAGGCCCGATGTCAACCGAAGACGCTTAACGAGTTGACGTCAGATTTTGACATTTTTCAGGTGGACATTCTGGACCAGCCATGGTAAGTAAAATTTCTGTTTTTGTTTATCATTCTAAATTTTGATTTTAGAGATTTATTATTTTTTATAACTTGTATTTTGTTTATAAACAACTTAATCAGAGTCGAATAAATATATCATAATCTTAAGAGTAGAGAATGACACTTATGAAAACAGGTGATTTATTATATAAATGTAAATGTAATTTGTAGTAAGTTAAAACACTTTCATTTAAGCACGTACATTTACTAAAGTTGAAGTTTTCCTAGATGTACATATCTTGCTCTGTCTCTCTCATAAACGACAGTTATAATTATATATCTAATAAGTCGTTTTTGACATTTAAAAGACAACCACCTTTAACAGTTGAAATAAAATATTGTTGCCTATGTATCATGCTCGCAAAAGTCACCTGGTTTACAGTATTTTAAATGTATATCTTTTAACCATGATATGTAAAAGTGTTAAATTTCAAATTCAAATACACAACTTAAAACAACGCAGCCTGTCAACATAGAGTATTCACAAATGTATGAATAAATATATTTATATGATGTAAGATATTTTTCTTTAAAACTGGCGAATGGCCATAACAATTAAGAAAAAGTAATTTAGTAGTCTACAAGCTGAAATATTCTGGCGAAAGAGTGACATATCTGTCAGATTTACTCTGCCCTGGGGGCAAGCTAGTGGAAGAATTAACACACGACACTGCATATATAGGTACGAACAAATGGTAGGCTTTATAACACATCCGTGGCATATTAAATAAGAGAGCTTCTAGATAAATTAACGCACGAACTGCATATGAGATTATATTGAAATGGAAGTCTTGATAATACAATCAAGGCATATTAAATCAGAAATTTATGCTTGTATTAACAGACGAAACTGCATATATGATTATGTGCACTTGGAAGACGTGATATTGTAATAAAGACATTTTAAATGAGAAACTACTGTTTTTATACAAACACACAATTCAATTTATAAATGTATACAAATGGTAGGTTTTAAACTACTGTACAGTTATGAAATCTTAAATAAAATTCTTTGGTGAATTAACTCACAACACTGCATATAGATAGACCATTGTTAGGCTTTATATTTCAATAATGATAACCCAACGATATTTCTATAATTACAGTATGAAATAAAACCATCGCATTTTAACAAACCCGCACAAGCAAATTAATGAGTGAATTGACTTTTCTGCAAGCAACTTGAAGGCAAGGCTGTTTATGGATAATAAACTTCTTTATTGATTTATGGAGTTTCTGTATGTGTACTCAAGCATATGTATAAGCATTTATACCGAAACAGCCATTGTTAAATAAAGAAGTTGATCATTCATAAATATCATTGTCTGGGTTTGAACACCAACTTCTAGAATAAACCCAAACAGATTTACAGGCAACTTGTTTTAAAGCTGTAGGTATTTAATTCGTGACATATATGATTTATATTCCTTTAAACACCATTGAAATTAATATACCTTCAAACCTACAAGAAAACAAACTGCTACTAGTAAGATATATATAATATATAACATATGGTAGGCTAAGTCACTTAAAGGCGCTGTAGCACGTTTTTTGCAAATTTTATTTTTTCAAATTTCCCATTTATAATGATAGTTTATGTCATTTATATTTACTTCAGAGGGTAAAACATCGTATTACACAAACCAATTATCCGTAGTGGTAATAACGGTGTTGCGTATAAAGCAAAAATTGCATGGCGACCATTTTATTGTGAACACATTTTATTATTTCGAATGACAAAAACGATTCCCGTGGCTTTACGGAACCATGTACACTCATTTGTAACTTGTCTTTTCGAAGAGAGAAGGGTGTTTTACTATTGGTGACATTATTTTTCAAATACATTTCATCGACTTATTTCAGCGAAAAAACGTGCTACTGCCCCTTTAATACATATATCGTATGTATATAATGTGTGTCAGTTACTGCATTAAACGACATGAAGAAGTAGGTATATTCAATTTTCGCCGTCAACTGCTTTCCTTTTCTTACTCAATTGGGTAAGTTGTAACAAATGATAGTAGAGAAACATACACCATAATTAAATAAACTGACGGGCAAAAGAAAGTATAACACTCACATGTTTCGATTAATTCAATTTTTTTTAAAGAAATGAGATGCATTTGATTATGGCACGATACAATAACACCTTTCGGCAGTAGTTTGAATGACCTAATTGGTGACTGCTTTATTTTTTAAAATAAAATATCATTATTTAAAGTAGACAGGGGTAAGAAATGAAATTTATACCATCATGAGCCCTAATATGTTTAAAATGTTGTAAATATGTGCAGGACGAGGCACATTTGTTGATTTTTACACATAGTATGTGTTATATGTCGATGAACAGTTGTGTTTTATCAAAATCAATTTGGGGGAAATTCAAAACTTCAATTTTTAATTTCAATTTAAAAAACAACAACATAGAAGTGTACTTTAACTGAGTTAATGCTTTGGACTAATTTCTCAAACTAGTCAGTTTTTGAATACGACGTCGAAAACTCGAGATATTTGACTTTGAAAATTAAGCATGTGATAAATACAACTGAGTGATATACTTTCTTTTGCCCGTCAGTGTATTTTCATTGCACTTATTTCCTCAGATCCGATTCTTCTTCAACAAAATTACTCCTCTGGCATACAGTAGACATGTACAGCAAATAGGTTTAGCTTACTCTGAAGTGTACGACTGCAAGAAAGCCGTTAAAGTGCCATGAACCAACACGACATCTCTTAAACTATAATCAGCACAGCTTACTTGTTGCTGGGGTATTTGATGAATGATATTTGTTTTATATCAATTTTAGTATACGCGACATGACGTCGTCACATCGTAGTCAGATAACCGTGTCATATTATGAAGTGTTGTTAAAAAATAGACGATTTTGAAACGACAAGCCAAGTTATATAGGACAACTCTCCGTGTAGAAAACCACGTTACACGAATCACGAGATGCTGTTTTCTAGCTTTCTGCAGTTTGAAGCATTTTCCCTCGATTCGAATATACCGGAAACTGAGTGATCAATCAAACTTCTTGTCCTAAATCTACATCCGGGATCTCAATATATCTTACCGTCGACTGAGAGGTTTAGAGACTGTTAATATAACCACAAATTTCTCTTGACATTATGGTGATGAAAGTATGGTAATAGATTCATTGTTTAAACTGAGGAATAGGATTGACAATTTCCTTTGTCTTAACATTACCACAGGTAAAATAAAGCAAAAGTAAAACTATTTTATTGGTTATGAAATAAGTGTAGATAGACGACTCGTCGTACTGGAGAATCCATCGAGCCACAAAAATGCTTGAAACTGCTGCAAGGTAGGGAGGTTGCATATTGCAGTGTAAAAAATAACTGAGAAAAAACACACAGCTCTTAGCTAGTCTTAATTCCACTATGAAAAGTTTAAGAAAATAAAAAAATAAAAATGTATGTATATATATTCCATGTATTGAATACGTCTCGAAAAACGCATGACGTCATGCCAAACATAGCCTTTAAACAGGCTTAACCATCAACACGCTTTCGTTGCATTGGAGTTTTAAGTTAAATTTAAAAAATCGCCCCTCAAAAAACTAACCGCAGTTCTCACAAATGTAAAATTGATGTAAACTGACGTCCAAAACAAATTTCCCACTCAATTTGAAGGCTTGTTAAATAAAACATAAACTCGAATACAGTTTTAACAGTCAGTTTTAAAATATTGTATGTTTTTTATTCGATCATACAAAGAGTTAATAAAAATACAAATAATCAATAAATGAAGTTTTGAAGATAGGAAGGGTCTAAAACGTTCATGGCAATGGTCAGTTGTGTTCATAAATGGGAATTGTTTTTTTAAAACGTCAATATAATTGGGGTCGCATTATGTGCAAAAGTTGATACACAGTGGTAACTTTTGGAACCGAGTGCATGGTTGACCAGGGCTCCGTTCCATAACAGCGAGCGCTTCAATTGCTCATTGATCGCTCAATGTAGCGCTCAAGTAGCGCTCAAGTAGCGCTCATTTTCTCTTGAACCACGCAGTGCAAATCCCTCGAAGTTTGCTCGCCTTGCTACGTAGCGCTACATTAAGCAACCGCGTTCAAGAGAGGTTTAATGTAGCGCTCAATGAGCGATTATTTAGCGCTCGCTGTTATGGATGTTATTGAACAGAGCCCTGGGTGTGAGTGTCATGCACCTAGCGTTCGCACCGAACGTAAATGTTTGGCGATTTTCATAATTATTCTTCACACGACAGAAACATATACACACTTTTGAAAATCTTCGTCTCTCGGGACACTCATGACATCTTATACGAAAATAGAAATTAATGACATACATATGACAACACCGTGCTGTTTTATTTCCAGAACGTTCATACTTCATGTCACCCCTGGATTATCTCCCTTGTGTTTCTGACAGTCGCCGTTACTATTGTACAATCTCAAGGTAAGAAACAGTATTTGATACACTATAGTAGACAAACATAGTTAGGGATAATTTGAAATTTAGAATTTATTAAAAATGATGTATTTATTACTTGACATACACAATAAATATTAGTCATTCAACAGCCAGTACCCCAACTCATTTTGTTCACTATATTATTACATGTATTTGTAATTACGTTTGTACTTTAACATTTGTTTTTTAATGTAATATTTTTCACAGAGAAATTATAGCCTTAAATATGAAGTTACATTTTGCTTGTATGTTCTTTAATTTATTATTTTAAAGAATTCAGCTTTTAAAAGTAGAAGGTATTTTTAAAAAGTATTTTTTTAAAAGGTATATGTCAGTTTAAGGTTCTTGACGTATCTACTTTTATCTGTATGTTTCTCAGAGATATGGACAGATTATGCTTTGAAAATTCATATTTAGTATTTTTGGGTTCTGAAGACATGATGTAATGCTGTTTCAGTTGTATTTATCGCCCGTGGTTTGAAATATCTGTATTTTGTATAGGGGCGTTTCTTTTGCACGTGAGTTTATATTACGTCATCAAGTAAACTCACAATGCAACGATGCTAAAACCAACATCACTATACCATAACGACAAAAACATGAAGTCAAAATACTATGACGTCACAGCATTGGAAGTCTATTGACAATGCTATTTTCAGAGATTTACATTTTTCATTAAAACGAAAAGAAAATGAGATGAATGATACATATAATCTCATCCTCATGTCTTCTGATATCGAATATATCAACACTCGTTGATACAAGTAAAAATGTTTTTAAAAAACAACTTACGTTAACATATTTGATATAAGAAGACACGAGGGTGAGATTTTCTTTTATCAATAACCTTTAAGCAACACAAAGACCAATTTTCTTCGCGGAATAGCTTCGTATGTTTCATTTATGCTATTATGCTAATCAGATTGAGAGTAAACAAACATGTCCAACAATTCGGAATATTAATCATGCATCAATAAGATAACATTTAATGTATGGTTTAAACACAATCAATTTGGAAGATATGTTAAGTAATGAGTTAGAGATGGAATTAAATGTGTTAATATAAATTTGATAAGCATTAATTAATTAATAACGCTCCTCAAGATTCGTGTTACCTGTAATTAAAGGATGAAAACTGTCCCAGTGGTAAATTCATTGCATATCGAACATTCTTTATGTATTATCTATATACACACATCTGTTGTATCACAATAATTCTACAATTCATTTCAGAAAAGCTTGAATTAAAACCATTTAGAGGGGTCATATAACGTGTATGTATGTATATTCCCTGAGCTTAGTTGATATATGGTACTTGTAATTAGGGGGGGGGGGGGGTCATAAATCTTAAAGGTGATGACCTCGTTATGACACATAATACGTGTGTGGACAGACGATGATGACACTTCCACTTGTACGTATCTGTCCCCTGTCAATCATCCTGTCTAAGCCACGCCCCTTTGTCTGATATATACAACATAAAACACGTGTATTTATCCTTGATAAGCCAAAACTGAACGAGGTTAATTTGCAATTTACATTCCTTGGTACATGATATATACTAGGTCACGCCCCTTCATCTGAAATATACATCCTTCATGTCATCATAGTTACCCTTTATATCACCAAAGCACGAGCAAGGAGTTAAAGGGAAAGTTCTATCACCGATCTATCGGCAGCATCCGCCATATTGGATTTTTGGCATTATGTGAAATGAAAACACGCTATATTTAACCCAATTTTACACTTTTTTGAAAATTAAACATATACAATGATACAAAATTTACATAGTAACACATAACATATAATAAAACGAATAAGCAATATGCGTTTAGTCCGTAGCGAAGTTTTCCCCACTCGCAGCGCCGATGAATGGCTTCAGTTCTCATTGTTTTTATTTTTCAACAAATATGCGCTTGTCTTTATCAAGTTGTGAAATATAAAGTCATCAAAATATTAACTTCATACATATATTTTCATTTTTACTGTGTTTTAATCATGTATTTATATCATATTTGTGTAAACGAGAACATCCTCTCGAATTTCGTTTCCACAAAAAATACCCCGATAGAACCCTCCTTTTAAGTACCTGAAATGTACATCCTAGTGTTATATATTCTAGACCACGCCCCTTAATATGAAATATACATCATTTATGTCATAAACATTTTGCCTTGTTAACATGCAGTTTTAGGAAAGCATTTGAAATTTACATCCTTTGAATATGCAATATGCATTCATGTAACCTTCCAACAGTCATGTTATTCTTGAATAAAAAAAATTGTTTGTTATAATTTTATTGCCTTATTTGCATTTAAACTGGTATTTATGTTTCTTCGTGTCAGGGACATAGCGTGTTTTAAATATTTAAGCTACCTTTATTACCTTTACGGTTGAAAAATCTCTCACATTATTATGCTCATAACAATACTGAAAGTCTAATATATTTATGAACAACTGTCTGTGATGAAAACTTGTTTGTTTATGAGACCTCCCTCGCAATACATCGCGGATACAACTTTTTGAGTTGGGGGGGGGGGGGGGGGGGGGGGGGGGGGGGATCCGCCAATGGATCCGCCAATGACCCGCCCGAGTCTTGTGACTGGCACAAATTCTCCCTTGCCGGTATGTGATAGCTTTTCGTGTTTCGATTGTAGGGCCTCTATCGATGATATGAATATCCTTATTTCCACGGGAAATTATATAAATCATATATATATATGTGTGTATTTAAGTCATATGCTGGCAATGAGCCATGAGACATGACTTCTAAGGTGTAGCATGTCGATTAGTGGCCCGGTTGGAATAATACCCATGGAGAGAGCGGAAAGGAATGATACATGTTCGTTTGACCTGGAGATATATTACATAACTTAGCTTTGGTTTGGTCTGAGATAGGGGGATGGTAAATTAAGAATGAATACAAACTTCTTATTTTTGGTGCTTTGGGCATTGAATCGGGTCAGTGCGCGATATAAATAAACTCATTATTATTATTATCAATATCACGACTCTGTATAAGCACTTGTCCACTTTATTCCTTCATTAACTAATCATTGCATTCATGTATTCTTTTATTCACACATTCATATATTCATGTATTCATTCATTCACACATTCATATATTCATGTTTTCATTCATTTATACATTCATATATTCATTCGTTCAATCAGTGATCTTTTCCCTGTTCATTCCTTTATTTCTTCAATCATGGATTCATCCAGTTTTTTTCCATATTCATTTATCTATCTATTCATTTCATTTATTATTCGTGGTATTTTATTGATGCATATTGATTGCCTTTATAATTTATTCATTTATAGGTCAATATTACAAGCGAGTATGTTACCACACAAACTGGTCAAAGTACCGCAACGGTCAAGCGAAATTCACGGCGGACAAGATTGACCCCTTTCTCTGTACTCATCTGATTTTCGCATTTGGTGATTTCGATGACATGGGAATTCTTCGTAAGCTTGATTGGGATGATGAAAAAGCGTGAGTTTATATGAATGTATTAAAAAAACATTTTAAAAACTATTTTCTTATTAAACCTACTTACTAAACTTGTTTACTAAAATAGTTTGCCTTCAAGGACACATCATGCATTTATGGATATATATTCAACATATTTATAATACAATAGTGACATTATCTATGTTTATTCCTATTGTATACGCTAAGATATATTTTCATCTTTTCTCGAACGTAGCTTTTGTGTAATAAACTATTATATTCATTGAGGCCTTTGGTTGCTGTTTAGCTTTCATCGACTGGAATGCATCTAAAAGAAACTATTTAGTAGCTACTAAGTTTTTGAATCATAAACCACATTTCAACTAGCAGTGTTTTTCAACTATATGTACACATGTCTATATATAGAGGATAGTTTATGAGTGTCTATGTCATACTATGTTGACGACATGAGTACCTGAAAATTAGTATTTCCCGAGCTAGAGCGAATGTCGTAAATATAACGTAGTATGACATAGACACGAATATTACCGATATCAAGAAATTAATGAAAATACCTTAAAACCTACTTTAACCCTTAGGCTGGTGACCTGCTGTAGCAACATTTTGAACGCAACGTCATAGATGAAACGTGACGTCATATCATTGTTAATGATGTCACATCATCATAACAAAGGGATATTTTGCCCTAGGGCACAACATATGGAGCCTGTTATAATTGCCCTAGTGGGTAGCTTCTTATGGTCTTTGACATTGTCATTACCAACAATAAGTTTTTCCTTAATAAAATTACAAAAATGTACCTCTAACGCTTACAGGTGTTTGAAGAAGTGTCATTACCAACAATAAGTGTTTCATTCTTAAAACTTACAAGAATTTACCTCTAACGCTTACAGGTACCAAGTGTTTGAAGAAGTGTCATTACCAACAATAAGTGTTTCGTTCTTAAAATTTACCAGAATTTACCTCTAACGCTTACAGGTACCTAGTGTTTGGAGAGGTGTCATTACCAACAAAAAGTGTTTCGTTCTTAAAATTTACAAGAATTTACCTCTAACGCTTACAGGTACCTAGTGTTTGGTGAGGTGTCATTACCAACAATACACTCAACCGCAAAAGAAACGTCACCACATTTTCAACCGTTAAGGAGATTCAAAACTACGATTTCTTAAAACAATGGTTTCTCAGAAATATGAATAGATAATGTTTTGAAATTTCAAATCCAGTTTATTTGGCTTCTGAAGACATAACGCCTTTATTACTCGTGGATTGAATTATCTTGTATTTTGTGCGGTGACGTTTCTTTTGCGGTGGAGTGTAAGTGTTTCATTCATAAAATTTACAAGAATTTTCCTCTAACGCTTACAGTTACCAAGTTTTCGAGGGACTCAAACAGATTAACCCTGAGCTCAAAACACTCCTTGCAATCGGAGGATGGAACTTCGGTAGCACCAAGTATTCCAACATGGTTGCCAATCCAACCATAAGGAAAAACTTTGTTGCCAGTACGGTCAATTTTCTGACCACCAATGGCTTTGATGGACTGGACATTGATTGGGAGTACCCCGGAGAGAGGGGCGGAACTCGCGAAGATAAGGCGAACTTGGTTCTACTGTGCGAGGTACTGCTTGTTTTCTTATTTAAAGGGTAAAATACACTGACGGGCAAAAGAAAGTATATGGATCAGTTGTATTTATCATATGTATAATACATGTATAATATCTCGAGTTTTCGACGTCGTGTTAAAAAATGGACAAGTTTGTGAAATTAGTCCAAAACATTAAATCAGTCAAAGAATATCTCTACGCGGTTTGAATTTTTTAAACTAAAATTTTAAATTTAAATTTTGAAATTCTCCCAAATTAATTTTGATAAAACACAACTGTTCATCGACATATAACACATACTCTGTGTGAAAATCAATAAATGTGCTTCGTCCTGCACATATTTACATCACACATTTACATTCACATCAAATGCATCTCATTTCTTTAAATTTTTTAATTAATTGAAAACAAGTGAGTGTTATACTTTCTTTTGCCCGTCAGTTTATAACCGTGTCATATTTCTCATATATAACTAAATGCACATGTGTACATGTGTACACATTTTTTGCCAAGCGCGAGTCAGATATGTCATAGTCAGTGACGTCATGTTCTGGCGCCACTTGAAAAGGTCGGCGCAATTGCTTCTCGTGTTTTTACTGCCGAAAATTATTTTTTTGTTAAAATGTGTTCACACTGAAATGGTCGCTAACATTTTTCGTTTTATTACAAATGGCAAAATTGAACATATAACAATGCCAAAAACGTGTTATAGTGCCTTTAAATGATTTTTTTAAATTTGCATATCGAGACGCAATGATCGTTTTTTCTCTTGGCTTAAATAGACGCAATGATTCCTTTCATGTTGACTAATATAGAACAGACCTTCTCTATGTTCTAATAATTAATATGACATATATAATTTTCAGGAGCTGAAGAATGCCTTCCTTGCAGAGAGCCAGATTAGCGGGAAAGCGCCATTTCTTCTTACTGCAGCTGTACCAGCTAGCAAATACAAGGCTGAAAAGGGATACGACATACCAGCCCTCAATCTGTAAGAATCCTTTTACACCCTTGGCATTCTTGCATGTACAGTCACCACCAAAAGAAACTTTTCTGTTTTGACATAACGGCATTTCTTCTGTTTTGACAAATCAATCAAATAAGCGCAACTGTTACACTATTCCACAATCTGAAACTTCCCTTTTCTTATCAATCATTGTGAATGTACAGTGAAAGCCAAAATAAAGTATACGCGTTGGTTTGAACAACGAGAATAAATCTAATTATGGTATTTCATATTCCAGCCCTCAATCTGTGCAATTCCTTTCACATGTTCACCAATTAATCAGTTTGCATGTTCAGTGGTGGGTTAATAAGCTGATAAGCTGAATCAATTTCATGAAGAAATACATAATCTCCAAAATGTGTGCTCAATGTTTAAGTAAATCATTTGAATGTACAGTGAACGGCAAAATAAATGTTTCTGTTTAGACAGCGGAAATAATCAAATTGAACGGATACCGACTCGAAAACTCACTGATGACGATCGAAAATTCTCAAAACTTTTAACTTTGAAGTGGCCTTTTGAGAAATTTAATATTTCGACCCATACAGTGTTTTAAAACATTTTATATTTGATCCTAATTAACATTACATCGCACCGATGATGGAGTAAGAAACTTTGTCTAATGACCTTCCATTGAAGTTTTTTCAAGCAATCAGCTGACCTAGTGACCATTCAATAAAGCTTCATCTGGCTACTATCGAGTACCCTATTTGTAGTTAAAAAAAAACTTCTAAAGAGTAACGTTTATTCTGCCAAGAAACCTTATATATGATCGCATTAAAGTCACTTCAATGAGCTTCCAAGGACATTACGACGAAAGTTCGTATGATGATTAAGTTGAACTATATTAGCAAACAATGTGTACCTAAACGAGTTCAAATACGATGACGTCAACTGTCGTGCGGAAGGTCAGTAAACCCTCCTTATACATCTGAAATGTTTTCAATGAGGTTTATGGTATATGTCTCTTTAACAGGTACCTTGACTTCATCAACATAATGACATACGATTTCCACGGCGGATGGGATAACTACGTGGGCCAGAACAGCCCCCTGTTCCCCTCCCCTATCGAAGAAGGGGACAACTATTTCCTTAATATTGTAAGTTAAACACAACCGAGAACAGCGCCCCGTTCAATAGCAGCGAGCGCTTAAATTGCTCAATGTAGCGCTCAATGTAGCGCTCAATGAGCGCTTCTTCTCTCTTGAACGACACAGTGCAAATTTCTCAAAGTTTGCTCGCCTTGCTACGTAGCGCTACATTGAGCAATCGCGTTCAAGATAGGTTTCAAAGTAATCGCTCTTTGAGCGATTACTTTGAAACCTATCTTGAACACGGCACTGGTGTTAGACAAGGTCACCATATGTGAGTTTCATTATTATAAGAAAGCGGGCTGATGAATCCAAATTATAATTCCACATGGATGAGATTTTACAAGCATAGGATCATCTTAGTGCTAAGAAAGTTTGGATTGAGTCAATCGTTGCTTTCGCATACTCCGAGGTAATGCTACAATTTAATGAGAATTTCACTCTCGCGTCTTTTGATAACAACTATATCAACACGAGTTGACTAAAGTAAGAAATATTGGAGGCTCGTCGAGGATATTTTAATTCAATCAACGATTGTTGATATAGTTGATGTATCAGAGAGACACGAGGATGAGGTTTGATTTATTACCCAATCAATCATTCATTCATTGACTTATCTTTTACCTGCAATTAGCCTTTCTCAACAGTGAGCTTATTAGCATCATAGCACTGTTACGTCGTCAACTTTGTGACGTCATAGTATTGTAAACAATGTTCCGAGTGATGTCAAAGCCTTGTGACTTCAGAGCTTGATATAGCACATGCAATATCTGCCATTAAGGTTTTGGACAATAAATCTTTATTAATTATTTAGATTTGCTTCTGAATGCAAAGGTTACGTACTTATTCTAGATTTTGGTTAAAGGATTGTTTTTTCAAATGGTAAAAGTAAACAGCGTTATGTACAACTCCACGATAATGAGGGTGTATATAATATTAACAATGTATATACCACTAGACTAATATATACTGAAGTTCAAAAGAACCTCCCTATCAATATATACCAGTTTTGAAAGAAAAAATGATTTCATTTGTTGTCAATATTTCATTTGCTTGTGATATTTTAATTTTGTAATATGTCCAATTACTCGCATTTTTATATACAGCGTGAGACGGTAATGTTTTGGCATACATCTGGAATGCCCAAATACAAGATTGCTGTGGGCCTTGCAGCCTACGGACGGAGCTTCACCCTGAAGACAAACTCCTATGGGCTAGGCGCCCCTGCATCCACCGGCCCCCAAGGGCCCTTCACAAGGGAGTCCGGGTTTTGGTCGTATTATGAGGTACGTTGTCGTCAAAGTTAATATCGCTTTGGGATTCCCTTATGTTTTTTTATAAACTAGGGTAATGGTAAATTTGCAAAGTGTTACTATGATTATGAAATGAAGGTCAAGGTCACATAACCCTATGGGAACATTACTCCGGCTATGGTGAACCTATATGCAAAATATGAAAATAATCCAGTGGAGAGTTCTTGAAATATGCCATTCCATGAGAAACAATTGACATAGGTTAAACACTCCAAAACAAAACTCTGCCACCTGACAAAGTCGGGTTTGAATGGCTTTGATAAGCTTATTTTTTGTTAAGTTATATTGAAAATGTCATATAATGGTACGATACTTTTTATGCGTGTTCCAACACTGATGGGATGCTGAAATAGCTATTTCAAAATTACTTTCGGACAAAATGTTTTTCACTTAATTTCAAAATGCATGAATCATGGAAATTAAGTCAACAAAAAATAAGAGTCACATTATGCACGCGTCGTTACTGTAGAACGTCATAAAACAAGTAAAATCGCCACTTTTCACCCACCCCCCCCCCCCCCATCTCGCCTTGTTAAAGGGGCAGTAGCACGTTTTTTCCGCTCAAATATGTCAATGAAATAAAATTGAAAAATATTTTCACCAATAGTAGAACACCCTTCTCTCTTCGGAAAATCAAGTTAAAAATGAGTGTACATGGTTCAGTAAAGCCATGGGAATTTTTTTTGTCATTCGAAATAATAAAATGTGATCACAATAAGACGACCGCCATGCAATTTTTGCTTTAAACGCAACACCGTTATTAACACTACAGATAATTAGTTTGTGTAATAAGATGTTTTACCCTCTAAAGTAAATATAAATGACTTAAACTATCATTTTAAATGGGAAATTTGAAAAAATTAAATTTGCAAAAAACGTGCTACTGTCCCTTTAAGATGAAAAACACATGGTATGTTGCCAAAACGGACGATTTAGGTTAGTTGGCTTCTGTAAATAACATGTAACTATTTTTAAGTCATATTTAACATGCACGGATTAAACTATCTTGCATTGTTGTTGTCAATGTTCCTTTCGACACAAGTTTATTGTATGTATTTCAGATTTGTATGGAAATCGACAACGACTACAACGGACCAAGACAGGGAAAAGTCTACTACGATACGGACCAAGAAGTTCCATTTTATGTAAAGGATAATTTGTGGGTTGGATATGACAACGAACGTAGCATAAAAGCAAAGGTAATATATGTGTGGATATTTCATTTATTTACATTATTATACCTTCCTTCGGATTATAAATGTCGATAAAACTGACCCTGTGTCAAATAATTTTGTAATTAACATGGTTAGATAAAATGTCGGAATAAAATTTTGTTGTCACATAATGTATCTGAATGCGATTTTTATTTATTGTTTTAATAACTAATTTCAATCGTTTACTACAATCAATGTATGTGAGCAGAACATTTTACAGGAATTGTTCACACAATATGCTATAACTGTTTTACAATGCTTTAAACTGTAGTATCATTTTATTTAATTACAGACTCGTTGGGTAAAAGAGAACGGCTTTGGTGGAATAATGGTATGGTCCCTTGCTCTTGACGACTTCAACCAAATGTGCCCCCATTCGATTAGACCTTACCCCCTAATCCAAGCAGCGAACGAAGAACTGGGTGTACAGATTGCTCAACCGCCACCCTCCTTCCAAGTAATCCAGACCATAAATCCCGTGGATCCCATGCAGTCCCTGCAGCCCGTGAATCCCATGCAGTCCTTGCAGCCCGTGGACCCCCTGCAGTCCTTGCAAATCGTGCAGCCCGGGAATCCCGTGGAGATCGTGCAGCCAGCGTACGCTCAGACTCAACTCCATTTAGTTGTGCAGCCCGCAGTGCCAACTGAACCAGTTATATCAAGCGGACAATGTAAGTATTTTTGGTTATTCTTGGTGTCTTTTGAGGTGTGTTTTCCATGCTTGTTAATACCTTTCGCACATAACGATGTTTTACAGAGCCTGTTCAAGTAGTTGATGTTTTAATTTTCAAGTGCAGCATTTCTTAATTTATACAAGTGCTCGGCAACTTTGTCTGCAGAGAACTGTTCTACATGCAGAAAGGTTTGGGTGCAATGCTACACTGAATTTCAGCGCAGAACCGCTCAATGCATAGCCAACATGGCGTTGTGGGCTTTCTCCCTGCAAGAATACTAGCAGCCGTGTTATAACGTTTAATTGTAACAAACTAATTTATCTAATATCAGCGTAAAATAAGGTGAATTAAGAAAAACAATACATATCAGAATACATTTATGTTGAACACATATATTAAATATATTTGTTACATCATTGCATATTATTTTATTACAGTTTCCGGGTGTCCATCTTCGGGTCATCAAATGTTTCCCCATACAGAATGCAACAAATATATTGAATGTGTCACTGGCCAAATGCACGTGCGAAATTGCCCCGGAATTCTACACTGGGACGATGTCACGAAAGCTTGCAACTGGCCGGAGCAAGCCAAATGTAATGGATATAAATAGACTTCAAGTGGAGAAACCGGAAGTGAAAATTTCGGAGAAAGCGGGGGAGGGAAAACTATCTGTAAAATACTTTAGATCAGTCGATCAATTACATATTTTATGGTTTCTTCGATTAACTTGAGCAAAAAATAAGACAATTTATCCGTTATATTTTACTTTTGATGATGGAAAATAGCATAACGGAAAAAGGGTGTAGTTCATGCAAATCAGACGGGTTCATGCTGCACGATATTCACGTGCAGATTTCAATGTTTACATGTTTATAGTTTTCCCCGATGATGCAGTGCGTGATATTCACGTGCAGATTCAGTTGTTTACATTTTAGACGCAGTTTCCGATGAAATCGTGCAACATGATTATCACGTGCGGATTCAAATGTTAACACTTCGTTAGCTGTCCACGATGAATTCGTGCTGCATGATTTTCACGTGCGGATTCAAATGTTTACATTTACATCTCGGTGAAATCGTGCTGCATGATACCTAAATGCATGCTTTCTACATCCAACAATGAATTTCTTATTTCCATTTTCACGAATGACTTTGAGATAGCTTGTTTGAGAAATTGATTGTTCATCTTTAATATTTTGCAAATAAGACCTTTTTACTTTAAAAAACACTCAAAACACGTCAGAGGTTGACTTTCAATATACATTTTTATGCTAAATTTCTAAAAAAATACGTCATTATAAACAGTTGTTTGCAAAGACGATATTTCCTCGTATTGAGTTTAATTTCAAAGGTCAGAATATTTATTAAGGATTGTTTAATAGGTTCAACAAATAACGAACTTTTAACTTTAATATTTTTATACCGTCTTGCAATTTCAGTTCCCCTTTCCTTATCCGATTTCAATCCCCAAATGTAATTGGTACCGGTATTATTCAATTATTTTTCAAATTTGTAAAATTTCATGAAACTTTTAAAAATGACATTTTCGAAATTATTCCTAAGATTTAAACCTTTAAAAATAAAGCAAATCAACACTGTATAGTACACAGAGTATTCATTATGTCAATGAATGAGAATGAGAATTCAGTTGAGAGAACAAACCTTTGAAATACTTTCGTGATTTTATATGTTAAACTATATACTTTATCGAAAAACTGATGTTTTACAAGTAAACGTAAAAAGAGGGACATTTTGATTTTTAAATGTTTTATTTAGAAAAAACTAAAATTCATATTTCAGTGTTAAACAACACTTTTAAATACATCAAGCCGTATGTATTCTTAACTTCTTGCATTTATTATTTAGAAGTTCAACGATTCAACGAAACTTTGACGAAACTTGAAGACGTAAGTGGTTGTCGTCAAATATAAACAATTTATGATGTTTATTGTTTATCATGTGTTGTTTGTGTATTGTTCTGTTAAATAAACATTTTAACTGGATTATTAGCGTGTCTTTATTTGAAAATAATGACGAATCATTAAATGATAATTTATTATAAATCTTATTTTGAGATGTGTATAAATCTCGCCTTTTGAGGGCTATTAGAAGTGTATTCATAAGAAAACAAATATTTTCTGGATAACAACTTCTGTGTTGTGAACATAAAAGACGTTGCGGAGTATATGCTTACTCCTTCATCAGGGTAATGTGACATAAAGTCGTTTTTATTCAGAAACATTGTTTTATGTATGCATCTGTGGTTCCTTTCACGAAGCAACCTTTGCTAAGGTTAACCTTAACTTTCATTCTTTAAAGGGACACCGCGTCGAGGATAGATAAGAGATTAACAGGTCTGGTAACGCGTCACAGACCCCAAATTTTAGACAATTGAAGTAATAAGTAATAAAACTACTGCATGTAGACAGTGAAACGAAGTGTAACTCGTTAGCAGACACGTTAAAAGTGATCTCATTTCTATCCTCGACGCAGTGTCCCTTTAACAATACTCTAAGGCTGCCTCATTACTTTATGAAATAAGGCCCTGGTTTGTAAGTATTTAAAGGTGCATGGTCAGTTTTGTATGCTATTTTATTTGGTTTCAAAATGTATAAAATTACAATAGGTGTTAGTTTAGGTTATATCTTCTTACTCGACTTTCATATTCAACCCAAATGCTTTATATATATATATATATAAATATATATATATATATATATATATATATATATATATATATATATATATATATATATATATATATATATATATATATATATATATATATCTCACGTATGCATTCGTTATAAAACCTATTAAACGTTATAGATGCAATTCTGTCTTCCTATCTATTTTATTAAAGGTTAATGCTCCTTTATTATAATGAAATATATTAAAGGAATTTCATTATTATTTAGCTTTCAAATTATAGAGACAAGTGGGTTATCAATCATATTTATTGATACATATGTCGACTCCATTGAAAAGAGAAATTACACTATAAACGTTGCCAAACGACCTGTACCGGCCTTCTTATTGAGTGGATTTAGGAAGTCTTGCTTATAGTTCTGTCATTTATTAATTCATGTTGATTAAGAAATAAAGTTCGCTGTACCCCAATGTGTTTTGTAATAAAGTATATTTTTGCCCTGAACTATTATAGTTAAAGCACGAGGACGTTATATCTTCAATGAATAATTCAGCCACATATAATCAAATGTTGATTGTTTCACTCCCGAGGTTTTCTTGAAGTTTCCAGTTTTCCATCCTCTGTGAGAGTGAAATCGCCATTTTAATGTCATCTTTCCTTAAAAAACTCAACGGTTGTGTCACTATATAAATCAACAACGACCATCTTGCAAATGTCCAGATCATTATATCGTCTTCTCAATTGTTTCAATAGGACCATATCAAGCACATGCGTGGTTTTGTTCGTCTTCAAAATCTCACATTTAGGCATTTCTTTTTGCAGTCGCCAAAACGCAATCAATATGGCCTCCATCAACCATTGTTCTGTCTCCCTGAATACTCGGAACATTCATTTATTGACATTGCCAATGATAACAGGTATAGTCTGATGTTTGGACGCTTTGATTGATTCTGTCATCTGTTCCGTAAATTTGAAATGTTATGTAACGATCTTATCGTTGTGATGCCACTCCAGGTCGACCAATTCGGGAACGATCACTGACTGTGTTGATTTAATTATGGCGATCAACTAGTCGAAGGATAGTTGAACGGTGAACTCCAAGCTGTTATGTAACAAAGGCAACGATTATCCAGCAACAATCATACCCCCATTTCAATGAGCTACGATTCGTTGCCGACCGAGAATAGTCGATAAGTCGTTAGTGAGTCGTCAGTGACTCCTTATGAAGCGTGTCTGAGTCCCCTTTAGTTGGCATGGAGCGAAGGTGAGTCTTTAAGAGTCGGGAAGTCAAATATACGGGAGTGAGTTTTGAACATATTCAAAAACTCACTCCCGACTTTTTAAGTCGGGCGATACTCGTTCTTTTCGACCGGAAATTCCAGAAATTCCATCAAGTCGTATTCAGTCATGATCGAATCGTAAGTGGCTCGTATCTTATTCTTAATTGGTCGTGTTAAGTCGTCGTGTCAGTCGTATTTAGTCGTATTGAGTTGTGGTGGTCCCGTGTCAGTCGGGAATAGGTCTTCCCCTAAAATACTTACCGATTCACTCCCGACTGATGCCAACTCACTTACGACTAATCAATACTCAATGACGACCGATGACGACCCGTTCCAGACTAAACACAACAGTCAGCTCAAATAACTCGCACGTGAGTTGTATCTGAATAGTGATGAGTCGTCATGGTCGTGAACGAGTCGTGAGTGGGTCGGGAATGAGTCCATGTCAGAGTCGTGGTGGCGGATTAGTGTCGGGAAAAAGTTGGCAATTAGTCGTGAATGAGTCAGGACTTCCTTCTCACTATGTCGTAAGTAAGTCGTAAGTAAATTTTCCCCGACTCATAGTCGTAGCCGAAAAGTTTGGAAAAGTCGGGAATAGTCGTGAAGACATTTTTGGAAGTCGTAGCTCAGTGAAATGGGCGCACGATCGCGATTGATTGTGAATTTTCAACAAATGATTGTGGCCACTTTACATCCGTATGCACGTGATCAAAGGGCTTTATGCATGAGTTTTACATGCACGTGCATGTATAGTTGCGCTCTGTCAAGTGATTTTGTTGCGGTTTGCTTTTGTGTGAATTTTAAAGCCATTTTACTCCCGAAAAAGGTAGCTTAGGAGTGACGTAACATCAACGTGGTGTATCGAACACCAGTGACAGAATATGCCCATAAAATGTCTTCATAAATCTCTCCAGTGTTTATTAGTTTTAAGGTGTGTTGGGAGTTCAGTATTTATAGAGGTATAAAGAGTGTTTGAAATTAATATTAGTCTGCTCATTTTCACATACAATACTTTGTTAATTAATTAACTAATTTGAAACGGCACAATCGAAAATGAATTTTGAAGAAAAAAAATGTATATAATTAACATTAAAATATTCATTTGTACTTCAAGTATTCGTTCAGCTATCCAGTCAAATAAACAACATGGTTCAATCACATTAGAACATTTGTTTGCACTAAACACCTTAATCAGTTATTTGATGCTATCCACCCGTTAATTTTGACATGTATTACAACCAGTTCATATCATTACCATTAAAATACCCACATGCACTCAAGAACCCAGACACATTTACTATTCCATTGCTTCATACTGATGTTTCTGTACTTAGCTGTACATTGTGTTAAATAATGCAGATCTCTTGGGAACGACCTGTTGTGTTTTATGTATATAAAACAGGTCAAGCGTAACGTGTCTAAGTAGAACATTTGGTACCATTTAATGTTTAGTCCCGTGCTTGGGTTTCGTATGAATTATTAAATAAGAACATATTTGCATTAGAAAAAGTGTGTAGGTGGAAGTATATGAACGTATAAGTACTTTCAAATTAATTATTTAGTAAGAATATATAGTATACCAGCTGCATACCGACAATTTGTTCACCGACATGTGTAACTTAGTCCAAATAACATGTAAATTGACGTTCAATGTAACGACAATAACATTACATCACATACAATGGAAGTGAAATAATCTTAAACGCATCCTGTGATTGTCAATGGTGCATGTTTATGAAATTTGGCAAAATGAAATAAACCATAGTGGCCATGTTTTGAAAATACAAAATTCATTGATTTTTCAAAATAAAAAGTTTCCATATCGACTGAGTGAGAACAATTTTATCACAAATACATTGCATGAATATAAAAGGATATACATGATGTATTTCGACCCAGTTGATCAATTACTGAATATTTCACAGAAGTAAATACAAACTGTAGTTTTGAAAAGATTGACTCGTGGTCACTTCAAATAGCTACCAAAACTGTAAATGTTTACTATGCGGCATCAAAACAGACTATGTTATTGAACACTCAACTGTCTTCTTTTAATGCAATTTTTGATGGTTAAGTTTTCGCGTCGATACGATGCTTCAAAGATATGCCAACATGACATTTGCAGTGAAATACATAAATAGGGGAACTCGGGTATGCAGCAGTAGAAGTTGAAACTCCATAAAATCCTTATTAAGAGAAATAATCGTTAGTTTCACTGATATAAGTTTTGACAACATGAATAGACTACACTCAACCGCGAAAAAAACGTCACCACACTTTCAATAGTGTAAAAAACAAAATACTGCTGCCTGAGAAGGTAGATTTTGAATGTATTCGATAGACACATATTTCATAAAGAAATACTCACAATTTCAGAGTATGATACTTTTAATTTTATGTCAGTTCAAATACGCTTGGGTTGCTGAAATCGCTTTTTCAAAATGGTTTTTGGCAAGAGTGTTTGGCATTTGGGTAAAAAATGTGTAAAATGTAGAAATGTTATTAATAAAACATGTTGTCGACATAACTAACTTTCTTGAACTTATATTTGTTGTCGCGTATTTAGTGTAGGACAACATAAAACAAGCCAAAAAAGCCCTTTTTGACTCTCCAATCTCGTCTTATTAAGGAGATTCGAAAATGACAATTCTTAAAACACGTTTCTCAGAATTATGAACAGATAATGTTTTGAAAATTCAAGATTAGTTTAGTTGGCTTCTGAAGACATGATGTATCTCTGTTTCAGTCGTGTTCATCACTCACGGATAGAGTTACCTTGTATTTTGTATGGCGACGTTTCTTTTGCGGTTGAATGTAGAAATATTATCAATGTTATTACTCTACTGCTATGATACATGTGCTACTTATCTCTATTGACGTATTGAACATTGATTAAGATATCTGTTTCCAGTAATGGATTACAAACCGTGTCAAACACTTCTTAAATGCATCGATACCATTCTGTTACTACTAACCTCAATGACAGTATGTATATTGATTTAAGATATATATGATCCAGTTATGAATTGCAAAACATACCAAACATAGCAATAGTAGACCAAAATATTCCCATTATTCATTTACAGTTAATTCAGAGTATACTTGCTGAGTTCATTTACCGTGTAATCGAAGTATTGAATTATACATGCCTTTATGAAAACGCGTCTTATTATTTATTATTGATTACGTGATATATCTTATTGCTATGCCCCTTCAAATATGAAAGAAATGTATATGTAAATACAGAAAGTATCATGACGTCATAAAATTGCTCTTTCAATATTGTTTTAAGCATTAGATATGCCAATAGAAATATATTTCTACCTAGATGTAACAGCGGAGTATTTGTCTTTAAATATTTTCATAAATTGTATGGATGTTAAAGTTAGTCACTATGGCAATGTTTAAAGTAACAAAAACAAAACATGGTCCGCAAATAGAACCGAACAATAGATTAGGGTTTTATTTATTTATTTAATTCATCAATATAACATAAACGTCAATAACGTCCTTTGTACATGACTATAGCAATCACTTATGATTGTGAGCACTCATTTTTTTTCTTCATTTTTGAAAAAAAATCACAAAGAACCAAATACATCTTTCTGTTGACAATTGCTCTCTCTATTTATATTGGCGTAAATTATATTATATAATAAATTTTTTTTTATACAAAACTGAAACGTTTGCTATTATTCTAAGTGGATTAAATGGAATGATAAATTTCGTCATACATCCACTCTTAATAAACGCCCAATGCATAATTCTAACACACATACATGCAATGTAACACAGGTGCGAACATGTACATTAAAATACATTCATTCATGCTAAAAATCAACATATAGATGAACACAATAAGTACTGATTGATTGTTTTCCAATTTTGGCTCATGAAACAAACGCAATTTACTTACCCGTATAAAAGCATTTTTGACATTTGATGATATCGAATTATTTTCTGGTTGACCAAAACATTTTATCCTACCCAGATTATATTCTACAGGTACACATAAATTTCCTTTGAAAAATGTTATTTGATACTGAAAAGAAATAATACAGATTAAACCTTCACTTTTTCTAGACATCCATATTGTTAAAATAAACTCTGCTCATTTTGTCATCATTTAAAAAAAGTGTTTGTTAGAAACTTAATACCGAACTGTTCATTAAGTTTGTTTTACAAATATATCCGGAAAGTCTGCTAACGTACTCTTGCATCTTACTGCAAATATGTAAATTGACATTCATTGTATCGTCAATGAAATTACATCATATACAATGACAATGAATCATTCTCTATCACCCTCTATTGAATATTACACAGAAGAAAACCAAAACGGTAGTTTTGATAATATTCACCCCTGGTCACTTCAAAGAGCTGCCAAAACTTTTACACTTTACTATGAAGTATACCATTAGACTTTGCTATGTCAACTGTCTTCTTGCGAAACTGTAAATACCCCAAGTTAAATATTAATAATAATGGATATTTGTACAGGCGCCTATATCCAGGTACTAATACCAGCTCATGGGGCTGAGATCAGAAGGGTAAAGAGAATTGAAAATGTCTACTGGGGATAAGCGAGTTGGAAGTAGTGGGTTTTGAGAGAGGATTTGAAACACTGTAAAGAAGTGGCAGATTTGACTTCAGTTGGTAGAGAGTTTCATAATGAGGCAGCTGTGAATTCAAAGGTTCTTTGACCATAGGATGAGAGTCTGACAAGGGGAATAGTGAGAAGACGTTGGTTCCGTGACCTCAATGTTCGGCTTGGCTTGTACAAGGAGAGGAGATCAGACAAATAGGCTGGAGCTTGTCCATGGAGACACTTGTAGGTGATACACATGACTTTGAAGTTAATGCGAAATTCTACAGGAAGCCAGTGGAGGAACTTTAGAGAAGAGAAGTTACATGACATTTCACTGAAATACATAATTTGATGAACAAACTTTTAGGATGCAGCTGTATATCTTGAACTGGTTCATCTAGGTTCATGATGTTTTTAGTGAAGTACTTCCGCGTACAGTACTATACAAAGTTTTGCTTACCAGACGCAATTCTCGCTCGTAAGGGAACTTACTTTTTACCACTACTGTATTATATTATAATGCAACCTATTAGCATAATAAGTGTTTTCTCTTTTCTTATTAATTCAGGCAGAAATCCCAAGGCTATTCACGATTAACGTAACACGGAAACGCATGCAATAGGCATCGGTTCACAAGTTACTATTTGCATGGGGAACAATGCACACGCGATCATGAAATTTAAATTCATGTTTTTACATTTCACGATTGTTGTCGATAGTTTCAAACAAACTCGCTAAAGTCATGCCTTTTACATTGCCTGCGAGTTATAAGAGGGGAATTCTAGCTTGAACGAAAATGCTTATTTCTTTGCCCAGAAACCCGATAATAATTTGTCGTATCAATATTTTTCTCAATTATTAATAATATGTCAGTATATATAAATCAATCTAAATTGACGTTCAAGAGAAACTACCCACTTTAAAAAATGGTTATTGCCATGAACTTAACTCCATTAATTCCAAAACTTTTATTGATTATTTGTTGTGTGATTGTGTGACACATATATATTCTATTTCACTCGTTATAAAAAGTATTAGATTATTTTACTTGTGAACGTTAGTATACTTTAAACGACAAGATTTATCATCTTTCAAATGATCATGACACTTCTCTACACATATAATCAAATCATCATCACAAATCAAATCCCAAACACGAATCATTCAGTGGCGGGTCCTGTCCCCTCTACAATACTTGAGAATTCCTTGACCCTGGGTATGATATTTCATTTCAATAGTCTACTGTACCATCCTTAACGCTATTTGTAGAACAATCACCATTCGCCCCATTTCCTTGATCACAGCCTCAGCATAGTGTTCTACCAGTCACAATTTGCTAAGAATCATTTTTATTGATTCACCAATAACTGTATAGTCAAGTTTGATTTGAAAATTGTGAGACAGGGTAAGGCCTAAACAAAAAAAAAAAATTTTTTTGTGTCTTTTCAGGTTGACAAAAATGATGCGATGACGCGATTCTTTTTTAACGACATTTTTGTTTTTGGAATGAAGAGATAAACAAACAAAATTTATAAAATTATTTATATAAATGAAGCACAAACCCTCTTAAAGATGTGTTACTATACCAAATAGTCAATAATCTCACCCCTGCACTCCATCTGATCAGAAATGAGTGACATTTTCTATGTCCAATGTTTTCTCAGGCTAAAAAATTAGAGTTATCTGCCCCTTACTTTTTTAAAACCTAAAAAAAAGACCTGAGGCGTGGATTTGACACTGACGGGGGCGGAAACAAGAATTTTTTTTGGGGGGGGGGGGGCTTAATTTAAGGCTGTTCTCACATATATTATTGAAGGCTGTATGTGATGTTAATGTTATTGTTTCGATCTTTAAACTGGAAGATAGTTTCCAAGAAAACTGTATATTTGCCTCTCATATTGTGTATGACATTATTGCGTGATGTTGCGCACGGTACACAAGGGCTATCATGAGTATTAGAGCTCCAGTCGAGATCAATTAGTACCGGAAATATTGCTTTACATTATACGTGCATTTATATCTTATCAAACGAATTTGTCTGCATTTGTGTCACTAGATATTTGGAAATAACTTTTTTATACAATAATTTAAAAAACTGTTTTATGATCATTAACGATAGCCACATCTGGTATTCGAATACTCCAATCCGAGGACTCGAGCCCTAGTATCCCATTTTGTACTGATAAAGTTACATTCCTTAGCAAATTGTGAGAAGTATTCGTACTGGAAAGAGTTCATCCATAACTGGTTAAAAATTAAACGAAATTTACATGATTATAAAATTTGATAAAATTAACGCAAATAGATTGGAGAACACAGTTCCATATGATTGTTCTTCTGTTTTCTGTTCAATATCCGATATTTACAAGTTGTCATTTGATTGGCGGGATCCCGCATATGCGCAGAAGAGCAGATCCATTACTGTACTGATGTCACAGATAGGTATTCACAATCTTTCAGTACCATCCACAAACATAATTTCCTCAGCTAAACGAATGCTCTGCTCATGCGCAGAGGAACACAGCCGCAGATCCTTTCATTCCAAAATGAAATGACGAAACAAAGAATGTCATAGCTCCAGCTCTGTGCAACGCACGGGGCGGTAATTTGATTGGCCAATCCGGCACGTGCGCAGAGCACAAATTCTTCAGATCACTCCGTGAGATCATTATTTCGCAAAGAACTAAGTCAGTGAAAAACACACAAAAGCTGTCAGTAAAGTCAAAGTTTTAAAACTTGGTGAAATGGTTTCTCCGGAATTGTCTGAATTACAAGCATAGCCGATGCAGCAAGATGTGCACCGAAGCTGTGTTATACCGTAGCCGAAGGCCCTGCATCCGTAGTAGCAATCTTCAGAACAGCTTCGACTTATACTTATCGTCATTCCTTTGACCGTTGTCCTCTCCACCTATAAAGGACAAAAAGTGTGTTACTCATTTAGTAAAACGTAAGCATATATGGATACGTGCAACATCCATGGTCCCCCATGACTTGTGAGTCCTTAAAGGGATGGTTCTGTCGCCATATTAGATTGTTTGGCATTGCGTGAAATGAAAACACGCTATAATGTACATAATTTTACAACTTTGTAATCACCAAAAACATACACTGATAGAGTATTCACACATAACATATCATAAAGATAATAAACAATTTGATGTTATGCTGTAGCGAAGTTTTCCCCTCTCGCAGCGCCGATGAATGGCTTCAGTTCTCATTGTATATTTCAACAAATGTGCGCTTGTATTTATCAAATAATGAAATAACATCATCAAAAGATTACCTCCATTAGTATCTTTCAGTTTGACTGAGTTATAATCATGTATTAATAACAAATATATGTTAACAGGGATATCCCCTCGAATTTCGTTTCCACAAAATACCCCGTTAGAACCCTCCTTTTAAAGCGAGTCACCGTCGAAGGGGTTAATCATTATAGACCCAGGTCCGCTAACGAGATTCACATCTTTCACAGGGATTGCAGGGTATATATAAATATGGGTCCTATGGAAAAAGCCTACGGTGACTCGCTTTAAAGAGAGGATTCTATCAGAGTAATTATGTGAGGAAACGAAATTCGGAAGCCATGTCTGCCGACAAGTTTTATTCTTTTCAAATTGTAAAATTAGTAAAACAGCGTCCCTCACATGTCAATAACGTTGATGAATGTGTCAAAGAAATGAAACATACTGAAAATAAAATGAAATGAAAACCATGAATCATATATATTTCAAGATAATCATTAAATCAACTATACGTTCAAATGTAGCTACGTGGTGCATTAGAATATGAAACATGTATAATAAGGGTTATTAAAGTCTCGGTACGATCATTATTTCAGTGGAGACGAAGATAATTCGTGAGACGCATTATTATTTTTAGATGACTTAAAAATGCAAAATATTTTACTCAACGAATGATGAACACGACCGAAACATAGATTTTGTCTAGAATAAGGGGATAACAAAACAACGATTTCTGAAACTCTCAAACTTTATAAAATTCGTGTTTTTCAGAAATATGAACAAATTTTAAAGTAAGTTTAGTAGACCTCTGAATACATGCATTGGTGTAACTCCGTTTCAGTGGTATTTATCATTCGTGTTTTGAAATGTCTTGTATTTTGTATGGTGACGTTTCTTTTTTGATTAACTGTACTGCCGTACAAGGAATGACATCATGACTACACAAAGAACACTGACGTATTGGTTAACTAACATCATGTCGTTTAATGGCATCAGTGAATGATTTTGTTTGTTAAGTATCGTAATTCGATTATTCTATTACACTGTCAAAAGCTGAACTAGTTCTACTCGTTTTTTCCTGAATAATCGATTAAAGGATCGGAATAAATAACCAAACCAAGTGGCAAATGACTGACTGTAGTTAGAAACGCCAACGCTGGCAGCATCGATTATTGAGGAAAAACATGATTATTCCATGGAATATGAAAATGGAAATCATTTCGTTTTAAACATGATACTGTACACATTTAATATCTACAATAGCCCGAAATATAAAAATGATTCCTAGAAGCTAGAATAAATCGATGTTTAATAAACTGAAGTACAAAGAAATTACACACCTCAGTTGGATTTATCACATGTATGATTTTCAATTTCAGATATTTAAAATGTTTAACGTCGTACGCTAGAACTGAATAGTGCAGGCGTTTTGTCATTTGTCAAATAATACTTCTACGCGGCCTTTAATTTAAAAACATTATATCTAAATTTATGAAATCTTAAAAAATTGATTTCGATGAAACACAACTGTTCACCGACACATAATAATTAATGATCAATAATCAATAAATGTGTCTCATTCGTCACATTTTCAACATTTCATGGTAGGGATCATGTGTAAGTTTCATTTCTTACCCCCGTCATTATTAAACAAAGATTTTTTAACTAAACAACCAGGCACTAGGTTATAAATTCAAACTAGTGCAGGTATGTATTATTGTAATCGTGCCACTCTCAAATGCATAATATTTCTTGTAAAATATCCAATTAATCGAAACCAGGGGAGGTGTGTACTTTCTTTTGTACTTCAGTATAGTTAGGAGACCAGGCCCAGAATGATGAGAGTTTGAAACTATATACTACACATCAGAACTTCAGACTCACCCATTTTAATGTTGCCGCTTACTTTACTAAGCTTCATTATTAAGAAGCATTTACACTCAACCGCAAAAGAAACGTCACCATACAGAATACAGGATATTTCAATCAACGGGTGATATAACTGACTGAAACAGAGATACATCATGTCTCTAGAAGCCAACTGAACTAAATTTGAAGTTTAAAAACATTATCTTTTCATATTTCTGAGAAGCTCACACTTCAAAAATCGTCGTTTTCGAATCTCCTTAACTAGACGAGTTTGGCGAGTGAGATGTGGTATTTTTGGCTTGTTTTATCACGTCCTACAGTAAAGGCGCGTCAACAAATTTAAGTCCAAGAAGGTTATTGATATCAACTTCATCATTTTTAACTTAAATTCTACATTTTTATGAATTTTAAGTTAAATGCCAAACATTCTGGCCAAACAACAGTTAGAGCGATTTCAGCACCCAAAGTTTACTTGAATAGATAAAAAAAAGAAAAAAGTATTATATTCTGATATATGAAATTGATGGTGCCTCTTTACAAATCACGTCCCTATAATATGCATTAAAAATCGACTTCCTCAGGCAGCAGTATTTCGAATTCTTGACTGTTGAAAATGTCGTGACGTTTCTTTTGCGGTTGAGTGTAGTATATGTACTTCATGTTCTCTTGTGTTAAATAATTCATGTTAATCTAATGAAAACCGATCTCCTTTGGTACACTTGATGAACCGCATTGATTAAACTATACATAATTGTTATGGAAAGGACAACAACGATTTGGCCTACTCAAATCAGTTGCCAGGACAAAATGGGTTTTGACAATTGATACAGCAAACAGTTCCACTCGAGTTAACATCAACGATTATCTGCCACTAACGATCGAGATCATCACGTCAAAGATACGGTTAATATCCTCATTATCAGTTGGGATCGATGTGATCTGAATTAACATGTAATCCGTGGATCTGAAATTTGTAGAATTTGATCTGTAGAATGTGATGTGATATATTTGTAAATGAACTTCAATCTGAATTCAACGAACTTATGAATCTGTAAAATACAATTTTCTGCATTTGATTAATCAGTTAAAATTATTTCATTCAATCTTTTAAAGTAATTTTTAAAAATTATGGAGTTTAAATGCTAAGATTCGCCGTGACCTTCAAAATAATACCAAGGTCACCAAATCTCATCGAACCCTTGATGTAAAATATAAATAAATCCAGTGAACCTTTCTTGGGTAATCGAGCTGAAAAAACGTAACAAATAGATGGAAAAAAGGCTTTGCTGTGACCTTGAATATAATCCCGAGGTCATTAAACTCTTGCAATGGCGTATTGCTTAATAGAAGCTCTGCGACATAGATTAAGGAAACAGTTCTTGAGATATCCATCTGACAAGGGTAACTTGTGTCTTGTGACCTTGGAGTAAGGTCAAAGTCATACACTGCTATTGGACTCCCACCTTACCCGTGGAAGTGTGTCATATGACTTTTACGAAACGAGTGTGAATTTTTGTATTGCCCGAGCGAGAGCGAGGGTTATACACAAATTTGCACGAGTTTCGTAAAAGTCATACGACACACTTTCGAGTGTTATAGTTTCTTTATTATCCATTCTATTCCATTTGATTTGCGTAAAAATAATCAGAAACCGGCCCACTACTCTTGCGACGGCAGCTGCAGTGACGTCACCAACAATCGTTTTATGACGTCACAGTCGACAAAATAAGGGAAGCCGCGGTGAAACAATCGTTGCTAGGCAAACGTGATATGTGCACATGTACTCATGAACATATAAACTCGGTTATTTTCAACCATATGGGCAAAAAAGTTTATTACGAACGTGTAATTTTTAGTGTGTTCGTGTCGAATACTTCATCCACATTTTTATGCTAAAAGCACGATGAAGGATCATAACTTGATTACATTATTTCAACTTGTCTTTAAGTTTGAATTCCCAAAGTCTACATGTATTTATCGGAATTTCGCTTTGCTGTTAATCTATAAATCAACGTATTCCACTTCAACAAAGATATACATGTAGTTAAATAATACCATTCAATAACAGATGCTTGTTAAACAATGCAACCTTGCAAATGCCTCAACTGATTTAATGTTTGGTAAAATGAAAGTCAAAGAGTTGTCCTGTGCAATATCAATTATCAATAAATCAATCTATTCATTATCAACATGAAAGTAGTTAATTATAGCCCGTCAGTGTCAATGAAAACAATTATTGTGAAAATACCTCAGTTGAATTATTAAGCGCGATTCTTTTTTCAATCAATGGTAAACAATTATGAAAGGTTAAAGGGGCAGTAGCACGTTTCCCCGCCCAAATAAGTTGATGAAATGTATTTGAAAAATAATGTCACAAATAGTAAAACATCATTCTCTATTCGAAAAATCAAGTTAAAAAATGAGTTTAAATGGTTCCGCAAAGCCATGGGAATCGTTTTTGTCAATCGAAATAATAAAATGGCCGCCATGCAATTTATGCTTTATACGCAACACCGTTATTACAACTGCAGATCATTGGTTTGTGTAATAGGATGTGTTTTCCTCTAAAGTAAATTTAAATGGCACAAACTATCATTATAAATAGGAAATTTGAAAAAATAAATTTTGCAAAAAATGTGCTACTGCCCCTTTAATCCATGGTCATCATGGTCCATAAGTTGATTATCATTTAGGAATCTACTGGTCATTGGCTGTCCCAGTCAGGAGGGGCGTTAGGTTTAGACATTTTCAGTAATGGCTAATCGAGTACATTTTCCGAGACTGATGTATTTTGTCTTGGTGTATCTGAATAGGATCTTAAAAATTCTCTCAACTAGTCAAATTATTTTGTTTCTAATGCATGACCCTGGTTTCGAACATGCAACCCTTCGCTTGGTAGTCAGCAATTCTAGCCATAAGGCTACAATACGCTATTAGAAACCTTAGCTTTGTTTGTCATTTAGAAACCTGCGTTCTATTCAAGTCTTTTAACGCATGGAAGGCATGGAAAATCAGAGTTTTAGCTGTCAATCACATTGCTTCGCGTGGAAGTTTTGCGCTGCACGTGCGTGGGAGAATCTATTTCATGAGGGTCGCAGATACTTGTACCATATCCTATGAATGAGCACCGAAATGTGCAAAATAATTGATTTTGGTGCCCCATAATTGAAATTTATTGTTTCAAATGTAAAATAATCACAAATGCATGTTTCGTGACGTCATACATGGATTTAGATTGAGAATGCATTCGGAGCAGTGGATTCGTTAACAATAATCAACTCCCCACTTCGGGGCTCGTTGGTTATTTTTAACGAATCCACAGCTCCTCATGCATTCTCCATTACACATTTAGAAGTGCATACAAAAGATGCAATACAAGCATGAATTCTTGAGATTACGAGAACGAGAATCAGTTAGCGAATGTGAATGTAATAATGTACCCAATTCTATACTATTATTTTATATACAGCTGTATATATATAACCATGGTTAGCCAGCTATTTCGGTCTTTTGGGCCTCATCAGCATGGTGTGTGTGGAACATGGTTGGGCTTTTAGGTATGCAACGTTATCAACGCAACAAAGCAGTTTAAGAAAGTCCCACTCATTTGCATAATATGTATATAATACATATATAATACATTTCAATATATTATTAACATGCTCTGTAATAATAAAACAGTGAATGAATACATAAAGCTGTCTTTGTACGACAATCCATCTTTACTATCTCTAAAGAATACTTATTCGGTTTAAAAAACAACCATACATCAACAAGAACAAATCATTGTTATATCTTGTTTTATGTTTTTCTACGCAATTGCTCTCTAAATAAATTAAGAACCTTTGAATGGTTTCATTCAGTTATATTTACCTTCAAGGGCCATTAATGCTAATGATATATTATGAATAATGAATGATTTATATGTCACGAAAAACCCGTTGACAATAAAATCCATTTTAATGAAAAGGACGTTAACATAATCGATATCTCACAAACATGACAATATCAAGGTAAAGGAAATCGTCTAATTGATACTTTGATAACATATTTAGCAATCTATACTCACGTATTAAAGGGACTGCAATTCGCTTTTAATATAAATGTTATCAATTGCAAAACAACCCTCCTCAATCTACAGATAGAGTTCTAAACGAACGGCTATGGTTTGATTTAAACATATTTATTTAAAAGAATGGATTTGGCGCAAGTTATCCAATCAATGAAACCCTCTCCGATTTACAATATATATGACATTTAATAATGAAGTTATACACATATGTACAAAGATATATATTATATACATAGAAGGAGACTTCAATTTACAAATGGAAATACACAGACCTGAGCAAGGGAAATGATAGGAAAATAAATAGGAATTGTACTTACATAATGATAGTTTATCATCTTGCTATCATCTAATCATTAACTCTTTCAGAGAATAATATATACGTCTGAACGTTACCATTGTAAGAAAGATCTCCACTGCCATTTATCAGTAGTTCTCTAGAGTTACCAATGCTCTGCTATTACGTATTCTACTAATTATTTCAAAACATTTGATGTCTGATATTAGAATAAGTCATACACTCCATAAAAAAAATGGTGAGAATGTTCACAGATACATTTGCAATTACAGCCAGGATGTTCTAAGAGCCCAATTTTATATAAATGGTCGTTTAATTTGCCATCTGAATATCTTTAGTGGGTATGAATTATGTTGAGTTCAATGGTTATGGTTCGGTTAAGGAATTATCAAAAGGTGTCCACATTTATATGGTCGCTGGTGGTTTCGTTTTATTCGTAACATCGTAACAACGTTTTCTGCGACTGCGAATGTGCCTGTTCAAGGATACATGCATAAACATTTGTCATAAATGTCAAATTTAAACATGATTAAAATAATACACGTACTTTTATTTCAATTCAATTAGCAATCTGTATATGTTTGAAGGCTAATGTTGCAATTTTTTGCAAATGTGGGATGCCTTTTAATTTAACTTTCTGTAAAATCATAAATCGCAAAATTTTATAATAAAATCTTTTTTAAAGATCTACTTATAAATCTGATAGGCAGGTTACTTCCTTCTTATGATTTCATGTTTTCTTTTACAAATCAACCATATTTTGAATATACAGGCATAGAATTCACAGTATTATTACACCCTGCATGGCTGTTTTATTGTTTTATCACGTTCATATTCGAACGAATTTCGATTTCCTATATATCACATATTTATACATTTATCATCGTCACTTGGTGGGATTTATTCATTCCTTAATTTCCTCTGTTATTCATAACTTCATGTGAGGTGAAAATATTCGAAAATCTCTATATAAAGAAGATGGTCCCTTTGGACATATATTTGTTGTCTGTTCCCTTTGAGAATTCTGTTCCATGCACCTCGATTCCCTTATCATTTGTTCCACCTCATTTCCCTAATTATCTGTTCCAATGGAACCATAATCAATTAAACATTAATCCATATTCATTGTAATTGTTACCGTTGAGCTTTTCTCTCGTGTATTTGTACAGCGCTTAGGCCAATCCTATCCAACACAAAGCTATATTTACATTAATAAACATTGACAATAATGGTAACAGAATATGAACAGTCATGCTACAGATAATTCTATATCTGCACTACACATATACTGTACATTGATTATATTAGAGAGTTTTGTTGATATACATACGTGTTATCATGTTGCCGAATGAAAATCAATTTGAAAATCGTGAGATAAGTCATGACATTTACATATTCACGCACGCACTTAATTCATAATAGCTAAACAAATGCTGCTCTTTTTCTTCCATTGTTGGTTGAAGTAGAAATATATGTACCTACTTCGCGGATATTTACATTTCATACGACATACGTTTCGTTGCCATGGTTTCTGATCATTTGCGGGGTAACTCGTTTAATAAAAAGTATGAGGGTATGGTTGTTCTGGTAAGGGTGGCACACATTTCACGGGAAGGTCGTGCAGCACGATGAAATATACACGTCGTCAAATCGTCTCTTCGTGTGGAATAATTCACGTGAACTTGGAGCTTCACGTGCAAGACGATGAAATAAACAAGCAATCTCCAGTAAATGTCAAAACATATCAGTTTTAAACACACTTTCCCAGTGCAAGGGTAAATTCACGTGCCACGTGCAACACGGTGAAATGTACAAGTAAGCTAAAGAATGGAAATCGTCGAAAAGTGGCACGTCTTTGAAAGACATTTTGAAAGGATTTTGTCGCAAAAGGGTCACTTATCGAAATTAAGTTCCTCTTCAATATCTTTATCAACAAACTTAAGTTTGATAATTACTCTGATCAGAAATTGGAAATACAGGAGACGTATTCCAAGTTTATTTTTTGCAAATATATTCTTTAAATTAATTAAGTTATTGACCAAAAGCATTGATAATACCCCGAAAGATTGAACACCAAAGAACAAAAACAGCAATATATTTATAAATATACTAACAATGTTTCGAAATATAAAACACAATAAACAGACTAAACAAGTAACCAGTAATGAAAAAGCTTTTAAAAACATCAATTATTCTACTTTACAAGAATTTAAAGTACAAACAATCACATATCCAAGCCATTATTTAATCAATATGTGTGTACCCATATCCACCCCTACTCCATTTATCAATTATGATATTTAATAAAATCAACAATTGACAAATATTAATTATCGATTTAAGGAAGGTTGTTACTTGTTGGCGAATTTTCGTAAAACAAGTCATCAGCTACCATAGAAACCACCAAAACACTTTTAACATTTTACAACTGGCCCGTGTTTCCAAAGTTGATGCAATCGATGCCTGAACACTGTACCTCCTTTCTTATATTTATACCATTAATGCGGCAGTCTGTACTGGCAACGAAAGCGGTAATGTCCCCATTAAGACCTTTAAGTGACAAAACTTGTAAGCATAGAGAAAGCATACATTTGCTTTGGAATTGTTGGCCGTAAAAATACATCTATTAAGGACTTTTGTTTGAGTAACGAACGACAAACAGGCATTTAGATGGTTCAATATTGAAAGTAACTTGATCAACGAGTCAGAACGTAGGAAAAATATTTTGGGTTAATTATTGAAAACATAACAGCCACTTTTGTTTTGAAGTGGTACTTTACTTGGGTAACTGTAACCTCGTAAATTAGTTCAAGTCATCAAAAGTGAAAGTTAATTAATTTATAAATATTTGAATAATGGACTAACCTGACACAAGTAAAGTAATAAAGGTTCAAATTTATTATTTAAATTTAAAAGTTATTGCAAAATGTCAACTTCCCAATGCAAGGCATAACTCTTGCCAGTCTCCATTGCTGGCTGATTTAGACCTTGTAGTATTTCCTTAAGAAATCTGTGTTTAGAAATCCAGGCCCGCTATGCAATTCTAGTGCAGCGATTCACTTTTTTGACACAGCAAAGCGAGGGAAATACCGCAAGGGTTAAATCAGCCAGCAGACTTGCAAGAGTTATGCCTTGCGTTTGGAAGTTGGCAAAATGTATGTGTTTGGTTTGTTATGAAAATAAAACCTCAAAAATGAAATTTAGTCCTGAAATGTGCAAGTGAATTGATTTGCATAGTAATACTTAGATCATACAATAATTAAACAGAAGGACCATATTTTCCTGACAAGCTCCACGTTTCCCTGATCTCCATTCTCTCAACACAAAGGTTGCTGGATTCATTTCTTCCCACATTACGTAGGTAAAATGCAGTGGGTAACCTCTGCATGGAGAAAATATCACCTCTGTTTGAAAACCCCCCATTAACTTTCTAAGCCACTCGATGACATAAACATCAAGGAAAGACGAATATTCTCTCAATCTCATTTAAATCAGACAGTACTAGTACTCGTACCTCGCTTGTCGATTCGAATACTACCCCGCAGAGGGTACTAATCACTTAAAAAAATTCAACCAATCACAAGCCCCTTTAGGGATGACATGTGGTGTGTCCTATGTCAAGTCGATCCACTGGCTTTCCAGCCTCGTCACTGATTGGCTAGAGTAAAAGGTCACCTGACATGACCTATGTGTTGCAGTGCTCAGATCAGAAACGTAGCGGGGTAGAAGTGTTACGTTTGATGTGATTTAAAGGGAGGGTTCTGTCGCCATCTTGGATTTGTTTGCATTACGTGAACTGAAAACACGTTATATTGTACCTTTTGTATATTGTAACTTTTTCATAATATCATACATACACTGATATAGAGAGTATTCACATAGTAACACATAGGTGTCATAAACTAATGAACAATTTGATGTTGTGCTGTAACGAAGTTTTCCCCCACTCGCAGCGCCGATGGATGGCTTCAGTTCTCATTGTTTTTATTTTTCAACAAATGTGTACTTGTGTTTATCAAGTTGTGAAACATAAAGTCATTAAAATATAACCCTCATTACTATCTTTCAATTCGACTGTGTTTTAATCATGTATTAATAACATATATGTGTAAACAGGAATATCCTCATGAGTTTCCACAAAAAATATCTCGATAGAACCCTCCTTTTAAATGAGATGGGATGTTTTAAATCAAAAGGAAAGTTATTCTGTTATCTTGCAGTAAATGAGATTGGATATTCTCTACATGTCAAGAGGACGACAAATGAAACTTATTTACCTTGCAGTAAGTGTCCTGTTCATGACACTTGGTGATGGGGATGGTAGTCAGGTTGCTTTGACACGGCGTGAACGGGTCCCAGAAGAACTTGAACGTTTCTGAACAGTCGAAACAGCTCAGATTCCGTGTTGGACTGACCGTGGAACACGTGACTGAATATAGAAAAAAACATTTTGCTTTGGATAATCGTCAACATGACATTTGATTATTTAAATATCTAAATAAATATGATAAATAAATGAGCAAAGAATCGAGAAAATAATAATATACAAAAACATGCGACGTTTAGACATAGACGCCAAGCAAGACGGACGAGAAACGAGGAACGCTTGGCAATGTGTTATGCAATGACGGAATGTAACGGTAATCAGTCAGTAATTAATTACGCCTTTCAAGGTAATGAGGACTCTAAATGAAATGTTGCTTTCGCGGCAGACCATATTTCTCAAATTTGGCTTTCACGGGTGGACACCAAGGTAACATGACTCGCGAGATAACGATCTAGGATTATTTTGATAAGTCAGTAATATCTAGGGCTGATTATTGCACCAAATTTCGTATTGCGATATTTTGTAATACATACAACCTGTATTGCAATACGTATTGCAATATATTGAGTGAACTCAACATCCCTCTTTTATGCTTCTGTTTACAGTTTATACATTACACATTTAGTAGATAAACCTTTCAAATCTGCCATATGACTAGTACTGTGGTGATGAGTAATACTTGATTTAAAGTTTGAAACTGTTTTAGACTGACGACTGTCGTTGACAGTGGAGGTCCAGCTGCTCTCGTTCTCCTGGATTTATCGGCCGCTTTTGATACGGTTGCTACTGCTATCAAGACATCAAGTACAATATGGACTCAATGATGCAGTTCTTCTCTGGTTCGAGTCGTACTTAACAAACAGGACACAGTATGTTGCTGTTCACAATGATATTTCTAAAAAGACTGTGCTTCATTGTGGCGTCCCACAAGGATCGGTGTTAGGTCCGGCACTATTCTCTCTCTACACCAAAGAAATTGGCGACCTGTTGTGTGAGATGGGAACAAATCATCATCTCTATGCTGATGATGCACAGCTGCTTGACCAAGTAGTTGGGGACACACATTTTGAATTCTTCAGGATCGAAGATGCCATTGATCATATTGGAACATGGATGTTCAAAAACAAACTAAAACGTAATCAGCACAAAACGGAATTCATGATTGTTGGCACTAACAGGATGTTAACACATTCACACACAGTTGAAAGCTGGAGATCAAGCTATTCAGCCGTCACCATGTTTAAGGGATCTTGGTGTTCTACTTCAATCGGACCTCTCCATGAAGAACCACGTTTCTGACATATGCAGGAAGTGTTACTTCCATCTCCGCAACATTGGACAGATCCGGCATCTTCTGACTCAAGATGCAGCGGCTGCATTGGCGAGAACACTAATTCTTTCAAGACTGGATTACTGCAACAGCTTGTTGGTTGCAGCTTCAAAAGAATCCATTCAAAAAATTCAAAAAATTCAGAATACAGCAGCTCGCATAGTCACTTTAAAACCAAAACATTGCCATATTACCCCAATTCTTATGTCTCTTCATTGGTTGCCCATCAAAGCACGCATCGACTACAAGATCCTCACACTTGCCTATCAGTGCATTCATGGCACAGCGCCCCAGTATCTTGAAGAACTCCTCTCTCCATATATTCCAGCAAGAACTCTGCGGTCATCCTCATCAAATCTTCTCTGTATACCTAAGTGGAAACTTGCATCGTTCGGATCACGAACTTACCAGAACATGGCTTCAGTGAAATGGAACTCCCTCCCTGATGAACTCAAACTATTTCCAACTCTAGACAATTTTAAATCTCATCTTAAAACCTATCTCTACAAGCAGTCTTATATCAATTGACTTTATTGTCAGCGCTTTGAGCATACTTAGTGTGGAGTTTAGCGCTAAAGAAATGGACACATAATTATCATTATTACGATGGGTGGTAGGTAGAACGTTCCAAGAACATATTGTTGATGGGAAGAAGAAATTGTTTGAATGTTTCAATATTTTGTAAGGAGTAGATATGTTTTGACATTGTTTTGACAATCAATGCTGGTGAAAGGTGCCTGATGCTGAGGGTGTGGACTCCGCAAATTGTTAACATCATAATAATAAAATGATAAATATAATTGAATTATAAAATCGAGAGGTGTTAATAATTGATATTGTAAAAAATAGTGCCCAAATGTGTGTATGATTTAAAAAGTGAGTCAAATCTATATTTTAAGCTTTTAAATTAAGTTTGAGATTCATTGAAACATTTGTTGGGTTAGGTTATTGATGAAATGAGTTTCTACCTTTGGTTTTGATACATTGAACATTAAAAAAGAAGTGACAATTATTTTCAATATAACTACATAGGCATTTCTGATCACTTTTCATTCCAATCAAAGTTTAGCTAGCTAAAGTATATATTAATATTACATGTAAGTAATGGGATCTTTACAACCAGATCTACATACCACTGAATAAAAAAGAAAAGACATGAGTATTCCATTGGTCATCCCATTAATACTTGAAGACATACGTGTATTATGTTTACTGTGATTAATTATATCATTCATAATTTAAGTGTCCTAGAATGTAAAACTGATATAACTTATGTTACCACGCTTAAGAACTCTGTCTTTCAGAATGAATTATTCACGGTGATTTATCTTAAATATTTATACGTTGAAGTTACGTTCGATGAATGCATTGTATTCTAAACAGTGCAAAGAATACCCCCTGGTCGGCTTATGAGAAATTGAAATCTGAATTTTGTATGACATGATGTTTAGATAAATGGTTGCGCTTCATAGCTGAATAACTTTACCACAAAAAGGAGAAACAATTGAAGAAACTATGTGAGATATTCGGTGAAGCAATATTCAACCATGGTTTGTAAAATGTTAACACAATTGTATTATACCACATACAAAAGTATAAATTAAAAAATTATTTAATTACTGTATTTACAATTTAAATTTATTAAGCTGGCTCATAAAGTATTAAAATTATTCAAGACATTCTATCGCGTAAAGTTATATAAGTGGTTGCGGTTTATAGCGGAATGAATTTTTCCACAGTGACCAAACATTTTTACGAAAAACATTCGAGAAAAAAATTACGAAAAGTTACGAAAACATGCAAGATGTCAAATGAAGCATTGGTTAACCATGACTTGATTTGTAAAAGGTTTAGACAATTTATTATACAACATACCTGTACAATACATAATGTGAAGGAACTAATTTTTTTGAGATTTTAAACTGGATTATTGACATTACTTACAATTGATTTATAAAAAGTATTCTTGCAGTGGTTGAATATATTTAACACTCGATAGATTGAACGTACTGAAGAAAAGAGAAACTGTAGGTATACATGAATTATTCATTATTCTTTAAATGAATTATTTACGCACGTTTACACACTGATCAATGTTGACAGTTGACATGACTACGGAGGTTGTTTAACATAACCAAAATTACCTGAAGCTTTGTGAATATCTACATTGTACACTGACGGGCAAAAGAAAGTGTATCACTCAGTTGTATTTATCATATGTACATGTATAATTTTCAAAGTCAAATATCTCGAGTTTTCGACGTCGTATAAAAAAAACCGATTAGTTATGGAAATAAGTCCAAAACATTTAAACAAGTCAAAGAATACCTATACGCAGTTTTTAAAAAAATAACTTAAAATTTAAAATGTAAATCTTAAAATACCCTAAAATTAATTTTTGATAAAACACAAATGTTCATGGACATATAACACATACTCTATGTGAAAATCAATAAATGTGCCTCGTCCTGCACATATTTACAACATTTAAAACATGGTAGGGGTCATGCTAATGCACATTTCATTTCTTACCCTTGTCTACATTAAATATTGATATTTTAGTTAAATAATAAAACAGTCACCAATTAAGTCATTCAAACTATTGCCGAAATGTGTTATTGTATCGTGCCATAATCAAATGCATCTCATTTCTTTAAAATATTGAATAAATCGAAAACAAGGGAGTGTTATACTTTCTTTTGCCCGTCAGTTTAGTAGCGACGTCCTTATATGTATGAATTATTAAAAGGAGGGTTCTATCGGGGTATTTTTTGTGGAATCGAAATTCGAGAGGATGTTCCTGTTTACACATATATAGAGATTATTACCCGAGGAAGTGTGTCATATGACTTTTACGAAACGAGTGTGACTTTTTTTATTGCCCGAACGAGAGCGAGGGTTATACACAAATTCGCACGAGTTTCGTTAAAGTCATATGACACACTTTCGAGTGTGATACTTTCTTTATTACCCGTTCTATTCCATGTGATTCGCGTAAAAATAGTCAGAAAGCGGCCCACTTCTCTTGCGACGGCAAGCCACATTGACGTCACGAATAATCGTTTTATGACGTCACAGACGACAAAATACGGGAAGCCGAGGTGAAACAATCGTTGCTAGGCAAACGTGATATGTGCACATGTGCTCATATCAATAATATTAACTCGGTTATTTTCAACCATATGGGTAATACATGTTATTGATACATGATTAAAATAGAGTCGAAGTGAAAGATACTAATGAAGTTAATATTTTGATGACTTTATATTTCACAACTTAATAAACACAAACACAAACACACATTTGTTGAAAAATAAAAACAAGGAGAACTTAAGCTATACATCGGTGCTGCGATTGGGTAAATCTTCGCTACAGCATAACTGTAAATTGTTCATTAGTTTTATAACATCTTATGTCTTAATATGTGAATAATACATCAGTTTACAGCCTTTTATTATTAAAAAGTTGTACAATTAGTTACAATATACCGTGTTTTCATTATACGTACATCTGTGTAACGCAAAAAATCAAATAACCCTCCCTAGGTGGAAAAATAATGTGTCTATTCAATTACACTGGGAGTACTGAAAACGTGTGTCATTTAATTTAAGAATTCATAAAATGTAGAAATTTGATTAATAAAAAACGTTATCGACATGAATAACTTTCTTGGACTTAAATTTGTTGACTCGTCGTTATTGTAGGAGGTCATAAAACAAGCGGTTAAGTGTATTGTAGAAAACAATGGGCGGAAATAAACATGTAATCGATTATCATACCCCAAATATACTTTAAAAAGTAAAAGAATGTAACGAGATCAACACCCCATGTCCGCTTGAAATTATTTTTCAAAATGTTACCATATTGTCTAACAAAAGCACATATTACTTCAAAGCCAATAGATTCGCCTTTAAAATAAATTTTGATAGACCAAAATCGATTTGGTTTTACAAAAATAAGTTTTTTTCAAATCTTTAAATACCAACATTACTATCATCTGAGGCGCTTGCCGAGCCCAGACTTGGAGGGAAACAATTGTTTGAAATCAAATTTAATATCTTCTGTGAGCTATAAGTGGCGCGGTTCAAAGCTTAGTGGTGTTTTCGACAATGCACGTCCCTGTGCCTCGATTACACGATTTGTTATCGGCCTACATAGCTAAAGGTGACACGGTCCCCGCTCAATGACCAGTGACCGCGGTAGAGCGGGACATGTTAAGATTTTAGTGAATAACTGGTGTCATTACTGTTACATGGTGACTCTTTCACATTTTTCTAATTTAAATTGTACAAAATCATCCCTTTGATTTAGTTGATAGTGATTTATTATTATATACTGCAGTTAGAAATGCTAATGAGGATAACAATTAATAAAATATGAATGATTGATAGGATACACGATGTCAAATTATGCATTTTTCAATGAAATTATGACCTTTTATCCATTATGTTCCAAATTAAAACTAAATGGACAGTTTCAGTTGAGGTTTCAATACTTTACTTAAATCGCGTGCGATTAACTTTGTTCATACAACACATACGATAAATAAGATATATATGTACCAGTTTACACATTGAAATACATAGAAATGAACTATTAAAGTACTAACAAAGAATAAAAACTAACATATAAATTTAAAATAGTTGATAGCCTAGTAAAGTAGCGTAGAAAGCTTCTATTCAGATACATACATTTGTATATTAGACCTATACCGTTTTAATATAGGTCAGTTGTTTTTGTTTCAAAATAACAGATACTTTTCCAAAATAATTGTTTATGGCATTTATGAAAATTGTGCACTTCGTCATTTTATTTGATTGATCTTCTTATTGCATTTTATGATGAGCTTTAAAACCTGAAAGTATCATTTGAAAACGTTATAAATACTAAATAAATATTGAAATATATATATTATCGTTGAAAATATCAACGAAACCCTCTAATCCGATATCCCACTTATAAAACTGATGACAACACAATTCACCAAGACAGGAAATGTGTCAGACTCTCTAAACGAATATGAAGAATATGACGAGAGTTCCTTAATTAAATGAATATGAAGAATAATGACGAGAATTCTTTACTTTACTTCAATGAATATGATGAATAACCGTGAGAGTTCGTTACTTAAATGAATATGAGAGATAATTATGAGCTTTTCTAACTTAAATGAATATGAAGAATTATGGCGAGAGTTATTTGATTAAATGAATATGAAGAATATCACGAGAGTTCTTTACCTAAATGAATATGAAGAATATGACGCGATATATTTTTCCAAATGAATATGAAGAATATGACGCGAGTTCTTTACCTAAATGAATATGAAGAATAATGACGAGAGGTGTTTACCTAAATGAATATGAAGAATAATGACGAGAGGTATTTATCTAAATGAATATGAAGAATAATGACGAGAGGTATTTACCCAAATGAATATGAAGAATATGACGCGAGTTCTTTACCTAAATGAATATGAAGAATAATGACGAGAGGTATTTACCTAAATGAATATGAAGAATAATGACGAGAGGTATTTACCTAAATGAATATGAAGAATACTTATGAGAGTTTATTTTTTAATTAAATGGATATAACCAAACATGAGTTCTTTTTTATATGAATATGGTGAATATGACGTACATGGATATTATGAATATGACGAGGTTTCCTTACTTAAATGAATATGAAGAATAATCATGAGAGTTATTTAATGAAATGTAATGAAGAATACGACGAAAGTTCTTTTCCTAAGTGAATATGAGGAATAATGATAAATATTTCTTTATTTAAATAAACACATTGTATTTCACATATTAGCGGTTAATATTAATAAAAAGGATACCACACGTTTCACATAACTGATAACATTAATCCATCTCTGACTCAACCTTTGTCTTTTTTTAAAAAAAATCATGGATTTAAACAGCAATGAAAAAAACTAATTGAAAGTCAATATTCTTACATATTAACATTGCATAACTATATACGAACGAACAAGAGGTTACATTAGATATCACAATCGTTCAGTATCTCTGATAAGATTATGGGCATAAAATACTAATCAAAATGGAAAGAGCAATTAAATAAATAAATAATTAATCGTGTTTCACCTGTTTATGATTAAATACAAACGACAGCTAACAAAAGTTCCTCAGCTCTGAAAAGTCCAAAATCCAAACTGATTAACAATATCATTTATCAGTTGGATTGTACTTCTCCTACCTTCTTATTATACTTCATATATTAATGACGAGTTTTGTCATAAATTATAGCTCAATGGGGGAACAAACAAACAATATTCTTACCTGGAGATGGATTAAAAACAAGTATGAAAGGAGTTGAATATAATATCGCAGTTAAAAGGTACTCCACTTTTCTCTTCATATTCCAGCGTTATCACCGAGCTCTCACAAAACACAGGTATTCCATTGAGATGTCATATTACATGTTCTGTCACACAACTCCAAACCATTTCCTAAAAAACTCTCCTCAGATCAGAAATCTAGTAGTAGCCCGAAGCTGTTGTGCGTGAAGTCAAAAACCGTTTGTACCAATTCTCGGAAATTCCCACGAGACTGTCTCGGCGTGACGTCACAATCACAACCTCGCTTTGAAGTCGCCATGGCTGACTACGCTTGGAGTCACACCAGTTCGATGGAGCCATGATTAATTGATATAGCTTATGGCTCAACAAATGGTTAAACGAAACAGTTGAGCTTCAGTGAATATATGGAAGAATGCAGTGTTACATTCTACGGATACTGCTTCGTAAATTAGTTCCACATGCATGAAATCATGTGGAAAAAAGCATTGAAATATAATTTTGCTCTTGGGACAGATAAATTTAGCACGGTCATGTGGTCAAACAATCCTCCGTCCACTTGACCATTGGAGTAATGATTTATTCATAATTGGATATTGTGGCAATTATTATACTACTTTGTATAACGATTAAATTTGAATCTGTTTACTTTGAAATGACATTTATTACATTAATCCTACTGTATAACTTGGCAATTGAATATGCCGTATACATATCAACTATTTTAAAACCACATATCACTAATATTTGATGTTTTCTCAATAATATTCTCAATTCTAAATTCTCAATTATATGTATCATTTGTTACAATATAACTTTGAGACCGAATCGGTAAATTTAGGGATCAGTGCAAATAACACTCAAAATATTCGATATAATTTAAAAAATGCCATTTCCGTTTTTCACATATAATCATCCCTTCATCGATAAAACGATTTTGCTTCAAAACGCGTGCCTGTTGCTATAGTGACTGTCAAGCAGTTAATTTAATACTTTCAATACCACTTAGACAATGCCCTCATTTGCATAGTGACAGGTGAATGGCAATGCGGGATAATTTCCGATTGCCACCGTTCACGCCAACAGAATATTGAGTGGAATGGTCTTGAAGACTTCCAGGGGGATTGTTATAGAACACACTTCGATCTTTTGGAAGGCGGGCATGTGTTTCTGATTTCCATTACGTCGCTCAAACCTCCAACAAACCATATTGACCTTATCGATATGTGATATTGATATGACATTACCGCGATGCAATGGTTGACTACCGCGGCGACGTATTTTGAAAATGATCACTTCTGTAGCATTAGATTTTATTGATGTTTGACCTTGGAATTGACTTGGTATTATATTCGATTTATTTTCTGAAAAGCTGTTGAAATGAAGATGAAATATTGTTTGTATTTGACGATCAACTTTATAGACAACAGTATACTGTAGTATGGCGCCCTGAGCTTATGGATACCTACATTGTACAACGTAGATGTGTATCGATGCAGAAATTAGGATGTTGATAGATAAACTCATCGGCAAAAGAAACTTATCACCTCAGTTGGTTTTGATTAATGCAATAATTAAAAGACATCAGATGCATTTGAATGTGACAAGATACAATAATACTTATATGCAGTTGTTTGAATGAATTAATTGGCGACTGTGGTTAAATATTAGTTAAAATTTCTTTGTTTAATGAAGACAGGGGTAAGAAATGAAATCTCCACCAACATGATCGCTACCATGTTTAAAATGCAAATGTGTGCAGAATCAGGCACATTTATCAATTTTCACATAGAATATGTCTTTTATGACAATGGTCAATTTAAATTTCATTTTTTTTAAATTAAAAAGAAACGTAGAAGTATTCTTTGACTGCTGACTAAACACCTGTACTTTTCAGTTTTAGATTATCATTTCGAAAACTTGAGATATTTGCAATTGAAAATCATACATATGATAAAATCAACTGAGGCGATAAGTTTCTTTTGCCGATGAGTTTACTTTTATACAGTAGGTGTTTGGCGACGGTTTGTGTATAAAGCAAACATTGCATGGCGGCCATTTTATTGTGAACACATTTTCTTATTTCAAATGAAAAAAAAACCGATTCCCATGGCTGTATGGAACCATGTACACTCATTTTTAAACTTGATTTTCCGAAGAGAGAAGGGAAGTGTTACTATTCGTGACATTATTTTTCAAATAAATGCCATCGACTTATTTCAGCGAAAACACGTGCTACTGCCCCTTTAAACTACGTTATTGGTAATCCAAACAGCCTTCTTATATTTAGAAAAGGCGATATGATTGGTCTAGATTTTGAGTTGGTACGATGTTTCAAAGACATCCCAAATTAAAAGATATTTGCAGGTGAACCAACTTTCGGGACGCAAGTGAATATTGTTTTCGATAATGATATGGATGTTGTTGATATCGATATAGTCAACTTGTATAGCGGTAATAGTCAACCAACTACTCGTTACCCTAAGCGCCTCAATATCATATTAGCCCCCCCCCCCCCCCCCCCCCCCCCCGAAAAATGAAGAGATAATTGTCATTTAATACAATACAAACCTCTCACCGGTTAAGAACGAAATTTACACAATTTCTTGTATATAGTTGAAGCACAGAACCACAGGAACTCGATATCGTAATTAAAACGTAGGTAAAACGTAGGTATAAAAAAACTATCCCCTGTATAACATAGAGTTAGGGTCTAAGGGTCCATTCAACATTAGGTCAAAAGTTGTGCTAAGAATTAGTGACATTCACAAATGAACGCCCGTACTTATCAATTATACATTTGTCCGCAAAACCTGATTTCCAACATATGTCACCCCTAAGATAAATTTAATAGCTCTTCAAATTCGAAAAATGACCACAAAAACCTCTCCCGTGAACGTTATCCCGAAGAAGATAACCATTCGAACGATCTGAAGCGAACGAACTTCAGTATGTCATGATTGATGCTCTTAGGAAATTGTGACATAGATACATTAGATGTGTGTCGGTACAAAAATTCAACGATTTGCTACGTATCATGGTGCCAATAACGATACTTTGATAAATCGCTACAGCTGTAATATACACAGGTACATTTATGATATTAAAATCACACTGATTAGGAGTTTTGTAGGAGTATGGTAAGGTCGTAAAATGACGGAATTAAATATAAAATTAAAACAAGAGGACGTACCCCAAATTATTATTCATAGGGCGAAACATAAGCTGTGTCATATTTTAGTTGTGTGTACATGTGCATATGTCAAATTTGCGCAGCAATTATTTCATGACGATTACCTATAGTTTGTCAATTGCAGTTTCGGTTTCTACATATGTATATATAAATATGTTACTCGAATTTAACCAACTACTAATTATGATATATTTAGCGATTGAAGATGAATATTCAAATTGAGTGAACTGATTTGAACTGATATCATCACAAATCGTATGTTGACACGTATCAAAGCCAAATAAAATTTTATGAAACGCAAAGATAAATATTGTAGACGTGTCCTCTGTCCGGTAGTGTAAATTGCTGCTAAACTTATCATCTTAATAAAAATGTTTGGGAAGGTAAAACATAGAGATTAACAGAGACAAACACGTCTTCTCATTGTTATACAGGCTTACCAAACTTAATGAAGTGACTATTACGGGAATAGACGATACATCCACAATCAAAATGGGAAATATCAATCATTTTACATGAATGTGCATTTAGATTTGTACTCTGTTGATCACAAATCACCGAAACAATGTCATAAATTCCACCTTTGCGTTACTGTTTTCTAAAGGGGTTTATTTAAATTGGTTATAGCAATTGCATCAGAATAAAGCAACATGTTTAGTTTGTGCAAATATTCATATTGCGTGTTTGAAAACATGATGGAATGATGCGTGATGGAACAGTGGTTTACGTATAGGAATGTTATGTTATAGTGTTGGCTTACTTGTAAGCTGGATAATGAAGATTTATAAATGGAATGAAATGTTTCTACAAAATTTGTATTTTAAAATTGAAATTGAGATTGGCATGCATGTATGTTGTTTGCCAAATTTGAATGCAATTTGTAATGTATACAGGGGCACGGCAACTTTGTCTGCAGTAGAGAACTGTTCTACGCGCAGTAAGGTTTGGGTGCAATGCTACACTGAATTTCAGCATAGTACGAGGGGCGTTCAATAAGTGTTGCAAGCGGGGCATTGGTGTTTACATAAACAGTGTCAGCTTATAGCAGGTGTTACTATAGTCAAAACATAACATTTACACATGTCAAAACAATTTCTAGACATAACAATTATTTAGATATAATAGCTGCGCTGACCTAGGGGTCTCCATAATCATGGATTCTCTCAAACATGAACAACGCGCTGTGATCAAGTTCCTTACTAAAGAGGGATGCAAAGCTACAGAAATACATAATCGTATGTGTAATGTGATGGGTAAGGATGCTCCTAACTTTTCAACAGTTTGTCGCTGGTCTCTTCGGTTCAAGCGGGGCAGGGAGTCCTTAGACGATGACCCACGGTCAGGCAGGCCATCTGAAGTCACCCGACCGGAAGTTATTGCCGCTATCGAAAGACGAATTTCAGCTGACCGCCGTGTTAAAGTTTCTGAACTGTCTTTGGAATTCCAGATATCAGTTGGAAGTGTTGAAAAAATAATTCATGACCATCTTGGTATGTCCAAGGTATCTGCAAGATGGGTACCCAGAAACCTCACAGCACAAGATCGCCAGAAAAGAACCGAAAGTTGCATGGAGCTCCTGGATCGGTTTAATGCGGATGAAGCCAGGTTTTTGTCTCGTCTGGTGACAGGTGACGAAACCTGGATCCACCACTGGGACCCGGAAACTAAACTGGAATCCATGCAATGGAAGCACCCGAGTTCACCGCCTCCCCTGAAGTTTCGCACTCAACCATCAGCTGGCAAGGTTATGGCGACAATCTTTTGGGATGCAAAAGGCATATTATTAATTGATTACTTGCCAACCAAAACTACAATGAATGGTCAATATTATGCCAACCTAATGCAAGAATTGCGAAAGACAATTCGACAGAAACGCCGTGGAATGTTGACACGTGGTGTTCTGATTTTGCATGACAACGCTCCAGTCCACAAATCAAGAGTTGCACAGGCCGCTATACGTGATTGTGGATTCGAACAGCTTAACCACCCACCCTACAGCCCAGACCTAGCCCCCAGTGACTACTTCCTGTTCAGAGACCTGAAATCCGCCCTACGTGGAAGGCACTTCCGAGATGACGAAGACGTCAAAGCTGCCACAGAGGCGTGGTTAGGGGGGCAAACGGAAGACTTCTACAAAAGCGGCATCAAAAGTCTTAAAGAGAAATGGAATAAGTGTATTGAGGTGAAGGGTAACTATATTGAAAAAATAAAAGTAAAAAAATGACTACGCGAGTTGGTTTTTTTTATTGAAGTTGCAACACTTATTGAACGCCCCTCGTACCACCCATGGTTCGCTAGTTCCAGCCGATGCTCGCAGGTTTCACTGCAATGCCGTTGCGGCCTGTCTGCCTGCCATAATCCTAGGAGCGGTGATATAAGTGAAATACTCTTGAAATCGGCGTTAAACCCCAATGCACCTCACCTCACATCGGTGTCATTGACTTGATAACGGTGTTAGTATCTTTACCACCTGGGTGTACTTTCTGAAGCAAGAACGCGGCGGCAACTTTATAAACCTAACCAATTTATCACTCCCAGGTCAATCTACTTAATTAAGTCATTTCATTTCTACCTGCGTGGCAAGCGAAAATCAATCTTAAATGCAATTATGTAGTTCGGGTAGCTCAGTATTGATAGGGGCGGATGATGTTGTGGCATATTTCGGTGTAAAAAGGATTTGTCGATAATTACTATTGACCGAAAAGCAATAAATTTCCCTCAGCGCTGCTGGGTAACTATTAACAGTGCCAGGCTTTTTATTAAAGGCACAGACGTACCTATTAGGAACCTGCCAAACCAGATTTTCGTGTTTTTTCTATGAAAGAAATATTGTTTCCTGATACGGATTCAAGCATGCTATTTGAACAGTGTAGGATAAGGTATTGCGCTGACCCTTTGCGTGCAAATATGAAAACATGACATTGTGATAACATTGTCATAAATGCTATGGAGTTCCCATATGCGAGCATATCATACACATTGTTAGAGATACTGTATGTGAACATGTTATAAATGCTTTGGAGTGTTCCAAGTGAGAACATGTCATATAAGACCTGGGAGGTACCACATGAGAACATGTCAAACATGGTTTTTAAGTTAGCTTATTCTCATAAAAGGCGTTTGAGATCCCAAATGAAAACATCTCATAAATGGGAAATCTCATATGGAACCTGCCATTATTGCCAATTAGGAACATGTCGTAAAAAGCTTTGGGGTACCATGTGAGAACGTGTCATAAACATATTTGAAGTTCCATATGATAACATATCATATACGACTGTGGAGTTACCACGTGAGAACGTATCATAAAAAAATGGAGTTACCATTTTATAACATGTCATAAATTCATTAGAGTTAACGTTATAATATGGGAACATGTCATAAACGATTTTTGAGAACCTACATGGGAACATGCCATTAAAAATGTCCCTTGTCAAGCAAGGCTTGAAGCGTGTAGTCTAATCCAGATGATTCGCATTGTGTCCATTGTGCATCGTCTGACAGTTATTTCTCAAACCTACAGCTGCATAGGATAAGATAAGATAGGATAAGACAAGGTGAAATAGGATAAGACAAGGTGAGGTAAAATACGATAGTTTATGACAAGGTGAGATCGGATAAGATAGGCTATGACAAGGTTTATTGTATTGAACAGTTTTTGCTCATTTCACTTGAACCTTTCCTTCCAATAACATCTTCATCATAACAAATTCCTGTCTAATCACGAGGATCATCTGCGCAGTGACACGTCACTTCCGCTTCTGGTTTGCAAGTATTGTCGATGACGTCATAAAGGTTTCCTTGACCACAATAATATCTCATACACAACATTTTCCCTCGAATACGCGCATAACAGTACTTGAATAATCTGCAATCTTCTGGAGAGCCATATTTCCCCCGTCTTCTTGCATAATCAGGATCTGTAACAAGATAGGATAAGACAGAACATACGAGATGAAAAAGGCTACTATATGATAATACGCAATAAGATAAATAAGTATAAGACAGGATAAGACCACATGGAAAATATAAGATGGACAATAAGAATTGAGAGGGAATAAGATTCGATAATAGGATAAGATTTGCTAGGACACGGTGAAATAGGATAAGATAGGCTATGACAAGGTGAGATAGGATAATATAGTATGAGACAAGGTGAGATAGGATAAGATAGGATATGACAAGGTGAGATAGGATAAGATAGGATATAACAAAGTGAGATAGGATAAGATAGGATATGACAAGGTGAGATAGGATAAGATAGAATATAACAAAGTGAGATAGGATAAGATACATGTAGGATATGACAAAGTGAGATAGGATAAGATAGGATATGACAAAGTGAGATAGGATAAGATAGGATATGACAAGGTGAGATAGGATAAGATAGGATATGACAAGGTGAGATAGGATAAGATAGGATATAACAAAGTGAGATAGGATAAGATAGGACATGACAAGGTGAGATAGGATAAGATAGAATATAGCAAAGTGAGATAGGATAAGATACATGTAGGATATGACAAAGTGAGATAGGATAAGATAGGATATGACAAAGTGAGATAGGATAAGATAGGATATGACAAGGTGAGATAGGATAGGATACATGTAGGATATGACAAAGTGAGATAGGATAAGATAGGATATGACAAGGTGAGATAGGATAAGATAGGATATGACAAGGTGAGATAGGATAAGATAGGATATAACAAAGTGAGATAGGATAAGATAGGACATGACAAGGTGAGATAGGATAAGATAGAATATAACAAAGTGAGATAGGATAAGATACATGTAGGATATGACAAAGTGAGATAGGATAAGATAGGATATGACAAAGTGAGATAGGATAAGATAGGATATGACATGGCGAGATAGGATAAGATAGGCTATGACAAGGTGAGATAGGATAAGATAGGATATGACAAGGTGAGATAGGATAAGATAGAATATAGCAAAGTGAGATAGGATAAGATACATGTAGGATATGACAAAGTGAGATAGGATAAGATAGGATATAACAAAGTGAGATAGGATAAGATACATGTAGGATATGACAAAGTGAGATAGGATAAGATAGGATATGACAAGGTGAGATAGGATACATGTAGGATATGACAAAGTGAGATAGGATAAGATAGGATATGACAAGGTGAGAAAGGATGAGAAAGGATATGACATGGCGAGATAGGATAAGATAGGATGAGAAAGATAAATTAAATCCTAATCAAAACACGATGAAGTGACGTTATGATGGAAACAGATGATGATACTGATTTGATATTTGTAATAGTGATAATGTTGATGATTACTATGATATCTATTCAGCACTTTATTCGGATAAATAAGATAAGATAATGCACGGAACAGCGTTATAAGATCGCAAGGTAACAAATGGTGATATGTTTTCTCCTCTTTTATTTCAGTACTAAAAAGTTTTTGGACGATTAAAAATTACCAGTTTTCAGTTGACACTCCGTGGGACTTAGGACATTCGTAGAAGTGGTTGTAGTAGCAGTAGAGGTAGGTGTAGTTGTTGTGGTAGTAGTAGTAGTAGTAGTAGTAGTAGTAGTAGTAGTTGTAGTAGTAGTTGTAGTAGTTGGGGTTGTAGTAGTGCTTGTAGTAGTAGTGGGGGTTGTCGTTGTAGTTGTAGTAGTAGTGGTTGTTGTAGTTGTTGTTGTTGGAATTGTAGTTGTTGTTGTAGTTGGAGTTGTTGTAGTTGTAGTGGTGGTTGTAGTTGTAGTAGTAGTAGGGGTTGTTGTGGTAGTAGGGGTGGTTGTGGTTGATTCAGGCACAGTCGTTCCTTGGGTCAGTTTTCGCTTCACAGCATTCATTAGTGGGGATTTCCCTTCTCCACATTTCCCATTGAAGTCATCAAAGTCCATCGTCCAAAACATCGCCCCGCCAATCCCCTCACTGATGACGTAATCAGCCTAAATGGAGAAAATAAACACAATAGTAAGTTAATTAGATAATAACACGTTTTTACTATTAACCTATTTACATCGTACATTTATGATGGAATATTGCTTATGTTTTTGACATAAAATAAAATTTTATAATGCACGTTTTGATTGTAAAAAAGTTTCAAATATCATGATTTGATATAAAATACTTAAATGTGATGGACAATCTTGTTATTGTCAACATATTTACATCGTACCTGTAATAGAAAATTAGTCTTTTGGGTTAGACATTCTGATAAATTACCCTTAAAATCAGATAAAATATTAAACATACTCGTACATTTAGCTATGTTTTGCATATATTTGTATAGACCTAATGTTTATAAAAAAAAGGTTCAAATAGTCTAATTTGCTGTATAATTATATACTTTGATGAACATTCTTTCGCGGAGTGTAAAAGTGCGGCCGTAAAATATCTGCTTCCAGCTTGCGGTGGTATTTTATAATGACTTCAGCGTTACGTAGTTTAGTGAAGTGATGTTAAGTGCTGCTGTTTTGTTCGAATAACCTTTTCAAACAGTTGTTTGAATTATCATTTTAATAATTATATGTTCAGTATCGTGACAGTATAAGGTTCCAAGGCGTGTTACTGATCGAACACCGGACAATTAAGCGATAATTGTTGGTACTTATCTAAAGCATACAGAATGATATACATTACATGGCTTGGTGGTGTATAATCATAGAATGATCCATAACAATAATGTCCATTTATATTCGGCATTTACCCATATCACCCTGGTTAACACTACAGACAAACGGTCGTTTCCCAGGTGCTCAAGGTTCAAATTCAGATTGTCATTATATTAAAGGGGCTGTAGCACGTATTTTGCAAATTTGATATTTTCAAATTTCCCATCTATAAAAAAAGTTTATGCCATTTTTATTTACTTTAGAAGGTAAAACACTTTATTACACAAACAAATTATCCGTAGTGGTAATAACGGTGATGCGTAAAGCAAAATTTGTATGGCGGCCATTTTAATTTGAACACATTTTATTATTTCGAAACGAAAAAAAACCCCATTCCCATGGCTTTACAGAACCATGTACACTCATTTTTTTTCATTTGATTTTCCGATGAGAGAAGGGTGTTTTACTATTGTGACCTTATTTTTCATATATATTTCATCAACTTATTTGAGCGAAAAACTTGCTTCTGCCCCTTAAGCAATTTTGTGTTAGGTGAACAGAGGGACACTCGGAAAAAGAATCACTTATACCAAGAGTGAAACCACAAATTGTTCAACTCATAACTCAGGGTGGGGCACAACGTCCCCTTGGAGGCACAAGACGTGCGTGTCTCAAAGAATGACTTGCTACATTTCGTCTTCTTGTCTGTGCCAGCGTAGCAGTGTGATGCACAACCTAGACTTGGTAATGCGATCCGAAATCACTGGCACAGAAAATTCTTAGAAATGCAACAAGGATAAAATTAGCCTGCAATTAAGGCGCCAGTAAGGCCTTGTGGGGGTAAGTGTGAGGGGCAGGAAAAGAACAAAGCAAAGAAGCGGGTTACACACCCTTCGATGAAATCAGTAAACACAAATGCAGATACACTCGCGGGCAAAATAAAGTATAGGTACAAAAACGCAAGATATATTAATCAACGAGTGATGAAGACAACTGAAACATAGTTATACCATGTCTCTAAAAGCAAACTTATATAATGTGTAATTTGTTAAAACATTATATGTTCATTATTCTGAAAAACACACACTGCTTTTTAAATATCGTCGTCATAGAATCTCCCCAAACAGGCGAGATACGAGAGTGGTTTGTTTTATGACATCCTACAGCAACCATGCATCTTTGAGTTAAAGTCCAAGAAGATACATTATGCCGACAACATCTTGTATTGCCATAACTTCCATATTTTATGAACTTTTACCATAAATACCAAACATTATTTCCCAAAATACCTTTTGAAATACCTATTCCATCTACCCGTGTGTCTGAACAGATATATAACATCAAGTACCGCACTCACCTGAATGATATTGTGTATATCTCTTAACGAGATATATCCTCATCACAAACATTAAAAATCAACTTTATCCGGCAGAATGGTTTGTGTTTGACTCAGTTGAAAAGAAGGTATACTTTCTTTTGCCCGTGAGTGTATGTTTCTTTCCCTATACAGTATTAACCTGTTTAATAACCGATACTTCTATGTGGAATAATTACCCACCTTTATTTCAAGACTGGCTAGATCGTCATAAGAAAACCAGGTAGAGTCAATGACGGTATACGGTACTTGTGCTCGTGTGTCGAACATCCGCGTGAACGGCTTAAGAAGACACAGCTGTAAATAAAAAAATGGATTTCCTGCGTTTTACATCGTTTTGAAATGGTGGGAAAATATAAGTTGCACATAAGCCGTTAACAGACTGATATATTCACCTCGTCAAAAAAATCC